>JASEVX010000001.1:34761857-35044497 GCA_031761405.1 Serripes groenlandicus | reverse complement strand
AAACAGTTATAAATCAAGGTGTAATATATTAAGGAGAAATTGCTCGTTTTAATCGAGTTCTCATTTTGTCACAATGTTTTCAAAAGTCCTCTGCTGCAGGTGCGTTAGAAATAGTCTGTGTGCGGGGTAAGGGTTAAACCCAATTAGATAAATGATTATAGTGCCATACTTATTAATTTTGTTAACCCTTTCCCTCATACGACAATTCTGCAGCAGACGACTTTAAACATTTTGTCAAAAAAAAGAAAATCTCTATAATTGATAGATAACCTATGACTAAAAGTGGAAAACATTGTGGCAAAAGGAAAAATTGCTCGTTTTGAGCAATTTCTTCTTTTGTCACTACGTTTTGAAAAAAACGTCTGCTGCAGAGGCCTCAGAAAGCGTCTTTATGAGGGAAAGGGTTAATTAATACAGGAATCTTTCTCAAGGCGCGTCTCAAATTGTATGTATCTTATGACTTACAGCCTTGTGCAGTTTTATCACCACGTTAACCCTTTACCCCACACAACAAATCTGCAGCAGACGACTTTGAAAAGAGCTACTAGGTAAAACAATGAAAATATCTTTAAACGAAAGTATACCAATACAATGAAGTTGAAAACATTAAGGCAATATGAGAAATTGCTCGTTATGGGTATTTCCTCCTTTTGTCACAATGTTTTCAAACGCCGTCTGCTGTAAAGGCGCAGAAAGCGTCTAGATGAGGGAAAAAGTAAAAAGATTGCTATATCATTATGCAACCATTTATAAACATAATTTGTAAAAATAATTTGTAAATGATAATTTCTGTTATCATAAAATTAACAGCTTTAAAATAATCAAAGCACTGAAAGTGCTGACAGAAAGGGGCTAACTGAAGATCACGGATTACGTTTAGACATGGATTTACCGATCACAACAATACACTTCAATAACCATCACAATAACACTTAGTTATGTCCTTATTTTGAATGATATTTGAGTTGTTTATTATAATATTTTAAATTTATTTTTGGGGTTAAATTTAGTAGGAAGACATCTTTTAATGTAAGGAACATCCGTTCTGTCCTATAAATGGCGATGATGATGATGATGATAATGATGATGATGATAATGCTGCTGCTGCTGCTGATGATGATGAGAATGATGATGAAGATGATTACGACGACGATGACTATCCCAATGATGATGATAACCACGACGAAGATGACTATAACAATGATGATGACGACGACGATCACGACGAAGATGACTATATCAGTGATGATGACGACGACGATCACGACGAAGATGACTATATCAATGATGATGATGACGACGACGATCACGACGAAGATGACTATCCCAATGATGTTGATGACGACGACCTCGACGAAGATGACTATAACAATGATGATGACGACGACGATCACGACGAAGATGACTTTATCAATGATGATGATGACGACGACGATCACGACGAAGATGACTATATCAATGATGATGACGACGACGATCACGAAGAAGATGACTATCCCAATGATGATGATAACCACGACGAAGATGACTATATCAATGATGATGATGACGACGACGATCACGACGAAGATGACTATATCAATGATGATGACGACGATGACTAAGATTATTTCAATGATTATGATAATGATGATGATGATGATGATGATGAAGATGATGAATACGACGACGACGACGATGATGATGGTCAAGATAATGATGATGATAATTGTGATTATTAATGATAGTACTGTCAAACGAAACCATCTCTTCAGTGATAATAAAACAGCACTTCCAAAAACATGTCTATTGGAATAAGATGATTTCCAGCATAAAAATTAACAAATCAAGCAGTAACTGTGATATTCCCCAAAACAAAAATATGTAATCGCATATACATGAGCCGTTCCACGAGAAAACCAACATTGTGGACTCTGCGTAAAGTATCGACCCGGATCAGCCTAAGCATGCCACACAGGCTTACCCAGACAGACACCTTTCGCCTCCTGTGGATTTTCTGTTTCAGAACTCGTTAATCTACAACTGTATCCCCCTGAGATGGAATATGTCGGCCCAGATTAGCCTGCGCGTACTGCACAGGCTGATCTGGATTAATACATTACGCAGAGTCCATAATGTTAGTTTTCTCATGGAACGGCTCATATGTTATGTGTAAACCGAAAGTTTTTGATATTCATTCATCAAGCGGTTACTGTGATATTCTCACTCACAAAACACATAAAAAACGCATAATCGTATGTAAACCGAAAGTTCATCAATCTTCATCTTATAAAATCAAATGTTTCAGCCTTCTTACTTCATATCCCTTTAGCCCTGATTAAACAAATCAGGAGCAGACGACTTTGGGCAAAACTATGGAAAATCTTCATAAATAAAAGTGTATTTATTGAATATTGTTGAAACCATTTTAACAAAAGAAATAATTGCTCATCATGAGCAATTATTTCTTTTGCCACAATGTTTTCAAAAGTCGTCTGCTGCAAACGCATCATAACACGTATGTATGTGGGAGTAATGGTTGATTATAGGACAAACACACATTAGGTAATAGATAGATAGATAGATATTTTATTGACTTAAACTATACATAGTTTTTCATCATACAACAGAAGTATTAATAAATAAATTGCATGCACATGACACATTCACACATTAGCTTTTTTAAATACATATACCTCTGTCTTTTGTTCTATATAAAATGACCATCTAAATTGCATTGAAGTTTAATTAAACCCTTTCCCACTTACATGTGCGACATATACGCAGCAGACAATTCTTTAAATAAAAAGCCAAATATTTAGAAACTCTCTATAAACAAAAAATACCAAAAAATATTGAATTTATAGTGTTTTCAATAATTATTCATCGTTTTATAAAGATTTGTTCCCATATAAGTGCCCGGATGTATTCAATGTCGTCTGCTGCGGAGTCGTTGAAAATGGGTGGGCGTTTACACCAGATTGTTACATGCGCGACATGCATGATGAAACGTTTCAAAGGTACAGTCAGTAATACAGAGATGGTACAATTCAGAGACCTAGATAAGGGACATTTGTCATTTTTTTAAAATCTTTATTTGACACTCAAACCCTATGTTGTGGGTACTCAAAAGAATCGTCTCAGCGAGACGATTCTTTTGAGTACCCACAACATAGGGTTTAACTGAATAACAAGAGAGATATTGTGGGGGGAAACCAGTTCACTCCCCCTTATCTAGCCCTCTGATGATTTTATCGCGTATGTTACGTTGATAACCGTATCTTATCGCCTACTTCTATGACGTTGTTAATGCAGATGTCCGTCTTGTATTCCGAAATCCTCTTGACCGCGGACTAACGAATACATTATTCGGACCGATACACCGGTACTCGAAAAAAGCTCGATAGATTGTACCTTCGTCAATGGTCGTATAACCCAGCCTCGCTATATACACTTACCCACCTCTCCATCCCCAGACAACCACTAACCTTCTAAAATAGACTTGGTTGAAAATGAAGGATGCTAGTCACAATGCCATTTGTCATTAATCAGATAAAATAAATCAATGCCGAGCCGGGAATCGAATCAATGACCCCTGATTGAATGTAAACACCGTTACCGACAGAGCTATCGCTGCTTGACGGACACACATCGAAGAAGACTTTATCGTTTTAAGCCCCCTTGCCCACATTCAACAAACATGCATCAGACGACATCGTATTCATCAGGTTAAACTATGGCAAACCTATTCTACCCTTTCCAACATGTAGACGCATTTCGACGCATCTGCAGACGACTTTTGAAAACATTGTGGCCAAAGGTGAAATTGCTCCACTGATGGAACAAGGTTATTTAAAGGTGCTGAACATACACCAACCTTATTCTAAATGATGCTAGTCAATACATGCATTAAAGGTGCAGAACATACACTAACCTTATTCTAAATGATGCTAGTCAATACATACCTTAAAGGTGCAGAACATACACCAACCTTATTCTAAATGATGCTAGTCAATACATGCATTTAAGGTGCAGAACATACACCAACCTTATTCTAAATTATGCTAGTCATTACATGCCTTGAAGGTGCTGAACATACACCAACCTTATTCTAAATGATGCTAGTCAATACATGCATTTAAGGTGCAGAACATACACCAACCTTATTCAAAAATGAAGCTAGTCATTACATACCATAAAGGTGCAGAACATACACCAACCTTATTCTAAATGATGCTAGTCAATACATACTTTAAAGGTGCTGAACATACACCAACCTTATTCTAAATGATGCTAGTCATTACATGCCTTGAAGGTGCTGAACATACACCAACCTTATTCTAAATGATGTTAGTCAATACATGCATTTAAGGTGCAGAACATACACCAACCTTATTCTAAATGAAGCTAGTCATTACATACCATAAAGGTGCTGAACATACACCAACCTTATTCTAAATGATGCTAGTCATTACATGCCTTGAAGGTGCTGAACATACACCAACGTTATTCTAAATGATGCTAGTCAATACATGCCTTGAAGGTGCTGAACATACACCAACCTTATTCTAAATGATGCTAGTCATTACATACCTTAAAGGTGCAGAACATACACCAACCTTATTCTAAATGATGCTAGTCAATACATACCTTAAAGGTGCTGAACATACACCAACCTTATTCTAAATGATGCTAGTCATTACATACCTTAAAGGTGCAGAACATACACCAACCTTATTCTAAATGATGCTAGTCATTACATACCTTAAAGGTGCAGAACATACACCAACCTTATTCTAAATGATGCTAGTCAATACATACCATAAAGGTGCTGAACATTCATCAACCTTATTCTAAATGATGCTAGTCAATACATGCCTTGAAGGTGCTGAACATACACCAACCTTATTCTAAATGATGCTAGTCATTACATACCATAAAGGTGCTGAACATACACCAACCTTATTCTAAATGATGCTAGTCATTACATACCTTAAAGGTGCAGAACATACACCAACCTTATTCTAAATGATGCTAGTCAATACATACCTTAAAGGTGCAGAACATACACCAACCTTATTCTAAATGATGGTAGTCAATACATGCCTTGAAGGTGCTGAACATACACCAACCTTATTCTAAATGATGCTAGTCAATACATACCATAAAGGTGCTGAACATACACCAACCTTATTCTAAATGATGCTATTAATTACATGCCTTGAAGGTGCTGAACATACACCAACCTTATTATAAATGATGCTAGTCAATACATGCATTTAAGGTGCAGAACATACACCAACCTTATTCTAAATGATGCTAGTCAATACATACCATAAAGGTGCTGAATATACACCAACGTAATACTAAATGATGCTAGTCATTACATGCCTTGAAGGTGCTGAACATACACCAACCTTATTCTAAATGATGCTAGTCAATACATGCATTTAAGGTGCAGAACATACGCCAACCTTATTCTAAATGAAGCTAGTCATTACATACCATAAAGGTGCTGAACATACACCAACCTTATTCTAAATGATGCTAGTCATTACATGCCTTGAAGGTGCTGAACATACACCAACGTTATTCTAAATGATGCTAGTCAATACATGCCTTGAAGGTGCTGAACATACACCAACCTTATTCTAAATAATGCTAGTCATTACATACCTTAAAGGTGCAGAACATACACCAACCTTATTCTAAATGATGCTAGTCAATACATTAGGTAGGTGCTGAACATACACCAACCTTATTCTAAATGATGCTAGTCATTACATACCTTAAAGGTGCAGAACATACACCAACCTTATTCTAAATGATGCTAGTCATTACATACCTTAAAGGTGCAGAACATACACCAACCTTATTCTAAATGATGCTAGTCAATACATACCATAAAGGTGCTGAACATACATCAACCTTATTCTAAATGATGCTAGTCAATACATGCCTTGGAGGTGGTGAACATACACCAACCTTATTCTAAATGATGCTAGTCATTACATACCATAAAGGTGCTGAACATACACCAACCTTATTCTAAATGATGCTAGTCATTACATACCTTAAAGGTGCAGAACATACACCAACCTTATTCTAAATGATGCTAGTCAATACATACCTTAAAGGTGCAGAACATACACCAACCTTATTCTAAATGATGCTAGTCAATACATGCCTTGAAGGTGCTGAACATACACCAACCTTATTCTAAATGATGCTAGTCAATACATACCATAAGGTGCTGAACATACACCAACCTTATTCTAAATGATGCTAGTCATAACATGCCTTGAAGGTGCTGAACATACACCAACCTTATTATAAATGATGCTAGTCAATACATGCATTTAAGGTGCAGAACATACACCAACCTTATTCTAAATGATGCTAGTCAATACATACCATAAAGGTGCTGAACATACACCAACCTTATTCTAAATGATGCTAGTCATTACATACCATAAAGGTGCTGAATATACACCAACGTAATACTAAATGATGCTAGTCAATACATGCCTTAAAGGTGCAGAACATACACCAACCTTATTCTAAATGAAGCTAGTCAATACATACCTTAAAGGTGCAGAACATACACCAACCTTATTCTAAATGCAGCTAGTCAATACATACCTTAACCTTTCCAACATATAACAAATCTGCAGGAGACGACTTTGAAAACATCTCAACAATGATATGGAAAATCTCCATAAATGAAGACATACTTATTGAATAGAGTTGAAAACTTTGTGTCAAAAATAGAAATTGCTCGTTTTGAGCAATTTCTTTCTTTTGTCACAAAGTTTTCCAAAGTCGTCTGCTGCAGATGCGACAAAATGCGTTTATAGGTGGGAAAGGGTTAAAGGTGCTGAACTCCAGATTATAGATAGTATAGTCAGGGACGTAGATGTACGTCCCTGGTATAGTCAAATTTTAAAAACTGTTCAAAAGTTGTCTTGAAATGTTAGAATCATAATTCTTGGATGAACTTAGAGTAATCATTTCACTTTCGAGTACAATACACATTTAAATATTGATCGTTAATGTTTCATTTTTACTGGGTAGACATACACAGTAAGCCAAATTGTAACCACCTATAACGTCGTAATGTAAGAGGTTTGCAACAGAGGTGTTGGGAAGGAATGGTTTGCCTTAAATGAAGGAAGCTTTTGGAACAGTCTGCGACAAGATGTGAGCAAAGCCAAAAATATATCTCTTTTAAAAACAAGGTCAAGGAACGCATTTAAATGTCATTTTTAAAACGTTTATGTTTTTCTTTGGTAAACTCACTTTGATAATTAATTAAACATGGGCCGTTCCACGAGAAAACCAACATTGTGGACTCTGCGTAAGGTATTGACCCGGACCAGCCTAAGCATATCGCGCAGGCTAACCCGGACAGACACTGTGGATTTTCTGTTTCAAGAATTACGCTATACCCCCCCCCCCCCCCCCCCCCCCATGCCCTTGAGACGGAATGTGTCGGAGCGGATTAGCCTGCGCTGACTGCACAGGCTGATCTGGTTCGATACATTACGTAAAGTCCATAATGTTGGTTTTCTCGTCGAACGGCTCATATATAGTGTTGAGAACTAGAAAACGTTGTATTCAGGACTGCAAAGGAACTAAGAGTTTTTACTTAATCTCCTGTGTATGTTATCATTACTATATGATATTGGTCGATGCATGTGTGGGTTTGTTATCTCTTTCGCTGCTAAAGGCAATTAAATGCTTTTACAAACGATGCATATTCAGGTTGGACAGCTCTTGACAAACCGTCTCTCCCGAAATATGCATTGTTTACCACTTAGACATTTAATTTTACCAAATTTCCTATTGGACGAAAACATGGAGTGGTCCAATTTCCAACATAGAAATTTTTGACTTTGTGAAATTTGGCAGTGTAAGAGTTAATTAATTTCATTCGTTCTCTGTTTATTTTACCCTCACTATGCATAATTTACTATTTTCAAGTAGTTTGGAAAGCGATATTAATTCATGCACATCGTGTTTATTATAATGCATGTCTTAATGTGTATATTGTCATTTAAATTGTACATTTTACGTTGGATAAATTTATTTATCTATTTATCTATCTACAAACAGTTGTAGATCAGAAAACGCGTTTTATAATGTATCTATCTATCTATCTACAAACAGTTGTAGATCAGACAACGCGTTTTATAATTTATCTATCTATCTATCTACAAACAGTTGTAGATCAGACAACGCGTTTTATACTGTTTTAGGGATGAGAAAATACTCTTCTTATCTATAAGCTCCGGTTCTGAAAGGGTCGGAGTCAACCCAGACGGTTTACATGTATATATTTATGGATTACGTAGACCAGACTACAGATTCATAATCTATGAAAATCTGCACTGAAAGCTTATTTTAAGGGTAGATGAACAAATATAAACAATCTTTTCAAGTTGCGTTGTGGATAAAATAAAAAAAAATCTTCCTATGCACGGAGATTGTGCATATCACAGTGTGAGTTGGTTTCGCTTGGGTTTATCCATTTTCTGATATGCTTTTGAAATTTTCAAATTAACTATTTCTGAAAATCGAACGCATCCCAAGGAGACGAATTTTTACAAACTCTTTGGAAAAAGGTAGAAATTGCTCATGATGAGAATGTTTTTTCCTTTGGCACAATGTTTTCTAATATATTCAATACTTAGACTTTATTTCCTGAGAATGTCGATATTTGTGTCTAGGTGTTTTAAAGTCGTCTGCTGCAGATCTGTTGTATGTTAGAAAATGTCAAGGACATATGAATTTTAACATTTTCCCAAAAACAACAAGTTTGCAGCAGACGACTTAAATAACATCATCGCTCAAATGTGGAAAATATTTATAAATCAAAGTTAAATGATTGTAGGGTACAGTGTAAAGGGTAAATTGTCTGCGCTTTTTAGATTTAAATAACAAAAATGCAATAATTTTAGATACACATGTTGGCTACACGATTTTGAGTACATGTATTCGCTTTACGTCTACCGGTTTTAACACCCCTTCCCTCATATAGACGCTTTCTGACGCCTCTGCAGCAGACGGCTTTTTGAAAACATAGTGACAAAAGAAGAAATTGCATAAAACGTGCAATTTCTCCTTTTGCCGCAATGTTTTCCACTTTATGTCATAGGTTATCCATTCAATTATGGAGATTTTCTATGTTTTGACAAAATACGTTCAAAGTTGTCTGCTGCAGAAAGGAAATGGTTAACCCCCCCCCCCCCCCCCCCCCCCCCCCCCTTCCCTCGTAAAGACGCTTTATGACGTCTGTGCAGCAGACGATTTTTGAAACCATTGTGGCAAAGAGAGAAATTGCTCAAGATGAGCAATTTCTCCATTTGCCTCAATGATTTTAGTGCTATTCAATACTAATAATTTTATTTATTGAGAGTTTATATATTGTATATTTTATATTTTGTATTTTGTATGTTATTGTATGATGATGTAATATGTACAAGTCAAAAGAAATAAACAATGTTCTGTTCTGTTCTATATTTAGGACTTGATCATTTCAAAGTCGTCTGCTGCTAATTTGTTGTATGTGGGAAAGGGTCAGGTATATCTGACAAATAAATGAATTTACGTGTTGATCACCCTTACCTTGATTATTACACATGACACTACGTCTACAGCAGACGATCTTGAAAATATCTTCGCAAAAATATGGATCAGAATATCTATAAATAAAGGATTTAATTATTGAATTGATTTAAAAATATAGTGTCAAAAGGAAACGTTTCTCATTATAAGCGATGTCTGCTTTTGTTACAATGTTTTCAAAACTCGTATGCTGCATGAACGCCATTTGATGTCTGGTTACTTAAGTTTTTCATTATAAGCATTTCTTCTTTTCATGCAATATTGTATAATTAACTCTTTCCCTCATATAGACGCTTTTTGACGCCTCTGCAGCAGACGGCTTTTTAGAAAACATAGTGACAAAAGAAGAAATTGCTCAAAACGAGCAATTTCTCCTTTTGCCACAATGTTTTCCACTTTAAGTCATAGGTTATCCATTCAGTTATAGAGATTTTCTATTTTTGACAAAATATGTTCAAAGTCGTCTGCTGCAGATTTGTCGTATGAGGGAAAGGGTTAAAGGTGTCCGGTGCATAGTAGTAAAGCTTTGGTTCTGTGCATGGAAACCGTTCGAACGATTGATTAATAGTTTGGTGTTTTACGCCGCTTGCAACAATAAGGGACATTAGTGATAATTATATTATCTCCCTTGTCAGATAAAGACCAAGGCAGACCAAATAGTTGGTAGGTCCTTTTAGTTGGAATCTTGTCTTTATCCCTATTTCGCAATGAGATATTGCAATTACTCTGTACACATTAATCATAAATGTGTTAATTAAAGTGATGATTCAAAAGAGAAAATTTACATAGCAGTATTTAAAGAAAACAAATGTAGAATTACTAATCAATCTAATATAACAGTTGGCCAAGAAAATGCAATTATAAGTGCACCATCCAGTGCAAAGAAACTAATGATAAAAACAGAGGAAACCAAATGATAGGACCTAGCTAGATATAGAGAGTATTAAAGGGAGATAACTGACCGATGTCTCCCATTGTTCAGCTATTTCACGGCGTTTCCTTGGTAAGTATCCAGGGTCTAATTCCACCAACCTTACTGATCACTAAGTAATACTTAAAAAATTAAAAGCATTTTACATCATTTTTGTTTCCCTGATAAAAATGCCCAAATATTTAAAATCTTATCAAGTTTTGGGAGTCAGCAAGGTTACTATTTATGTCAAATTAGTCATTTACTTCAATACATTCCACCATTCATGTTTTACAAAATATTAGGGACCCAAACATGAGTATAACTAAGCCCTAAATAAGATAGGTGTACTTAAACCCAGTTCTTCTGGTCCATTTATCCTGACACCAGCCAGTCAGTCGTAATGCTAATCCTGCAACCCTAAGCGCCAAGGAAGGCAACCATAACTACATCCTCGGTACCCAGGCTATTCATAAAATATATGATACCCAGGGCAAATTGGCTAGCGAATCTTCGCAAAGCATGTACCACGATTTCCTCCGTAACTACACAGTAATGTTGGTATCGCATGAGGTTTATGTCATGCGGCCAAACAAGCGGCTGCATTTCACCTCAAAAATTATTCATGATTACGAGATTTTTACAGCCAATTTGCCATTACTACTATTTTTAAAAATCTTTGACAACCCTTCGAATGTCAAGGTTAAATTTTCATGTTTACAGAGAAATTGTTCAAACCCGTTATGTTTTGTGAACATTGTTTATCCAGATTAGTCCGTGCATCCACTGAGTCTGATCAATGTCTACACTGTTCACATATTTCATACGCAAGTTTGTTAGAAACTTAAGTAAAGCTTAAGCTCCAGATAAGTGGCGTTTTGCATGTTCTAAAATCTTTATTTGGCCCTTTAACCCTATGTTGTGGGTACTCAAAAGAATCGTCTCAGTGTTTTGTGAACAGTGTATATCCAGATTAGTCCGTGCATCCACTGAGTCTGATCAATGTCTACACTGTTCACATATTACATACACAAGTTTGTTAGAAACTTAAGTAAAGCTAAAGCTCCAGATAAGTGGCGTTTTGCATGTTCTAAAAATATTTATTTGGCCCTTTAACCCTATGTTGTGGGTACTCACAATAGGGTTTGCTTTACTAATAAGAGAGAAACTGTGGGGAAAAGAGTTGAATACCCATCCTTATCTGAACCTCTGACTGCTTGTGTAGATTTTGATGTACGGATCAGATTCACAGGCATGTGTGAACCTACACTGTTTAGAAAAATAAAAACTTGTTCCTATTCCCGTGGTTAATATAAGCATCATCTGAAAGAAGTCTAGAAGTGTAGCCTACTGGTTGGCTGTACGCCAATGTAACATTTAATGATGCCAGGCCGGTGAGATAAGATGATCCGAAATCGCTAAACGCTACTCATATATTTATGATTCTTTTGAAATATGTAAGCCAAATATCAAATTATTTGAACAGTATTTATAAAGTATGGAATGTAAATAATATATGCATATTGAAATAAAACCGTCCATACATACAACAAATCGGCATCAGTTTAACGTTGAAAATTCTCTGGTTAAACTATATTAACCCTTTCCCTCATACGACAATTCTGCAGCAGACGACTTTGAACATATTTTGTAAAAAAAAATAGAAAAATCTCTATAATTGTATGGATAACCTATGACTAAAAGTGGAAAACATTGTGGCAAAAAGGAGAAATTGCTCGTTTTGAGCATTTTCTTCTTTTGTCACTATGTTTTGTAAAAGCCGTCTGCTGCAGAGACGTCAGAAAGCGTCTATAGGAGGGAAAGGGTTAAATATTTATAAATGAAAGTATGAGTATTGAATAGTATCGAGAAAAATATTTGGTATAAGGAATAATTGCTCATTATGAGGATTGTTTTCTTTTACCACAATGATTTCGAAAAACGTCTGCAGCAGACGACTTTGAACATATTTTGTCAAAACATGGAAAATCTCCATAATTGAATGGATAACCTATGACTAAAAGTGGAAAACATTGTGGCAAAAAGGAGAAATTTCTCGTTTTGGGCAATTTCTTCTTTTGTCACTATGTTTTCAAAAAAGCCGTCTGCTGCAGAGGCGTCAGAAAGCGTCTATATGAGGGAAAGAGTTAATAATAAAATATTGCATGAAAAGAAGAAATTCTTATAATGAAAAACTTTATTAACCATTTCCCACAAGCAAACGTCAAATGGCGTTCATGCAGCATACGAGTTTTGAAAACATTGCAGCAAAAGCAGAAATCGCTTATAATGAGAAACTTTTCCTTTTGACACTATATTTTTAAATCGATTCAATAATTAATCTTTCATTTATAGATATTCTGATCCATATTTTTGCGAAGATATTTTCAAGATATTTTTCAGACGACTTTGAACATATTTGTCAAAACATGGAAAATCTCCATAATTGAATGGATAATCTATGACAAAAAGTGGAAAACATTGTCGCAAAAAAGGAAATATTGCACGTTTTGTGCAATTTCTTCTTCTGTCACTATGTTTTTAAAAAGCCGTCTGCTGCAGAGGCGTCAGAGAGCGTCTATATGAGGAAAAGGGTTAACATATGGGAAAGGGTTAATGTATGAGAAATCCGCACGTATAAGGTTACTAAAATGAAGACTTGTTTTGCACGTCAATAATATCATAACAGCGATTAGGGGCCGCGTCTTGAAAGAGTGGGACATCACTCGAATATTCACTGATCGAAAATACAATACAGTATACGTTATTGCATTAACCCTTTTTCCACAAAACAATACAATACAGTATACGTTATTGCATTAACCTTTTTTCCACAATACAATACAAAAAAGTATAAGTTTTTGCATTAACCCTTTTTCCACAATACAATACAATACAATACAATCGTTTATTTGCGTAATTAGGCCTCCGGCCCACACTATATACATACTATATAACATGTAACTTACAATGTAGTACTTTGCACAATCACTTTTCTTCAAAAAAACGCTTTGAGACATAAATGGCTATTTATATTTAATAACTACTGGATTTTCATTTTGAATAAGACAATACAAATTCTGTTAGCTTGGTAAAGCATTAAACCACGTATTCAGATACACATCTCTTCACACGCAAACCCGATTCTGCAGCGAACGACTTTGAAACGATCTTCTCAATAACACGAAAAAACTCTATAAATGAAAGTATAATAAATGAATACAGTTGAAAACATTGTGGTAAAAGGGAAAATTGTCCTCTCTAAGAAATTTCTCCATTTGCAACAATGTGTTTGTTGAACGGTCACCTGCAACGCCAGAAAGCTTCTGTAATTAGGAAAAGGGTTAACCAGGCAATGTGCTCATGGCAAGAAAAATATGAACAGGTATTTTTTCACATGGCAAACTATACAAAAATGTATCAATCTCATTTCTGAAACATCCAAAAACATTTATAAACGCATTAACCCTTTCAGCGCCGAATTGTTTAAAGTAGACTCTTCCATGTTCAAACTCGGACAAAAATATTTTCATGTTATAGGATTTTTGGAATATCTTTATAACTTACAGCCAAGCAATGCATATTTCAGGTAAGGCAGCTCGTTTCGAGCTGCCTCACCTGAATCTGTATTGTTTGCAAAAAGCTCAATATTGCCTTTGGCGCTGAAAGAGTTAAGTAGATTCATTTATGAGGCAAATTTAATTAGAACTTACAAATCATCCGCACACAATCATCACAACTTTGCTCTACTGAATATTGTATGTATTTTTGTATATTTTTCCTTTACGAAATTCGTGTCTTTGTGTCAAACTATATGTTGCTTTAAATATGTATGTATGTTTTATGCAATACAATTTATTGTTTAAGTTTATTGTATTTATCACGAGCATTGCGTGTATATAATGCCTTTGTTTTTTAATACAGTGGACCAAATGATATACTCATGTGCACGCGGTCAATGAACCCTTACCCACATACATCAAATCTGCAACTGTCGACTTTGAAAACATCTAGGTAAAATATAGAACATTTATATGAGTGAAAGCATAAATTATAACTAGAGTTGAAATCAGTTTGGCAAAAGGAAGAGTTTATTTTGTCCCACTGTTTTCAAAAATCGTCTGCTGCGAATGCGTCAAAAAGCGTCGGAATGTTTACAATAGGATAACAACATTTCAATATGTGTATAGGATCTATTAACATCCTTCTTCATTCAATTTATGGTCCTTATTCCTTTCCCACAAACAACAAAATATGAAACATCCGTAAACATCTCAGCAAAATTGTAGAAAATCCCTATTTATGAAAGTGTAATAATCGAATAGCGTTGCAACAATGTGATAAAGGAAGCAATGTTTCATTTCTTTTCCAGACTGTTTTAAAATATCGTCTGCTGCATAGGCGTCAAAATTGATTTGCAAGTGGGAAGGGATTAATTACTTTTTTTTATTCCCTCAGAACCCTTGTTTAAACCATGCCCTCATATAGACGCTTTATGACGCCTCTGCAGCAGACGACTTTTTGAAAACATAGTGACAAAAGAAGAAATTGCTCAAAACGAGCAAGTTCTCCTTTTGCCACAATGTTTCCCACTTTTAGTCATAGGTCTATTTTTTTACAAGATATGTTCAAAGTCGTCTGCTGCAGATTTGTCGTAGGAGGGAAAGGGTTAAACCATGCCCTCGTGCAGACGTAGTTGTAGCAGACGAATTTTAAAATGATTGCTTCAAAAAGAATAATATCTCATACTGAACTTCAAATGTCGTCTGCTGCAGATGCGTCAAAATATGTCTGTATTTGGGAAACGGTTAACCATTTCTCACATAAAGAGCGAGCAATTTCTCCTTTTGCGATATTATTTTCAACTTTATTTAATAATTGTTCTTTAATTTAGATATAGAGATTTTCCATATCGTTGACTAAAATGTTTTCAAAGTCATCTGCAGCAGATTTGTTGAATGGGGGAAAGAGTTAACCTTGACACAGTCGAGTACACATTTTTCAGAACAGCGTTCTAACTTATATGTCGAAATAAATTATTCAACCATACTATAAATCATCGATTTGTGAAAGGCGTCTCCATTGCTCGCACAATAAAACAGATCTACTCCATGTGGACTTATTTTAGGACGATGCGGCTATTTTTTTTTTTTTTTTCGTTTTATCTGCCCTACTTATTTCTCAGTTGTGCACATACTATATTGAATTACATAAACAACGTGTCCCACACACAATGCACTGTGCACGCAACTCTTTTCAAACTACAAAATCAATTTGATTTTCATTCCCGATTGCATTGAGATATTTTAACACTATTTTGCCCCTTGATTAAAGTATAATGTAAATGAGGGATTCAGTGTGGGTGACTCCGAGGGCTAATATTCCAGGGTTCGTGTGAGTTCGAACCCCCGGCAGGGCCATTCATTCATTCCTTCCGATGATTGAGAAGAGAAATTGTGACGAGCGGCATTCGACATCCTCTTATGTATGAGCTAAATAGTCATCTTGGAATGGTAGCCAGTCGTCGGCAGTAAGAATGTTGTGTGGAGTACCGATGCGTGAATACTCGTACGGTGAACGGATCGCCCTACTATATAACTGTAATACCGTTGAAAATGTTTTAAACTCAAATCAATCAATAATAAAAGAGACTTTAATACGAAGTTAGTTCATATTTGTCCACATTGCTACGTATATCGAGGGCTTGCCGTGAAACGGTTGTAACTAAAATTGGTATTTTTTTTACCAAGGTTAATCACCTCGCCATAAAGTCTTTATAAGCGTTGAATAATTTTTCTTCGTAAATAATGGTAATTTAAGTGCCATTGCTCGTTCTGAGCAATGGCACCTAAATTTGTATTGTTTACAAAGGGGTCAGAATTGCCCCTAAACCAGGGTTTTCAAAATATGATTTTAGTTCCATCTGTTTCACGCCAAGCCCTCGATATGGTGATTTCTTCTATGAAAGCACACCGCCTAGGTGGTGTAGTGGTGGAGCGTCAATCCTGGGTGCGGGCGGTCACGGGTTCGATCGCCGGCCGGGTCTTACCAAATACTATAACAATGGAAGTAATGGCACTCCCGCCTTGGCGTTAAGGGTTGTTTTTAAGCATTACGGCCACCTCGATAGTGTTAGGAAAAATAGACCAATATTGCTGGATAAATAGACCAGTATTGCTGGGAAAATAGACAAGTATTGCTGGATAAACGGACCAGTATTGCTGGAAAAATAAACCAGTATTGCTGGATAAATAGACCAGTACTGCTGGAAAAATAGACCAGTATTGCTGGATAAACAGACCAGTATTGCTGGATAAATAGACCAGTATTGCTGGATAAATAGACCAGTATTGCTGGATAAATAGACCAGTATTGCTGGATAAATAGACCAGTATTGCTGTAAAAATAGACCAGTATTGCTGTAAAAATAGACCAGTATTGCTGGATAAATAGACCAGTATTGCTGTATAAATAGACCAGTATTGCTGTAAAAATAGACCAGTATTGCTGTAAAAATAGACCAGTATTGCTGGATAAATAGACCAGCATTGCTGTATAAATAGACCAGTATTGCTGTAAAAACAGACCAGTATTGCTGTATAAATAGACCAGTATTGCTGTAAAAAAAGACCAGTATTGCTGTATAAATAGACCAGTATTGCTGTAAAAATAGACCAGTATTGCTGTATAAATAGACCAGTATTGCTGTAAAAATAGACCAGTATTGCTGTATAAATAGACCAGTATTGCTGTAAAAATAGACCAGTATTGCTGTAAAAATAGACCAGTATTGCTGTATAAATAGACCAGTATTGCTGTAAAAATAGACCAGTATTGCTGTAAAAATAGACCAGTATTGATGGATAAATAGACCAGTATTGCTGGATAAATAGACCAGTATTGCTGGATAAATAGACCAGTATTGCTGGATAAATAGACCAGTATTGCTGGATAAATAGACCAGTATTGCTGGATAAATAGACCAGTATTGCTGTATAAATAGACCAGTATTGCTGTATAAATAGACCAGTATTGATGGATAAATAGACCAGTATTGCTGTATAAATAGACCAGTATTGCTGGATATAAATAGACCAGTATTGCTGGATATAAATAGACCAGTATTGCTGGATATAAATAGACCAGTATTGCTGTATAAATAGACCAGTATTGCTGTATAAATAGACCAGTATTGCTGGATATAAATAGACCAGTATTGCTGGATATAAATAGACCAGTATTGCTGTATAAATAGACCAGTATTGCTGTATAAATAGACCAGTATTGCTGTATAAATAGACCAGTATTGCAGGATATAAATAGACCAGTATTGCTGGATATAAATAGACAAGTATTGCTGTATAAATAGACCAGTATTGCTGGATATAAATAGACCAGTATTGCTGTATAAATAGACCAGTATTGCAGGATATAAATAGACCAGTATTGCTGTATAAATGGACCAGTATTGCTGTATAAATAGACCAGTATTGCTGTATAAATAGACCAGTATTGCTGTATAAATAGACCAGTATTGCTGTATAAATAGACCAGTATTGCAGGATATAAATAGACCAGTATTGCTGGATATAAATAGACCAGTATTGCTGTATAAATAGACCAGTATTGCTGGATATAAATAGACCAGTATTGCTGTATAAATAGACCAGTATTGCAGGATATAAATAGACCAGTATTGCTGTATAAATGGACCAGTATTGCTGTATAAATAGACCAGTATTGCTGTATAAATAGACCAGTATTGCTGGAAAGCTGTGATATGAGCCGTCCCGCGAGAAAACCAACACTGTGGACTCTGCGTAAAGCATCGACCCGTATCAGCTAAAGCATGCCACGCAGGCTAACCCGGACAGACACGTTTCGCCTCCTGTAGAATTTATGTTTCAGGAATCATTACTCAATACAACTATCCCCCTGAGACGGAATGTGTCGGCCCGGATCAGTCTGCGCGGACTGCGCAGGCTGATCTGGGTCGATACATTACGTAAAGGCCATAATGTTGGTTTTCTCGCGGGACGGCTCAAATATAACTGTTGAAAACTGCGTAAACATATCAAAACACAAATCTATTTAAACGCCCATGTCGAGATAAATGTTGCCTCGGTTAAACTCATTGGGCACGTCTGTACACCATGAGGATACTGTGAACTCTCGATAACTCGAACATGGGATAATTCAAATACATCGCTTAACTCGAACCATTTCCTGGAACGGATTTTGTCTTTCTGTTTTGAACACAGTGTAACCGCAGTTCATGCTTCATATGATTGTATCAAAGACTTGCTTTGAATAATCAACATTTAGATATAACATGAATTGCGAAGCTGAAAATGTTGTCTACTAAAAAATATGAAAAATCTCTATAATTGTAGGTAAAGTTGAAAATGTTGTGGTAAAAGGAGAAATTGCTCGTTTTGAGCCGTTTCTCCTTTTGTCACGATGTTTTAAAAAGTCCTCTGGTGCGGATGCGTTAAAATGCGTCTATAGATGGGACAGGGTTAAGCGTACATCGAGTGATTATTCGGATAGGACGTTTACTCGAAGTAATCTCTATGTGTCCCGTTATACTTCGAGTTATTTCGAGTCCATATAATATATGAGCCGTTCCACACGAAAACCACCATTATAGACTCTGTCTAATGTATCGACCCGGATCAGCCTAAGCATGCCGCGCAAGCTAACAACCCGGACATATACTGTTTCGCCTCCAGGAGTCATTACTGTATATCTATATCCCCCTGAGACGGAATGTGTCGGCCCGGATCAGTCTGCGCGGACTGCGCAGGCTGATCTGGGTCGATACATTACGTAAAGGCCATAATGTTGGTTTTCTCGAGGAAAGGCTCATATATTAACACAAAGTTCAGGATCAGGTTGTGCGTTTATTTGTTTGTTTGAACGGCTTTCTAACGCCGTTTTAAATACTATCTAAGTTATATTACGGCATTTCATCATGGTGGAATTCACCCGACTACTTCCGGTATTACTTATCCAGACCCCGGTGTTTCAGTCGTCATTCTATGTCCCGCAAACCTGAGAGCTAAGGAGGGAAGCAATATCTGCCATTTTCATTGTTTTGTTATGACCCGATCGGGGACCGAACGCTAGTCTCCCGCTCACAAGTGGGAACGTTTAAACCGCTACATCACGGAGAAGAATATAATTCAGTATTGATTGGTTGATTTTTGTTGATACATCTTTTGAATTCAGAAAATCTATTGGTTTTTTTTAATGATTTTGTTTTAAACTTGATTTAAATCTTATTTTTTATGCAAAAAAGTTTACAAGGACTTTGTTAGTCGCGAGTCCAGAGTCGTGTTCTCACAATCGTTATCAGGGACTCATAATAAGAAAAAGTCTTATTTTCTGCACAAATATATGATATTATAGTACAAGGGACTCATTGTTTTCTGTGGGGGACTCCCTTGATAGTCAGCAAATGGGTACCGACGAACAGTTCTTTGAAACTTGCATTCAATAACATAGAGTATATTGTATTATACAAGATATTTTGTTATCATGGTTCTTGAGATATTTATTTTTCAAGCGAAACAAAAATGGCTGCCACTTTCAGTAATTTTAAGTCACTTGAGCACGGAGTACGTTTTTTAATCCATTCTCAGAGAAACGTTCTCCAAATCCGAACGAACACAACTCAAACGTTTATCAAAAGTGTTATAGTCCGACTTTTCGTACTCGGAACCTTACATTGAGCATGGAGAACGTTTTCTGAACATGGAAAAAAAACGCTTTCTGAGCATGGAGAACGCTTTAAAAGTTTCAGAATAATTCAGGGGTACTTATACAAGGGCATCTGTAATTAAAGACTAACAGGAGCTTGCGTCGTCCTGACGGCGGCCTTTGTATCAATTTACACTCGCCGTGCATAATCAACTATTTGACGTCGCCGTGATTTGTTGTGATTTCAATGTAATTTAATTTGCTCATAAGGCTACATATTCAGATAGGTCGCCGTTCACATGGCTTGGCATATTTTTGGTTAACAATGTAAAACTGTTTCTTCAAATTCATATGACATGTAACAGTGCTCTAGCTAAGTTTTGTTGTTCATGTTCTAAAATCCTTATTTGACACGCAACCCTATGTTTTGGATACTCAAAAGAATCGTCTCAGTGAGATTGTTTTGAGTACACACAACATAGGGTTTGGTTGAGTTATGAGAGAGATAATGTAGGAAAAAGACAAGTTTACTCCCCTTATCAAGTCCTCTGCATATTTGATGAAATATGCTGTATAGGTGCAGTTGGAGATAAAGTGACACTCAACCCGTTCCCACTTGTGGACGCTTTCTGGCTCCTCTATGAAAACACTGTGGCAAAAGGAGAAATTATTCATTATGAGTAACTTATCCTTTTACCACAGTGTTTTCAACTCTATTCAATTATTATACTTTCATTTACAGAGACGTGTTTCAGATTGTCAACTAAATGTTTTCAAAGTCGACTACTGCAGATTTGTTGTATGAGGGAAATGGTTAAAGCAGACGGCGTTTTGAAAACATAGTGACAAAAGAAGAAATTGCACAGAACGTGCAATTTCTCCTTTTGTCACAATGTTTTCCACTTTTAGTCATAGGTTATCCATCTGACAAAATATGTTCAAAGTCGACTACTGCAGATTTGTTGTATGTGGAAAAGGGTTGAAAGTTTGGGTTTTTTCTCACTTACCGTCCGCCTACGTGGTGAAGCCCGTCCCCGGGGTCGAGTCCCATATCCTTTGACCTGAAAAATATAAAATGACAATAGACAATCATTTTATTGACGAAAACTGTACAGTTTCGTGTCATGTTTACACCATATACACACATTACAATTAACACACACACATAAAAAAAAAAAAGATCATACATAATGATGGTACATACTCTTAATTAAAATGGACTAATCTTGTATTTTGTAACAGATACCAATGGACTTGGAAAAGAAGCCGTTTTTATTTTTCCGTAGTTAAAGAACTGTTCACTTACGACAGACGACTTTTAATTGTAGTTTGTTTACATTATTTAACTGATTGATTGATTGTAGTTTGTTTACATTATTAAACTGATTGATTGATTGTAGTTTGTTTACATTATTTACATTATTTAACTAATTGATTGATTGTAGTTTGTTTACATTATTTAACTGATTGATTGATTGTAGTTTGTTTACATTATTTAACTAATTGATTGATTGTAATTTGCTTACATTATTTACATTATTTAACTAATTGATTGATTGTAATGTGCTTACATTATTTAACTAATTGATTGATTGTAATTTGTTTACATTATTTAACTAATTGATTGATTGTAGTTTGTTTACATTATTTAACTAATTGACAATCTATTTGTTGCCGAAATCCACTAAGTTAGTCATTTCTGTTATGAAGACAATTTACACACTAACATACAATACTGACAAAATATGAAAGAATATGTGTTGCCAGATATGCCTTATTTTCGACTCTGCCAAACTCAAACTATCTGAAGCTATGGAATCACAGTTTCGTGACATAACAAAAGGCTATGTACGAGAAGGAGAAACATGTTCGTTATGCCTAATTTATCTCTACTTTACCATACCATGCTCAAGACTCGTTTGATGCAGATTCGCCGAAATATATGATTTAAACTATTTTTAACCGCATCACCTATCCGGAAACCGATTCAGTCCCAGTACTTTCGGTATATATAACACAAACGATGAACTATGGCTTTAACGAGTTTATCCGTAGATATTCGACATGACATAATTTGTGTTTGTGAAGGCTAGAATGTGCAGTAGGAAACAGAGATTAGCAATGTTTGGTAATGTTGGTTGCACCCTTTAACCCTTTCCTTCATACGACAATACTGCAGCAGACGACTTTGAACATAATTTGTCAAAAGTTGGAAAATCTCTATAATTGAATGGATAACATGTGACTATAAGTGGAAAACATTGTGGCAAAAGGAGAAATTGCTCGTTTTGAGCAATTTCTTCTTTTGCCACTATGTTTTCAAAAAGCCGTCTGCGTCAGAGTCGTCAGAAAGCGTCTATATGAGGGGAAGGGTTAACTGTTTCAGACGGATGTTGTTGCCTCGGCAGCAGACGACTTAAAATGACCCATAACACGCTAAAGTATACCCATTGTAAAACCGCAATTTCTCTGACATACATTCTTGTATTTCCCCCAAACTCTGGATCTTGATACCATAGTGCAATTATATATCGTATTTCAAGATTATACAGTCCAATTTCTAAATGTTAGATCTTTATTTTCACCGTCAGATGATTTCCAAAAACTTCATAAAACACATAAACGATGAAATGGCAATAATACGGTGCTCGAAGAAAAAACACTAAGAGGGAGTTTGCAACCAATCAGAACTGCTTTTCAATTGTTTTCCTGGTCGAATTGTATCACTGATTTTCATAACCCCTCCCACCTCCCCCACACACACCGACATGTATAAATGAATTACGGAGATGTCAATACATATAACTCGAACACGTCGATAGCTCGAAGTAATTTATTGATTACTTTCGACTTTGCGACCACTGTATAGCCTACGTTAGGTTTTCCCCATTACACGGTTCATTTGATATCCGATTGGAGGGAACTCAGACTTTGATCATCCTCAGTGGTTGCACAATCTGATCCCAGCCTTCGCTGTCAGTCTTAACAATGAGACGCTTCATATGTGTACATACCTACCATTCACTCCCGTCTCCATGCATTAGAAGTACTGCCGCGATGTTTTATAAACTAGTAAACACAACCTATATAGGTAACACTCATTTAAATTTATCCGAAGTCGAACACCATTCTTTAATTAGATTTTTAAAAATGAACTACAAGTTTAAAATCAAACCACAACGACGAAGATAAAATATATAATATACGAGTGCCTAAAAATGTATGTTTACGTTTAATACACACAACCTTCCGCCCTGTGCAATACGCATTTTGGGGCACCATATAGGGCGTAGCGACAAGTCTAATCCTTCTCTGAGTAAAATATTTTAAATAACCCTTCGCTGTGCCTTTAAAATCTTCACTACGGATTTCATTCGCCATTCATTCAAATCTTTACAGAAAACGTTGAAATAGAAGTTCTTAATCTTCGAATGGGGTAACCAGAACTGCTGTTTCACTATTTCAATGGCTTTCTAACCGCATACTAATACGAACAGCTCGGCGTAAGGACACCGTTCTTGCTTGTAATGATCGTGGGACGTAATGACTATGTCACTTCTTCAGATGCAAATGAACCGCGCCAAGTCACTAGAGGTCCAGCTGCTCCACCGATTTACCATAACATAAAGGGGCGGGGATTGCCAACAAGTTGGGCTACACATATAGCGGTTTCGTCATAAGATTCGTGAATTACTCTTCTAAGTGAAGACCCTGGTGAGACTATGTTAGTGCACATACTCATCTGAGTCTTCACTGTTCGCAGATTAAAAAATGAACCATCATTGTGTGACCCGGCGCAAGCGTATCCTTCCATTCAATAGGCATTTTTGTTAATCCTTTCCCTCATATAGACGCTTTTTGACGCCTCTGTAGCAGACGCCTTTTTGAAAACATAGTGACAAAAGAAGAAATTGCTCAAAACGAGCAATTTCTCCTTTTGCCTCAATGTTTTCCACTTTTAGCCATAGGTTATCCATTTAATTATAGAGTTTTTCTATTTTTTGACAAAATATGTTCAAAGTCGTCTGCTGCTGAATTTTCGTATGACGGAAAGGATTAAGTGATCTGGTGACCCAATTTAATCGAAACTCCGCTGCTTGAAATAGCTAACCTCTTTCTCCGAGCACAGAATGCTTATTACGCGTTTACAGATAAACCATTTTAAACAAAACAAAACAATGTGGTAAAAGAAGAAAGTGTACGTATTACCAATCCATTCGACTTGTTTTCGTTTCGTTTCTTAATTGTAAATATGATTGAAGGCGGTCATATTGTTGTTATACCAGTGATAATTAAGTCGCTGTTACATAAATTGTAGAGGCAACAACAGTGATACTAGTGGTAGTAGTTGTAGAAGAAGAAGTAGTAGTAAATGAAGTATCAGTGGTGGAGTAGTATAAGTAGTAGTATAGTAGTAATAGTGGTACTCGTAAAATAAAAAGTAGGAGTTAAAGTAGAGGCAGTAGTAGTGTGTAGTAGTAGTAGTAGTAGTAGTAGTAGTAGTAGTAGTAGTAGTAGTAGTAGTAGTAGTAGTAGTAGTAGTAGTAGTAGTAGTAGTAGTAGTAGTAGTAGTAGTAGTAGTAGTAGCAGTAGTAGAAGCAGTAGAAGTAGTAGTAGTAGAAGTAGTAGAAGTAGTAGAAGTAGTAGTAGAAGGAGTAGAAGTAGAAGTAGAAGTAGAAGTAGTAGTAGAAGTTGTAGTAGTAGTAGTAGTAGTAGTAGTAGTAGTAGTAGTAGAAGTAGTAGAAGTAGTAGTAGTAGTAGTAGAAGAAGTAGAAGTAGTAGTAGTAGTAGTAGTAGTAGTAGAAGTAGTAGTAGTAGTAGTAGTAGAAGTAATAGAAGTATAAGTAGTAGTAGAAGTAGTAGAAGTAGAAGAAGTAGTAGTAGTAGTAGTAGTAGTATCAGTAGTAGGAGAAGTAGTGCTATAGGAGAAGTAGCATTAATAGTAGTAGTAGTAGTAAAACATGTAGATGTAGTAGTAGTAAAACATGTAGATGTAGTAGTAGTAGTAGAATTTGTAGTATAAGTAGTGACAGTGATAGTAGTAGTAATAGTAGTAATAGTAAAAGTAGTAGTAGTAGTAGTAGTAGTAGTAGTAGTAGTAGTAGTAGTAGTAGTAGTAGTAGTAGTAGTAGTAGTAGTAGTAGTAGTAGTAGTAGTATAAGTAGTATAAGTAGTAGTAGAAGGAGTAGAAGTAGAAGAAGTAGTAGAAGTAATAGTAGTAGTAGTAGTAGTAGTAGTAGTAGTAGTAGTAGTAGTAGTAGTAGTAGTAGTAGTAGAAGAAGTAGTATAAGTAGTAGTAGTAATAGAAGAAGTAGAAGTAGTAGTAGTAGTAGTAGAAGTAGCAGTAGTAGTAGTAGTAGTAGTAGTAGTAGTAGTAGTAGTAGTTATAGTAGTAGTAGTAGTAGTAGTAGTAGTAGTTATAGTAGTAGCAGTAGTCGTAGTTGTATAGTATTACTAGTAGTAGTAATGGAAGTCGTAGTAAAGTAGTATTCAGTGCAGACACATTTCTTAAAACATATTTTAAGACTCTAAAATGGTAGTAATGGCTTTCCCTTCGTAGCGCTAATTATAGTGAGTTTAGCGTTAATGGACCAGTAGTATGGTAAATTACCAAGGAAACCATGATATAACTTAAATCATTGTTGAAAGATTCCGTAAAACAACCAAGTCACCAAACTAAAAAACAGAAGTTGGTAAATAGCTGACCCCATGTGGGAATGTTTCAACACTATACAATAGTTTTCCTTTCATTTATAAAGAGTTTCAATAGTTTTTTGCCAATATGTTTACAATGTCAAATGGCTCTATTGCCGATTACGAGGGTAAACAACGTTTACGAACAACAACCACAAAGACTATAGGTGCAGATTTTCTGTATGTGGGAAAGGGTTAAATTCAATGCACAATTACCATTGACTTGCCAGGGTAAATTAATACATTTGAGCCGCATTAACCGATTTAACCGAGACGCATTTTAAGGCAATAGCAGCAGACGATTTTTGAAAACATTGTGGCCAAAGGTTAAATTGCTCATGATGAGCAATTTCACCTTTGGCCACAATGTTTTCAACTTCATTTAACAATTAAACTATCTTTTAAAGAGATTTTTTCAGTTTTTTGTCACTGTGTTTTCCAAGTCGTCTGCTGCAGATTTGTTGTACGCGGGACAGGGGTTAAGATCTTACTATCTCTCCGTAACGGGATAACAAAAAGGGAAATATGCGTCAAACTAATGGGGCAACAACTCTTGTTTTATTGGCAAAAGATGCATCAAGGACTGAATTACACTTAGACGGAAAGTGAAGGCTCTGTCGAGACTGTGCGGATACACAGGCCCGCATAAGTCTTTACGTTACGCAGTTCTATTGAGACACCTACTCAGTGCAAAAGATTCGTATATAATCAGGAAAGTGGAACCATTATATATGAGCCGTTCCCCGAGAAAAACTAACATTATGGTCTCTGAGTAATATATCGACCCAGATCAGCCTGCGCAGTCCGCTTAGGATTATCCGCGCCGACACATTCCTTCTCCGGGGGATATAGGTATAGAGTAAAGATTCCTGAAACAGAAAATCCACAGGAGGCGAAGAGTGTCTACGGGATTAGCCTGCTTAGGCTGATCCGGGTCGATACTTTACGCAGAGTCCACAATGTTGGTTTTCTCGCGGTACGGCTCATATCATCTGCGTTATGTATCGACCAGATCAGCCTGCGTTGTCCGCAAAGACTGATCCGGCCGACACATTCCGTCTTAGGGGGAAAGATGTATAGAGTAATTATTCATGAAACAGAAAATCCTCAGGAGGCGAAAAGTGTATATCCGGGTAAGCCTGCGCGGCATGCTTAGGCTGATCCGGGTCGATACATTACGCAGAGTCCACACTGTTGGTTTTCTCGCGGTACGGCTCATATCAATATATCTGCGTAATGTATCGACCAGATCAGCCTGCGCTGTCCGCGCAGACTGATCCGGCCGACACATTCCGTCTTAGGGGGAAAGATGTATAGAGTAGTGATTCCTGAAACAGAAAATCCACAGGAGGCGAAAAGTGTCTATCCGGGATAGCCTGCGCGGCATGCTTAGGCTGATCCGGGTCGATACTTTACGCAGAGTCCACAGTGTTGGTTTTCCCGTGGGACGGCTCATATCCTGATTGTATTTTATATTCGTGACAATTATATTATATATATTATAAGTGTAACCTTCCGAATTGTAAGAGAGCTTAACCCTTTCAGCGCCGAATTGTTTAAAGTAGATTATTTCATGTTCAAACTCGGACGACTCTATTTTCATGTTATAGGATTTTTGGAATATTTTTATAACTCACAGCCAAACAATGCAGATTTCAGTTGAGACAGCTCGTTACGAGCTGACTCACCTGAATCTGTATTATTTGCAAAAAGCTCAATATTGCCTTTGGCGCTGAAAGAGTTAATCTGCAAATTACATGTAAAAATAAATCGTCAGTTCAAAACAGGCGTAACTATTTATTGTGACACTCTGTTTAATATTTAGTTTGCCGATTGGTTGGCCTTTTCGAACTTTAACTAGTTGAATGCACATAGACTATTAAAGACAGACTATGTCACATAAAAAGAGGGTATTTGCGTTTGTTTGTATGGATATGAATATTGAAAGCAAATTTGAACACATTTCTCGATTTACTTATGCATTGAAAGTGGGAAATAAAGTTTTCCATTATAGATTCACTGTTATAATTTGATGCTAAAGGATGTGTTCGACTCTGTCCCACCAGGACTCCACCATAACAATATTATCGGCATTAACTTATAACTAGAAGGACTAAATAGTCGAGTCGGGATTCTGACTCACGTCCCGGGGTCGATAGCAGTTGTTGACGATACCGACGAGGCTATAGTTGCTCAACGGAATACAATACAATTCTCGGGGCGTGGACAACTTGACATCTCTCTCGACCTTCGGTCACGCGAGATATCAATTGTCCACGCCTCTCGTAGTACAATACTTAAACATGTATCACTTATGCTACATTAGCCTGGCACACGACTCTATGTTTATTATTATATGTTGAATGTTATCTATTAATTAACTGACTGACATTATCTCATTTAACGGCTGCATTTCAACTGGTGTCCGAAACATAGATGGTCGGGTCCTAAGGACAATAATCAGATGCATGAATATTTTGTCTATTATAGTTCTCCCGAATTGTAACATTGAAAAATAACCATAAGGACTGTTGCAAGTCTAATGCTACATGATATACCCTATATCTTGCATGTCTATTGTTCTCGTATGTGCATGTTTTGGGTAATTATGTTGACGATAGAACCATTATAATTATATGTTCAAGTATATGAAAAAAGTATGTTCTATTCTGTTCGGTTCTGTTAAACCGCTCTTGCTCCCAAAGGCCTAAACCCTATAAGCAGAGATCAGTACCAAGCCCAATCCCGACGTGTTGAATAATCGCGAAAATACATGTTCTCACTTGAGTGGTATTGGCGTTAAGTATCATACTTATGAATCATATGACTTGATTACCACGACAAGGTATATACTTGTTTACTGTTTAGCTACAATCGATCAGCTCAAATACAGAGGGGGGTGGGGGGTGTAATGGCATTGAACTATATATATTTCGAGCCGGATCAGGTAAAAGTAGGTATTTCTACACATGAGCACGGTGACTGTTCAATGGAGTCAGCGGATATAACAGCCACGCCACAAGAAAGCAGATTATTGGGCGGGTTTTAAGCCCTTCAATTACCTAGACGCATGTTAATGCAACTGCATAAGACGGTTTCATGGATACATCATGCCGGGTGCTAGCCGATTTCCCCAATCAAATTACAATTTTTAACGAACACTTGTCCGAGTGCTAGCCGATTTCACCAATCAAATTACAATTTTTTTAACTAACGCTTGTCCGAGTGCTAGCCGATTGCACCAATCAAATTACAATTGTTAACTAACGCTTGTCCGAGTGCTAGCCGATTCCACCAATCAAATTACAATTGTTAACGAACACTTGTCCGAGTGCTAGCCGATTCCGCTAATCAAAGTATATTTTTTAACGAACACTTGTCCGAGTGCTAGCCGATTCCACCAATCAAATCACAATTTCTTGAACTAACGCTTGTCCGAGTGCTAGCCGATTCCACCAATCAAATTACAATGTTTAACTAACGCTTGTCCGAGAGTGATCGGTGTCTTAGGACACTTTGAATACACCTATGCTGTAACGTAAGATTGTTCTCTATACAGTCCGACCTGTGTTTCGGGACCACACATGGGAAGATTACAATCTGGCCTTTGTTCATAGGTGGTCTTTAATTGGTGTGTGTGTGTGTGTGTGTGTGTGTGTGTGTGTGTGTGTGTGTGTGTGTGCAGAAAATGAATAATTGGTATATTAAAAGTGTATGTGCAATAGACAGGAAATTGCTAAACAAAGGTGGTCTTCGGCACAGGTCGGACTGTATATCGTCTACACCATCGAGGGAACCAGTATGTCCGTGACTTGTACCAAGGTTCGAGTAATTAAACTCTTTTCCATATACATACACGCACGAGCAGTTTGAAGAGTTTGAGCCTTACGTATTTCGAATTGATTATGACAAAGAAAGGACAAATTCTCATAGTGGGCAATTAATCCTTTTTCAAATGGTTTCAAATCTATTCAATAATTCTGCAGAGGCGTCAGAAAGCGTCTAATTGAGGGAAAAGTGTTAATAACACGTCCCGGTCCATGCATTCCATCTTATCGAATGCATACAACGAACGTGTATAAAGTGTAAACTGTATTTCTTTTTTCAGTTTTGTTTCATATTAAATATTATATGTTAATTGTCGGTGTCAGATGAACACGGTTGATTAAGCACGAGAACAGTAACCCTTTCCCACATACAACACAACAGCAGCAGACGACTTTAAAAAAAACCATTTAGTCACCAATATGTAGAAAGAACTACTCTTGAATAACATTGAAAACATTGTGGCAAAATGAGCAATTTCTCCTTTTGCAATAATATTTTCAAACGTCGTCTGCTACAGAGGCGTCAGAAAGCAAGTATGTGGACAGGGGTTAACTCATAAATAAATGTGAGATTTATAGCGCTATGCTTTTATTTAAAACAAAGTTATATTGCAGAAACATCATATGCCGAGCCCCGGTAGCCGAGTCGGTAGCGAAGCGCGGTACCAACTCAAGGGTTGTGCGTTCGAGTCACGGCTCGGCCAACATTCTTTCAGACGTTTTTCATAAGTCAATGCGGCAAGTGACATTCGTCTGCAACAAATTGGCTAACATTCTATGTGAAAAAGCAGCCAGTTGCTTGGAACGACTGTTATAGTCAAGGCAAGAAAAACATTTATTGACATAAGCTAATACAGCTTCTAGTTTTATAACATCAGACACGACATGTCACCCTCAAATAAACAATAAGTGGTATATATAAAACTGATGTGAGATTGTCAGGAAACACTGTCCGCCCACCGTTGTATGGCTGAAATTGTTGAAAAGTGAGTAAAAAATCAATCAATCAATAAAAACAGATAAAAAGCCTATTGACCCGTAGTACTTTCTACCGAGAAAACAGTAAGCTTGATAAGTGCTTTCCTTTTTTTCTCTGTGTTCATCCATTTTTGAAATAGAATTGATATCAAAATAGTTGTTGCCATTCTGTGTTACTTGTGATTATATTCTACATTTATTTTCTAAATAAATATTCTTTTAGTTAAATACACCTGGGAACAATCAAGCATCATACAGTTTTTTTCACAATTTTTTAACCATTACCCATATACAACAAATCTGCAGCAGACGACTTTGAAAATGTCTGTGCACAATTATGAACAATCTCCATTAATGACAGTTTATTTATTAAATAAAGTTGAAAACATTGTGGCAAATGGTGAAATTGCTCATCACGAGCAATTTCACCTTTGCCATAATGTTTTCAAAGGTCGTCTGCTGCAGAGGCGTCAGAAAGCGTCTGTATGTGGGAAAGGGTTAAACTCCTTTGTAATCATGTTAAATTCATTTATAAAGAGTTTCCTTATTTTAACCGAGACGAGAGTCGTCTGCTTCAGATAGTTTGTATTTGGGGAAATGTTAACAATAACAGATTCAGGGAAATATCCTACTTCAAAGCAAACGAGATGGAACTAAATCGCGAATTTTCTTAGCCCAAAAAGGTAGTGTGTTATTTTAAAATGTGTTTCGAATAACTCTATCGATAATGTCATCGTCGGACACACCAAGGCTGTTTACTACGCTATGCTCAAACATATGAGCCGTTCCAAGAGAAAACCAACATTATGGACTCTGCGTAATATATCGATCATGATCAGCCTGCGCAGTCCATGCATGCTAATCCGGGCCGACACATTCCGTCTTAGGAGGGTAGAGGTATAAAGTAATGATTCCTGTAACAGAAAATCCACAGGAGGCGAAACGTGTATGTCCTGGTTAGCCTGCGCGGCACGCTTAGGCTGATCCGGGTCGATACTTTACGCAGAGTCCACAATGTTGGTTTGCTCGTGGGACGGCTCATATGATGTTAGAGCATAGGTTTGTCAACAACCGTGGGTCAATCGGAATACCTCGGTGATGAATGATTGGATGATGATGGATGACGGAATTATCCGAGGAGTTCCGATTGAACCGTGGGTGTCCGACAATGGATAATGTACATGTACAACAATACACAACTATCACTTCGTTTTTTGTTGTTTTAATTGTTGTTTTACGCCGTTTTCAACATAGATAACACCACGGCGATAGTTCACTTATTAAAGATCCCTGGGTAAACAAACCAGTACTAGGCTAGGAAATGTGCACTGCTCAAGGGCACTCAACCATTACCCGGGCGACGTGCCGCCCATGGTGGTCGAACTTTGTAAACAAAAATATTATCCCATAGTTCACGGCTATTTATTATTTCTATTTAACCCTTTCCCTCATATAGATGCTTTCTGACGCCTCTGCAGCAGACGGCTTTTTGAAAACATAGTGACAAAAGAAGAAATTGCACAAAACGTGCAATTTCTCCTTTTGCCACAATGTTTTCCACTTTTTGTCATAGGTTATCCATTCAGTTATAGAGATTTTCTATGTTTTGACAAAATGTGTTCAAAGTCGTCTGCTGCAGAATTGTCGTATGAGGGAAAGGGTTAACGCATTTTCACACGAAGGCGCATGTTTGCGCACATGTATCGGACGACTTTTAAAAACAATGTAGGAAATTGAAAAAGTGCTCATAAAGAGTAATTTCTCCTTTTGCCACGATGTCTTCTGCTCTGTTATATACATATACTTTCATATATAGATATTATAATATTTGTGCCTAGGTATTTTCAAAGGCGTCGGAGGCAGATCTGAGGGTTTTTTTTGTGGGGAAAGATTTAAATAACAAATTTTACATATCAGATGTTCGTTAAAATGACAGGCGATTCTGAATGGTAACCAACCGAAATATTGCGATGCTCCACAGAAACACTATATGAGCCGTCCCGCGAGAAAACCAACATTGTGGACTCTACGCAAAGTATCGACCCGGATCAGCCCAAGCATGCCGCGCAGGCTAACCCGGACAGACAGTTTTTGCCTACTGTAGATTTTCTGTTTCAGGAATCATTACTCCATACCTTTATCACCCTGAGACGAAATGTGTCGATCCGGATTAGCCTGCACGGACTGTGCATGCTGATCTGGTTCGATACATTACGCAGAGGCCATACTGTTGATTTTCTCGCGGGACGGCTTATATTGCGAACGTACACGTAGGACAGATGCATATAACGGCGATACGCCTGTGCAATTTGAATATTGCCTCGGATTAATCCTTTCCCACCGACATCTAATCTTTAACAGACGACTTTGAAAATATCTAGGCATAAATAAAATCAGGAAAATCTCTAAACATATGTATACGATTTTTTTTTTAAAAGAGAAACATTTATGACGAAAACATATATACCTGCAAAACTATTGAAATTCCCTTTAAATGAAAGTATAATTATTGAATAGGGTTAAAAACATTGTTGGAAAAGGAGAAATGGCCCATTATGAGCAATTCCTCCAATTGCCACAATGTTTTCAGAAGTCGTCTGCAGCAGATGAGTCCAAATTCGCCTACAAGTGGGAAAGAGGTAAAGGATCCAAGTGGATACTTCTTTCATTAAATTAACTATTTAATAAAAAAAAATGGCCAACAGTGCAGAGCCAGGTCAGACTGCGCGAAACGCGCATGCTGATCTGATCTATATTGATCGCAAATGCCTTACTGTTGGTTTTCGCAAGCGCCTTACGTTTCATAAACAACAAGTTCTCCTTTTGCCACTAACTTCGTCTGCTGCAGATGCGTCTTATGTAGGTAAGTGTTTAACCACGAGATTGTATCACAATTTTCATTCGTCAATTAAATCTGTAAATGGATTAATTTTCTATTTCCCTTTTAACAACAGTATAAGGTAGTAGTAATTTCAAAACAACTCTGTTGAACTAATCATATTAAGTATAAGCTATCCATTTACACTGTCTGGTTATTAAAAAGATATTCTATCTATTAATTTCAAAGAAAACAAATCACCAAGCATACACGAAATGTTGTCTGATTTTTCGGCCAGAAGCACTGTTATCATAATACAACTTATGTAGTATCATTCTTTTTATCTTTCGTTAACCCTTTCCCACATATATCTACACACATTCTCGAACTAGCTTTATCATATAATATAGAGGAGTGAGGTGTCAATTTTCACAACAAAAGTAACTGCCGCGGAAAAAATCTGTAGGACATTATACTTTATCTTTGACCCATTCCCCCATACAGACGCTTTCTCACGCCTCTGCAGCAGACGACTTTTTAAAAACATAGTGACAAAAGAAGAAATTGCTCAAAACGAGCATTTTCTCCTTTTGCCACAATATTTTCCACTTTTAGTCATAGGTTATTAGTCGCCGGGCAGAAGCCCGCGACTTCTATTTTTAATAGCTTTTCGGAAATCACATGGGAGGGCGGCTTATTATTAGAAAGAAACAAATCTAGATGATTTGAACATATTACAATTGTGGTTGTTTACGAACACTAATAAATGACACATCTAAAATGAAATAAATATTCCGATTTTTTAATGTTTGCATTTTTTTTTATTTCACTCGCATTTAAGTTTTTTGTCTTATTTACGAAGACAAAAGTGGTCCCTTCAAGACGTGAACCAACACCCCCTAATGCAGACTCTTATGTGTCATCATTGAGGTCAATTTCGGATTCTCCTTTTAATAGCAATTTTAACTTACTAAATGTTGTTTTCATGTTCAAAGAGATGTCTTGATTTGTGTAGAATTCATTTAATAATAGTAATCCATGAATATCTAAAGTAGGAACTGTTTCTAAGCTAAATATAGACCCTATTCTGTTGTGTAGGTTCGTGACCTTTAACATCGATTTTCGCGCATGCGCATTTCGATATGAAAAAGCGAGTGATATTATTTTATTTTAGACAAGTACAAGACGAATGTTTGACGCAAAGCGTCAAAGAGAAGCCGCAATATTTCGTTGTACATGTAGAAATAAGAAAAAAAGAACATTTTTAAATCCACAAACAATAGAACAATTTAAACTGTAGACGGTAATGCTGATATATTTCTCCTTTTGAAGACTTTTGTTTTCTTCAAATTACCTCCCTTTAAAGCAATACCAGGATATTTACCTTGTGATTCGAATAAGATTGACAAACATTGAAATTATATGAATGAATACTATTATTTAAATAAGTAACAACAGCAAAATTAAATTTAAGCCAAGATAAATGTGTACACATTTCGTTAATTTTTTATAGATACCCTAATGTATAGGTGAATATAACATTTATAAGTAAATGTTTTCATTTCAACGTTCCTAATAGACTAAGGAAAGTCAAGAATACATAAATAATTCAATGCAGTCTTTTCCGGCGACATTGATGCCCTTGCATCAACTTTCTCTTGTTCATTCAATTATAGAGATTTTCTATTTTTAGACAACACATGTTCAAATTCGTCTGCTGCAGATTTGTTCTATGAGGGAAAGGGTTAAAAGGAATTAAACATTATGTATTCAGAAAGTTAGTGGTTTATGTGTTTATCATTAATTAACACAAGTGATGTATTTAAATGGTCGATCGAATGGGGAATACAACTCAACTCAATTTAACTGAATTTGATGGGGCATTCGGCAAATAAACATGACATTTAGAAATAGATACATGAAAATGTGACAATGATAAATATTTACGTACATTAGTCAAAATATATACATATACTGCTGAAACAGTAATAAATATTTAATATAATTTGACGATATTTTCTAAGCTTAAATCCCTCTTTTCCAAAGTTTCTTTTATAAATGTAGCCGTATTGACTTGCGTCTTTCTTCTTTTGATGCAAGTATATTGATAAATTGAGTAACGGTTGGCCAAGTTAAAGAAAGGAAAAGAATGGTATTCATCATGTTTTAAACATTTATAGTTGAGCCTGTGCATGGAAAAAGGTACACATGTGATCAGCCTGTGTATCCTTACCGTCTGAGCATGATCTAACCATGTTCACATATTACTTATACAAGCTTTCAAAGTGTGTAGATTGTGATAAGACTGAGCAGATATGCAGACTGATCTGAACCTTCACTGTTCAGAAATTCTAAATTAACCTACTGTAATGCTTTGGTTAATTTTTAGCTGACGTTGCATTTATGTTTAAACGAAACGCTGCGAAAATAACGTCAGTTTTATAGCAGACTTATATGCCGGATTTGTTGTTGTTTTGTAAGTTTAAAATAACGTTATTTTGATAGCACACTTATATCTGTTGACTGTTGACTGCAGCAGACGTTTTTTTTTAAATTGCTTATGACCATTTTCTTCTTGTGCGCTGGTGTTGCCAACTATGTATAATTGGTATTATTTCATTTACAGTAATTTTCCATATACTGATTGTGTGTTTTCAAAATCCGTCTGCTGAATATCTATTTAATGGGGGGAAAGGCTTAACAGCCATTGAAAGTTTACACTTTAACGAAAACATATTGCTCGTATCTTCGTCGTCGTAATCAACAATAACAACAACGTCAGCGCGACCAATGAACTGGTACGATATTGCTATGGTCGTCTTTATATGAGCGCCGTTCCACGAGAAAACCAACATTGTGAAATCTGCGTAAAGTATGACACGGATCAGCCAAAGCATGCTACGAAGGCTTACCCGGACAGACAATTTTCGCCCCCTGTTGATTTTCTGTTTCAGGAATCATTACTCTATACTTCTATTCCCCCTAAGACGAAATGTGTCGGCCCGGATCAGCCTGCGCAGACTGCGCGGTCTGATCTGGGTCGACACACTACGCAGAGTCCACAATGTTGTTTTTTTCATGGAACTGCTCGAATGTTTGGTAAAGAGTGCAAAGCACTGTGGTTAAACGAGAAATCGTTCAAAATATTTCCCCAATCTTTCGACAATGTCATCTGCAGCAAAAACGTCAAATGTCGTTTGATTTACGAAAAGGTTTAAGTAGGTATGAGTTTATAGGCTTGGATGTCTTTTACACAGGTTCACCTGCCGTGCATTCAGTAAACAGTTTGCTAGCTCACAGGTGCCAAACTGATCTGAAGCCTCACTGGTCACCAAAACCAACGTGTCCCTTTTCCAATAGACGGACTCTTACAACATGTTAGCATTTCTCTGTAATTTGGAAAATTCTAACTTGCGAATCAGCAGTCATTATATAATGTCACTTTGAATAAGTTTTGAAAGTTAGAATAACCATTATTTAACCGTTTTCGTGAATAAATTCTAAAAAGGATTATAACCCTTATCTAGTATATTTCATTAAATATCATAAGCATATAAAGCACGAAAACGTTTAGAAATGTAGAATGACCCTTTTTTTAGTATATTTCTATAATTATCTTAAGCATATTTAATATATTTCTTAAAATAGCTTAAGCATATACACATGAAACAGTTCAGAAATGTAGAATAACCTTTATTTAATATATATTTCGCTTAAATGTAAGAAAATTAAACATGAAAAAGTTTTGAAACGTAGGATAAATATTATTTAGTATATTTCGTTAAATATCATAAGCATATAAAGCTCGAAAACGTTAAGAAATTTAGAATAACCCTTTTTTGAGTATATTTCTATAACTGTCTTAAGCATATTTAATATATTTCTTAAAATAGCTGAAGCATATAAACATGAAACAGTTCAAAAATGTAGAATAACCTTTATTTAATATATATTTCGCTTAAATGTAAGAAAATTAAACATGAAAAAGTTCTGAAACGTAGGATAAATATTATTTAGTATATTTCGTTAAATATGTAGCAAATAAAACATGAACAAGTTCACCCTCATTTAGCATACCGAGGGCTTGGCGTGAAATGGTTGTAACTAAAAACCTATTTTGAAAACCCTAGTTTAGGGGCAATTTTGACCCCTTTGTAAACAATGCAAATTTAGGTGCCATTGCTCAGAATGAGCAATGGCACCTAAATTTCCATTGTTTACCAAGAAAAATGATTAAACGCTTATAAAGACTTTATGGCGAGGTGATTAACCTTGGTAAAAAAATACCGATTTTAGTTACAACCGTTTCACGCCAAGCCCTCGAATTACGTCTTTAAATACCTTACGTATATAAACATGTGACAGTTATAAAAGGTACAATCATCTTTATTTAGTATATTTGACGCTTTCTGACGCCTCTGCAGCAGACGATTTTTTAAAACATGGTGACAAAATGAGAAATTGCTCATAAGGATCAATTTCTCCTTTTGCCACGATGTTTCACCTCTATGCCTCAACTTTCATTTGTAGAGGCTTTTCGATGTTTTGAAAGTCGTCTGCTGAAAATGTGTTGTATGTGGGAAAGTGTTTCTTTAGAGATCTAAGATTCTGTTACGAAGTACTTTTTTTTAAAAAAAACTCTGAAGAAATAGCTTGTAGCATTCGACGATTTGATGGAGAAACATCCAATCCCAGATTCACCAAATCGTCAGCGAATATGCAAAATAAGATAATTCTCGATAAATGAAGGTAAAATTGGCCAATGGGGTTGAAAAACAACTATGTCTACAGAAGAAATTACTCATTATAAGTATTGTATTCCTTCGACACAATGTGTTTGTGTTTTTCATGTTCATAAGTCGTCTGCTACATGTACGTCTGGATGTGGGGAAAAGGTTACGCTTTCGACATGAGAAATCATGAGGAAAAGGGAAAGACAGTTTATCAGAAGAAGTACATTCCCAGGACGAACATAAAATCATTCTAAATGGGCCTCACTTCCGTCACGTGATCTACGACTTCCGTCACGTGATACGGTATGGTCGACCAGGACTTTTCTTTCGCCGTGGGTGTCTGCTGTATTAGACGTTTAGTGATTTTACCAAATTCTCATTTGCAGACGCATTTTGACGCATCTGCTTCCGACTACATTTCAAATCAATGTGGCAAAATGAGATTGATTGTTTGGTGTTTTACGCCGCTTTCTAGGTATATCACGGTGTCTCCTCGGTAAGTTACCAGTACTACTGGTCCATTTATCCTGACATCAGCTAGACAGTCATAATGCTAGCCCAGCAACCCCGCAACCCTGAGCGCGAAAGAGAGCGGCCATTTCTACCATTTTTAAAGTATTTGGTATGACCTGGACGGGGTTCGAACCCACGACCCTCGACCCACGACCTTCCACAACTTGAATAATCCCCCCTCCATTAATGAATTGTCACTAACAAAAGAAATCATTTTCGGGCAGTAAGAACAATATCATTTTGTTGTTATTGTCGACTGAATAAGTTATTTCAATTCAGTTTAATTGTGTTTTCCCATTTAAGTAAGGTAGAACAAACAGTACTTCTGTGAATAAAGCCTCATTGGCGCTCAGTGTTGCTGGGTTAGCATTACGACTGACTCGGAGGGTCTTGACAACAGTAACCTTGTCCCACATGCATCAAAATATGCAGTGAGCGACTTCGATTAGAACTTCCCTTAAACGTTACGATAAATGAAGCCCACTCGCTCGTCTAAATAGGGAGCAGGGAAATTATGCGTATGCCGATCTGAATCTTTACGGGGTCGCCAAGTCATGAAGGTATGTTTTCGTGTGACGTGGCCCAAATCGCAGTTTGTTATTTTTTTGAACTTTTAGATGGGCGTAGAAATAAAATCCTGCCAAATGATTAGACAGATTGTGTGAGTTTAGCTTCATTCGTGTTTTTTGATAGACAGATAGTCAAACAGGGGAGAGAGAGAGAGAGAATGAGAGAGATATGTATATATATATATAGAGAGAGAGAGAGTGAGAGAGAGAGAGAGAGAGAGAGAGAGAGAGAGAGAGAGAGAGGAGAGAGAGAGAGAGAGAGAGAGAGAGAGAGAGAGAGAGGGGGAGAGAGAGAGATAGAGCGCGAGAGAGAGAAAGAGAGAGAGAGAGAGAGAGAGAGAGAGAGAGAGATAGAGCGCGAGAGAGAGAAAGATAGAGAGAGAGAGAGAGAGAGAGAGAGAGAGAGAGAGAGAGAGAGAGAAAGAGAGAGCAAGAGATATAGATAACGAGAGACAGAGACACACAGATACAGACAGCCATATAGACTGAGGAAAGAGATGCGGATACATAGTCTGATCTGGATCTATAATATTCACAAAAGCCGACTTGTTCTCTTTCCCATGGAAGAACTTATTTAGACTAGATATACAACATCAGAAGATAACAATATGAGAAAACACTAAGAAATGGAACATGCGCATATTATTTGACTTGAATATCAGAAGGGGGTTTTGTTAATAATCAGAACAATCAGTAATTTGTCATGAATTATAAAATTTGCGCAATAATGTTGTATATCTAAACATTCGACAGCTCCTTAAATTGGTAAAGCATTATAATCGTGAACCAGTTGGAATATTCGATTAGAACATTGTTCTTTAAAAGATATAGAATCGGTAATCGAATGTAGCTTGCGCGTTTTTTGTTTATCACTTTCTTTTTAGAACCACGTGTCAGCCAAAATTATTTTAACTCTCAGAAATTATTAAATACTAAACGGGAACGATGGAATCAACTTGTTTATATCTTTATCGTAGTATCAACTACTAAATCATAACAATAATCTATGTGTTTACCCAAGGCTAATCGGCAATCTCCATCAAGTTTCCGTTTCTATAAATAGATTATTAAGGCCGAAAATACCCGTCACATGACTGGAGATTACGCGAGGCTCCCAAGAGGTGTATAAATTTCAATTGACGATAAATAACTGAAAACTTATCATGTTTCAAAGATAATTAGTATTTTGCTCTTAAATATTATATTTCATATTTTCACTAACATTTATTTGTCAAGGAAAACAATTAAAGGTTAGTATGCAAAACATTTCATTTTAAAAATTCACCTTATCAGTGCCTCTCGTAGGATCGCCAACTTAGCTATGAACCAATCTAAACGTTAATTTCCTTAATTTCTTCGACATTATTCATTAAATATAACGTTTGATTGGTCTACAATCTAGATCATTTGTTTAGCATCTAGGTCAAACCCTAGGTTAATCAGCTATCGCCGAAAATATACTTTTAGATAAGACTAAGATAAATGAAGGCACTGAAATGAGAGCAATGAAGGAATAACAGCACAATATTCATTTTCACTTCATAGAATTGTTTGGTTTGTGAAATTTCATTTTAACGGGGATGATTATAATTATTGACCACATACAGCACATTTGCAGCAGACGACTTCGATGACATATTAAAACAATTAAGACAAATGCCGGCAAATGAGAGTTAACGTATTTAATAGAGTTGAAAACTTGGTTGCTATAGGCGAAATTGCTCATACTAAGCTATATTTCCTTTTGTCAGAATGTTTTCGAAAGTCGTCTGCTGCAGATGAGTCAGAAAGTAATACATGTGGGAAATGTTTAGACAACCAATCAAACGCACACCCGTGAATACATATTTCGGTTCTCTGTACTCGAAAATAGATAGATGTGGATGCTCTGTGAAGTTTCGTATAATCCAGTCTATATGTGTATATCAACCAACGAACATTCACGGAGAACGCCTCGGCCTCGGTGGTTGATGGTAGAACGTCCGGTGTATACCAACCAACGAACATTCACGGAGAACGCCTCGGTGGTTGATGGTAGAACGTCCGCCTCGGATACAAGAGGTCGCGGATTCGATCCTCGACCGGCCGACGCCAACTAATTTTAAAATGGAAGAACTGGCTTTCCCTCCTTGGCTTGTGGTGTAGGCATTCCGATTGACTCGCTTGTGTCAGGATGAATTGACCAACATAATTGGTAACTTATCCAAGAAACGCCATGATACAACTGAACATTTGTTGAAAGTGGTGATTACCATCCAATGACACAATGAATATCCACGCAGATGGCGTAACTTCGAGTTCAAAGGTCCGAAAGATACAACTGAGCCGTTCCACGAGAAAACCAACATTGCGTAATGTATCGACCCTAAGCATGCCGCCCAGGCTAACCCGGACAAACACGTTTCGCCTCCTGTGGATTTTCTGTTTCAGGAAATCATTACTCTATACCTCAATCAACATGAGACGGAATGTGTCGGCCCGGATTAGCCTGCGCGGACTGGGTAGGCAGATCTTGGTCGATACATCTTGGAACGGCTCATATTAATGTATTAGCGGTCAATAATTTGTTCACAATTCGTCAAATGAAAATAAATATAATGTAAGTAATAAATGATAAACGCTGTACACAGACTTTACATATAATGTATATAATTATTAAACACTGATTTATTATGATTTGATCTGACATTAAAATGTCATTTTATTACCGTTGTTATAGATAACCCTTTCTTAGATACAGACGATGATATGCAAGGCCTAGACAGGAGACGAGTTTTGTCCTAAATGTTGTTTTAATTAACGTGTGTTTTCAACATAATTTCACTTATATCACGGCATCTCCTGGGTAAGTTACCAGTTCTGCTGGTCTCATTCATCCTGGCACCGATGGATGAGTTGTAATGATATCCCCGCAAACATTAGAAATAAGGAGGAAAGCTATTGCTACCGTTTTTTAAATACTTTGGTATGACCCGGCTGGAGATCGAACTGTGGTCTCTCGTTGACAAGAGGGACGCATTAACCACTTTGCAAAGAAGACGGTGTCCATCAATTACGGATTAAAATTAATCAGATAGTGTTTACCCCTTTCCACATACAGAGGCTTTATGATGCCTTTACAGCAGACGTCTTTTGAAAACAGTGTGTCGAAATGAGAAATTGCACATAATGAGATTTGTTTTTCCTTTCGTCACAATGTCTTCAACTCTAATTCACCATCTATTAAATTGGCAACATTTTCCATACTTGAGCCGTCCCGCGAGAAAACCAACGTAATAATAACCAGATAAGCCTAAGCAACTGAGCTACAGTACAGGTTGCTCGGCTGAAGAGATTGGGATCGTGTTACGTGTGGGAACAATGAGGACTCAGACGGGTCTGTGCGTGGACCAACAGTCTCATCAAAGCCTAAACTGACCGCGTACATGGCCCAAGATTGAACTGTTAGCAACATAAAAAAACAAGAAAATAAACCACTCCCACTAGTTCTACGCCAAATATAACATAATCTGTTGCAAAATCGGAGAGTCGGAAAGGTCCTAAAACACTAGACGCGATTCACCATACTTAGCAAAGGCTGTCCCAACATACAGCATGAATATCTCTTTCCCGCGTGCAACAAATCTGCAGCAGACGACTTTGAAAACCTGTGACAAATCTCCATAAAAGAAAGCTCTATTGTTAAATAAAGATGAAAACATTGTGGCCAAAGGAGAAATTGCTCATCATGAGCAATTTCACCTTTGGCCACAATGTTTTCAAAAGTCGTCTGCTGCTATTACGTCAAACTGAGTCTGCGGGTTGGAAAGGGTTAACTTCAACTTTATTTACTTTATATCGATTGCGCAATAAACCTTCAGCTTATATCAATCACGATCGGTTTCTTCTTCCTGGAGACTTAATCACTACTCGTACCGTGTTTTTTTTTTCGAAAAAGTTTTAAAAAGGTACAACCCGCCCTGGACCTATGGTACGAGAGGCGAACGCTCTGGGTACCATTGTCTATTCTGCATCTGTGCTACAACATTAACCTTTTCCCCCACCTGCAGACGTTTTCTAATGCTTCTGCAGCAGAGTACTTTTGAAAACTGTGAGGCAATAATGATCATTATTATCATAGAGCAATTTCTCTCTTTTTCACAATGTCTTCAGCCCAATTCAATCAGTATTATTCTTTCGTGTTATAGAGTCTTTCCATAACTAATTCAAACTGTGACTTGTCCAACGTTAAAATCAGGTATACTCGATAACTAATTCAAACGGTGACTTTTCCAACGTTAAAATCAGGTATACTCCATAACTAATTCAAACTGTGACTTGTCCAACGTTAAAATCAGGTATACTCGATAACTAATTCAAACGGTGACTTTTCCAACGTTAAAATCAGGTATACTCCATAACTAATTCAAACTGTGACTTGTCCAACGTTAAAATCAGGTATACTCCATAACTAATTCAAACTGTGACTTTTCCAACGTTAAAATCAGGTATACTCGATAACTAATTCAAACTGTGACTTTTCCAACGTTAAAATCAGGTATACTCGATAACTAATTCAAACTGTGACTTGTCCAACGTTAAAATCAGGTATACTCGATAACTAATTCAAACTGTGACTTTTCCAACGTTAAAATCAGGTATACTCGATTACTAATTCAAACTGTGACTTGTCCAACGTTAACATCAGGTATACTCGATAACTAATTCAAACTGTGACTTGTCCAACGTTAACATCAGGTATACTCGATAACTAATTCAAACTGTGACTTTTCCAACGTTAAAATCAGGTATACTCGATAACTAATTCAAACTGTGACTTGTCCAACGTTAAAATCAGGTATACTCGATAACTAATTCAAACTGTGACTTTTCCAACGTTAAAATCAGGTATACTCGATTACTAATTCAAACTGTGACTTTTCCAACGTTAACATCAGGCGTACTCGATAACTAATTCAAACTGTGACTTTTCCAACGTTGAAATCAGGTATACTCGATAACTAATTCAAACTGTGACTTTTCCAACGTTAAAATCAGGTATACTCGATAACTAATTCAAACGGTGACTTTTCCAACGTTAAAATCAGGTATACTCGATAACTAATTCAAACTGTGACTTTTCCAACGTTAAAATCAGGTATACTCGATAACTAATTCAAACTGTGACTTTTCCAACGTTAAAATCAGGTATACTCGATAACTAATTCAAACTGTGACTTGTCCAACGTTAAAATCAGGTATACTCGATAACTAATTCAAACTGTGACTTTTCCAACGTTAAAATCAGGTATACTCGATTACTAATTCAAACTGTGACTTGTCCAACGTTAACATCAGGTATACTCGATAACTAATTCAAACTGTGACTTTTCCAACGTTAAAATCAGGTATACTCGATAACTAATTCAAACTGTGACTTGTCCAACGTTAAAATCAGGTATACTCGATAACTAATTCAAACTGTGACTTTTCCAACGTTAAAATCAGGTATACTCGATTACTAATTCAAACTGTGACTTGTCCAACGTTAACATCAGGTATACTCGATAACTAATTCAAACTGTGACTTGTCCAACGTTAACATCAGGTATACTCGATAACTAATTCAAACTGTGACTTTTCCAACGTTAAAATCAGGTATACTCGATAACTAATTCAAACTGTGACTTGTCCAACGTTAAAATCAGGTATACTCGATAACTAATTCAAACTGTGACTTTTCCAACGTTAAAATCAGGTATACTCGATTACTAATTCAAACTGTGACTTTTCCAACGTTAACATCAGGCGTACTCGATAACTAATTCAAACTGTGACTTTTCCAACGTTAAAATCAGGTATACTCGATAACTAATTCAAACGGTGACTTTTCCAACGTTAAAATCAGGTATACTCGATAACTAATTCAAACTGTGACTTGTCCAACGTTAAAATCAGGTATACTCGATAACTAATTCAAACTGTGACTTTTCCAACGTTAAAATCAGGTATACTCGATTACTAATTCAAACGGTGACTTTTCCAACGTTAAAATCAGGTATACTCCATAACTAATTCAAACTGTGACTTGTCCAACGTTAAAATCAGGTATACTCGATAACTAATTCAAACGGTGACTTTTCCAACGTTAAAATCAGGTATACTCCATAACTAATTCAAACTGTGACTTGTCCAACGTTAAAATCAGGTATACTCCATAACTAATTCAAACTGTGACTTTTCCAACGTTAAAATCAGGTATACTCGATAACTAATTCAAACTGTGACTTTTCCAACGTTAAAATCAGGTATACTCGATAACTAATTCAAACTGTGACTTGTCCAACGTTAAAATCAGGTATACTCGATAACTAATTCAAACTGTGACTTTTCCAACGTTAAAATCAGGTATACTCGATTACTAATTCAAACTGTGACTTGTCCAACGTTAACATCAGGTATACTCGATAACTAATTCAAACTGTGACTTGTCCAACGTTAACATCAGGTATACTCGATAACTAATTCAAACTGTGACTTTTCCAACGTTAAAATCAGGTATACTCGATAACTAATTCAAACTGTGACTTGTCCAACGTTAAAATCAGGTATACTCGATAACTAATTCAAACTGTGACTTTTCCAACGTTAAAATCAGGTATACTCGATTACTAATTCAAACTGTGACTTTTCCAACGTTAACATCAGGCGTACTCGATAACTAATTCAAACTGTGACTTTTCCAACGTTGAAATCAGGTATACTCGATAACTAATTCAAACTGTGACTTTTCCAACGTTAAAATCAGGTATACTCGATAACTAATTCAAACGGTGACTTTTCCAACGTTAAAATCAGGTATACTCGATAACTAATTCAAACTGTGACTTTTCCAACGTTAAAATCAGGTATACTCGATAACTAATTCAAACTGTGACTTTTCCAACGTTAAAATCAGGTATACTCGATAACTAATTCAAACTGTGACTTGTCCAACGTTAAAATCAGGTATACTCGATAACTAATTCAAACTGTGACTTTTCCAACGTTAAAATCAGGTATACTCGATTACTAATTCAAACTGTGACTTGTCCAACGTTAACATCAGGTATACTCGATAACTAATTCAAACTGTGACTTTTCCAACGTTAAAATCAGGTATACTCGATAACTAATTCAAACTGTGACTTGTCCAACGTTAAAATCAGGTATACTCGATAACTAATTCAAACTGTGACTTTTCCAACGTTAAAATCAGGTATACTCGATTACTAATTCAAACTGTGACTTGTCCAACGTTAACATCAGGTATACTCGATAACTAATTCAAACTGTGACTTGTCCAACGTTAACATCAGGTATACTCGATAACTAATTCAAACTGTGACTTTTCCAACGTTAAAATCAGGTATACTCGATAACTAATTCAAACTGTGACTTGTCCAACGTTAAAATCAGGTATACTCGATAACTAATTCAAACTGTGACTTTTCCAACGTTAAAATCAGGTATACTCGATTACTAATTCAAACTGTGACTTTTCCAACGTTAACATCAGGCGTACTCGATAACTAATTCAAACTGTGACTTTTCCAACGTTAAAATCAGGTATACTCGATAACTAATTCAAACGGTGACTTTTCCAACGTTAAAATCAGGTATACTCGATAACTAATTCAAACTGTGACTTGTCCAACGTTAAAATCAGGTATACTCGATAACTAATTCAAACTGTGACTTTTCCAACGTTAAAATCAGGTATACTCGATTACTAATTCAAACGGTGACTTGTCCAACGTTAAAATCAGGTATACCTGATTACTAATTCAATCGGTGACTTTTTCAACGTTAAAATCAGACGTACTCGATTACTAATTCAAACGGTGACTTTTCCAACGTTAACATCAGGTGTACTCGATAACTAATTCAAACTGTGACTTGTCCAACGTTAAAATCAGGTATACTCGATAACTAATTCAAACTGTGACTTGTCCAACGTTAAAATCAGGTATACTCGATAACTAATTCAAACTGTGACTTTTCCAACGTTAAAATCAGGTATACTCGATTACTAATTCAAACTGTGACTTTTCCAACGTTAACATCAGGCGTACTCGATAACTAATTCAAACTGTGACTTTTCCAACGTTAAAATCAGGTATACTCGATAACTAATTCAAACGGTGACTTTTCCAACGTTAAAATCAGGTATACTCGATAACTAATTCAAACTGTGACTTGTCCAACGTTAAAATCAGGTATACTCGATAACTAATTCAAACTGTGACTTTTCCAACGTTAAAATCAGGTATACTCGATTACTAATTCAAACGGTGACTTGTCCAACGTTAAAATCAGGTATACCTGATTACTAATTCAATCGGTGACTTTTTCAACGTTAAAATCAGACGTACTCGATTACTAATTCAAACGGTGACTTTTCCAACGTTAACATCAGGTGTACTCGATAACTAATTCAAACTGTGACTTGTCCAACGTTAAAATCAGGTATACTCGATAACTAATTCAAACTGTGACTTTTCCAACGTTAAAATCAGGTATACTCGATTACTAATTCAAACGGTGACTTGTCCAACGTTAAAATCAGGTATACCTGATTACTAATTCAATCGGTGACTTTTTCAACGTTAAAATCAGACGTACTCGATTACTAATTCAAACGGTGACTTTTCCAACGTTAACATCAGGTGTACTCGATTACTAATTCAATCGGTGACTTTTCCAACGTTAAATCAGTTAAATCGTTAAATTCCGTTAGAAATAGCTGCCTTCTGTTAAAAGATGAATCCTACTCTTGTGTTGTTTTAAAGATTTTGACGTTATAAGAAATTCACCTTTAATTCACCTTTAATTCACCTTTAATTCACCTTTAATTCACCTTTAATTCACCTAGCCGATTTGGCCCGCCGGAGCTATACCGGAGCACAAATGTAGCATCCTCAGAACATCGGTGAGAAAATTAGCAACGGCAGACGACGGTATAAATTTTTGAACATGCTCAAACAATTTTGCCGTTGCGCTGCCGAAGCGAGCAACGGAACTTCAACGGCAGTATTCCGGTGTGGCTATGTTAATGTCGGTAGAACACCGGTAGCGCCCCGTAATTGATCGGCGGCTCTCCGGTGGCATCAATGTGAACTGTATTTGTACATATGTGATACCGTAGTCCTGCCGATGTACTAACAATGTACTATTGTTTTTAGCGATGTGATACATCGGTATTGCTACAGCCAATTGTGATTTTTCAAGTGATTCCTCGACGGAGCTCCGCCGTCTTTTCGCCGTTGTTAATTGTGTGCCCCGGTTTAGTCCCAGCGAGGTACATCGGTAGTGTGTGACAGAGCCTTAATTTAAAATCAAAATTCGAGTTCATATGATATTTGTGGAGACGTTATTTTAACGTTGTTAAGTCGTTATCAGGGTAAAAAGAAAATTCTTTAGATTTTGGTTCGTTTTCATATTACTCTTTCCATATATGATTGGAATTTTATGGAATGGAATTTGAAAACTGTCTAGTTAAAATATATTCCCACACACTAACCTCACATACATTTTGTAAAATAATTTGATATAAGTACAGATTCGTAAAAGGGCTCCGTCATTAGCAGTTTAAATCGATATTTGATTGAAACAGGGAATTTTCTGACGTCGAAATCAGTAGAATATGTTAAAATCAGTACAGCTACGTTATAATCTGTGCGAACATTTTCACTCCGCTTCAAGTCAATTGTCCTAAATTTTCTATTTTGCATGTAGGACATTTGATTTAAACGAAACTGGTGTAAACGTAGTTTACTGGTTCTGATCTCAGAAAAGTTATTCAGGGTTTTCAATGGTGGTGCTAGAAAGTCAAGAAATACTTATTTCGGTAATACAACTGAAATTTATATTGTTGAAAACGGCATTCAACTCCAGGCGTACGCCGTATTTTAAGACTGTAAGCCCCTTTTGAGAAAAATGTAGACCAAGATCAGACTGCACGAATTGGGCAGTCTAATCTTGGTATGCTGTGTTCGTCACTGACTGAACAATAGGTGACAAAGGATTCTCCGTTGAAGTGTTAGAACTGAAAATAAAAGAAAGGATGGCAGGCTTTCAGCAGGGTTAAACTCATGCATATACATACCACAGAGCACAAGACTGGTCCAGTGAAAAGGCTTTATTTTTATTCGGTATTCCTCGCATTCCATCGTCCCTGTAAAAGTAAATTAAAATTTCTGATCAATTTCTTAAACCTTTCCATCAATCAACACACCTGCAGACGACTTAAAAAACCGTTCTGGCGAAATGCGAAAAATCACTGCAAATTAAAGTACATTTTATAATGGAATAAAGTTGAAAATATTGTTGCAACAGGAGAAATACCTCATTATGGGCAATTTCCCCTTTTGTCACAATGTTTTCGAACGTCGTCTGAAGCAGACCCATCAGAAAGCGTCTGCATATGAGCCGTCCCGCGAGAAAATCAACATTATGGCATCTGCGTAATGTATCGAACCAGATCAGCCTGCGCAATCCGCGCAGACTGATCCGGGTCGAAACATTCCGTCTCAGGGGTTTAGAGGTATAGAGTAATCATTCCTAAAACAGAAAATCCACAGGAGGGGAAAAGTGTCTATCAGGGTAAGCCTGCGCGGCATGCTTAGGCTTGATCCGGGTCGATACTTTACGCATAGTCCACAATGTTGATTTTCTCGCGGGACGTCTCATTTTTGAAAATTCAAGATATGGTCGGAGGGATTTGTGAAATAGACCGATGTCAGTTACACAACTGTTCGATACTAATTCTTTGATTTAATGTATACCATGCTGCAGACAAAAATGCAATTTGTTACAAAACGTTTTGTGGTTTTAACATAATACTGCAATGTTTTGTCACTGAAGGGGGATGCCTTATTCTCCTTAACCCTTTCCCTCATGCAGACGCTTCCGATGCATCTGAAGCAGACTAATTTTGACAGCATTGTAGGATTGCAAATTGATTTCTTATTTTGTTTTCTATGAGCGGGTTAACCATTTTCCATATACAGACGATTTGAAAATATTTTGACAGTTTTCAGCTTTATTCAATGATTGTTTTCATTTATAGAGAGTTTCCATATGCTATTGCTGCTTATTCATGAATTACACAACTTTAAGTAAAATTGGTGTGTCATAATTGGATCACATTTAAAAATAAAATATTGGGTTTATCATGATGTACGCATCCTTATATAACGTTTGCTTATCACGATACACTTCAATACTATATGATATACACAACTTATATATATACATAAATATATACCCTCTCTCTCCACACTTTCCTCAATACATCAGTTTGATTTGAACCATTAGACTCGGAGGGTTTATCTCATCACTTACAAAAACAATTGAAAAATAGTTATAAATCATAATGTCATGAATGAGGAATTGGTGTACGTTTCATTAACCACTTAATTACCTCCCAACTAACCTCAACATTGAACCTATTTTATTCTAGACATGTATTCGTGCCTAACCATCTGACGTCACAGAGGAACCGCCCCCCCCCCCCCCCCCCCCCCGATAACTTGAAGTTGAAAGAGACCAATTAACTACTTCGAGATATAGACATGTTTGAGTTATATCTCGACTTTCGTGAAAGATCAAGATCACCCTTCGACTCCCCGCAAGGATATGATAAATATATCTATACACATGTGTCATTGGATCGTAAATACTGTTATGATAAACATATATCTATACACATGTGTTATTGGATTGTAAATACTGTTATGATAAAAATATATCTATACACATGTGTTATTGGATCGTAAATACTGTTATGATAAAAATATATCTATACACATGTGTTATTGGATCGTAAATACGGTTATGATAACAATCTAACTATACACATGTGTCATTGGATCGTAAATACTGTTATGATAAAAATATAACTATACACTTGTGTTCTTGGATCGTAAATACTGTTATGATAAAAATCTAACTATACAAGTTTGTCAATGGATCGTAAATACTGTTTATGTCAATGCCTCCAATAGAGATATACGCAAGACTTGCCCCATTTTAGAAAGTCCGACGAATATGGATTGCAGGCTATTTTTTTGTTTGACGTTTCACGCGACTTTTACCCTTTCCCACTTGTAGACGCATTCTGACGCATATGCAGTAGACTATTTTTGAAAACACTGTGACAATATGAAAAATTGCCCAAAATGAGCAATTTCAACTTTTGCCACTGTATTTTCATCTTTTTTCAGTAATTATAAATTCATTTATAGAGATTTTCCATGTTTTTTCATGATTGTTTTCAAAGTCGTCTGTTGCATATTTTCTATATATGTGGGAAAGTCTTAAACAACTTTTTCGGTTTCATCACGGCGTTTCGTTACTTGTACTACTGGTTCATTTATCCAGTCAACAGCGAGTCAGTCGTATTACCAACCAAGCAAACCTGAGTGCCAATGAGGGAATTCCATTACTACCATTTGGTTTAAAGTCCTTTGTATCGCCCGGTCGAGGATCGAACCCGTGAGGTGAATGTGGAGCGAAGGCTGTACTTGGGTCAGGGCCCAGGAATAACAACCTCTGCGAATTTATGACAAGTGTAGAAAAAGATATGTATACACATCCATGCCTTAATTACTCCAACAATTAGTTTTACTTAAATTAAGTATATATGACAAGTGTAGAAAAAGATCTGTAAACACACCCATGCCTTAATTACACCAACAATAAGTTTTACTTAAATTAAGTATTTATGACAAGTGTAGAAAAAGATCTGTATACATATCCATGCCTTAATTACACCAACAATAAGTTTACTTAAATTAAGTATTTTCCCTTAAATTGAGTAGTATTTAAACACTTTTCACCGCCATTCTTGTTTCACTACGAAATAACTTTAAAATACTTAATTTCTTAACAAATACCTATAAGCCTTTAACCCTTTCCCAATTACAGACGAGTAATTGCATTTGCAGCATTTGCAGCAAGCGACGTTTGAAAACATTGTGGCAAATGGAGAAAGAGGCTGATCTAGATCTGTATCTGCACGGTTCACAAACGCCAACTAGTACAATTTATCACCGTTTGTCAGATGTTTCATGAAATAGTTTGTGAATATCTGGGTTGATCTGTATATAGTAGAACCATCGTAGGAAGATGACAATATAACACATTGTTAGTGAGGGTGCGGAAGGTCGCGAGTTCGATCCTCAGTCGGGACATTATACCAAGTACCTTAACAATGAGAGTAATGACTTTAACTCCATTGTGTTCAGAGTTATTGGTTTAGTTAGCATTACGACTGAGTCGCTAGGTCAGGATAAATGGATCAGTAGTACTGGTAACTTACCCAGGAAACACCGTGATACTAAACAAATATGAAAGCGTGTAAAGTATCATACAATTCAATCATTATTTCCAAGAGGTTTTAACCCTTTCCCACATACATGACATATGCAGCAGACGACTTTGAACATATTTTGTCAAAAACTGAAAAATCTCTTTATATTGAATAGATAACCAATGATTAAAAGTGGGAAACATTGTGGCAAAAGGAGAAATTGGTCATCATGAGCAACTTCTTCTTTTGCCACAATGTTTTTAAAAGTCGTCTGATTCAGAGGCGCCAAAAAGCGTCTATATGGGGGAGAGGGTTAACACAGAACAGCGTCTGGTGATTAAAGGTCTTAACCCATTCCCTGATACAGCAAGTCTGCCCCCAGCCGACTTTGAAAACATCTAGGCAAAACTATTGAAAATCTCCCTCATAAATGATAGTTTAATTATGCAAGAGAGTTGGAAACAATGTAGCAGAAGGAGAAATTGCTCATTAAGAGCAATTTATCCTTTTGCCACAATGTTTTCCAAAATCGTCTGCTGCAGCTAGGGGCATCATGAAGGGTTATTGCATGTGCGCACAGTGAACACGCAGGTGAAACTCAATTATATAATTATAAGCAATTTCTCCTTTTGGCATAATGTTTTCAAAAGTCGTCTGCTGCAGCTAGAAGCGTAAGGAAGCGTTATTGCATGTGAGGACAGCGAACACGCAGGTGAATCTCAATAAGTAAATCATTATGAGCAAATTTCTCCTTTTGGTACAATGTTTTTGTCTATAATCACTAACTATATAGAAAGTGTCCATATCATGTGCCTACATGATTCATTGTCGACCGGTGCAGATTTGCCAGACAATGACGTCTTTGTCGGACGTCTTTTGAAACGATAAAGTAGAAATCGAAAGAATACGTAGATTCAAATGGACATCATTTACAAATTTCTCATTGTCTTTCAATGTTTTCTACACGTGTCAAAATTATGCTTGTATACACTATGTAAGGAAACTTGGGTCAACTCGCACACATCAATCCATTTCTGATACATTAGTAACGGATGCATTTCATTTTTAAAACATACTTGGATAGGGAGAAATGTATCTTTTTCCAAAGTTTTATCAGTTCTGCCTACTTCCATTTTACCAGATAGAACACGTATATTAACCCTTTCCCTCATATAGACGCTTTCTGACGGCTTTTTGAAAACAAAGTGACAAAAGCAAGAAATTGCTCAAAACGAGCAATTTCTCGTTTTGTCACAATGTTTTCAACTTTTAGTCATAGGTTATCCATTCAGTTATAGAGATTTTCTAATTTTTGACAAAATATGTTCTAAATCGTCTCCTGCAGAATTGTCGTATGAGGGAAAGGGTTAATATGTTCCTAAAGCAGAAGTCTACCGGACTAGTTTATAAGGTGATCTGTTAACCTTCACATTTTCTCATTGATCGTCGATGAAAGAATAGATACATCATTTTTTTTATTGCGCGCCATCATATTACATTAACATTTTTTTAAGAATGGATCCATTTTGCATTAATCTGCAAAGAAAGGCTGTTTTGTTGAACCAGCCAATGTTATAGTTTATCATTATGATATGTCACAAACCATAAATAATCTCGCCTTGCATTTGCGCATAGTTAACCCTTTCCCTCATACGACAATTCTGCAGCAGACGAGTTTGAACTTATTTTGTCAACACTTAGAAAATCTCCATAGTTGAATGGATAACCTATGAAAAAAAGTGGAAAACATTGTGGCAAAAGGATAAATTGCACGTTTTGTGCAATTTCTTCTTTTGTCACTATGTTTTCAAAAAGCCGTCTGCTGCAGAGGCGTCAGAAAGCGTCTATATTAGGGAAAGGGTTAACCCTTTATAATATGCACACTCATTTTAACGCATCTACAACACGCGACTATTTATAACAGTGTTGCACAAGGAGAGATTGCTCCTTCTCCATTTGTCACAATGTTTTCAAATCTATTCAATAACTATATTTACAATTATGGAGATTGTGAATATGTTTGCCTAGATGTTTCTATCAGATTCAATACTCAGTCAACTGGTCACATAATTACAGCTTTGTTTGTTAGACAGTGTCAATGTATCACCTCAATATTTTCAACACTATTCAATACATATTCTTTCATTTATAGACATTGTACATGCCTAGATACTCTTTAAGATGTCTGCTGAATATGTGTCGTGTCTGGGAAAGGTGATAGCGCAGGTTTAGATCAGCCTGTACAGGCGCACAGTTTGACCAGGGTCTAAAGCTCTCCGTGTGAGTGAGAAGAGGAATGTTTTGTACTTTTGTCAAAATGAGTGTGCACAGTGGTTTATAGGTCGTCAGGTGTTTGTGGGAAGGTGTTAAACCATTTCCCACATACAATAAACTTACAGCATACGACTTTGAAATCATCTGGAGAAAAATATGGAAAATCTCCGTATATATACACATTTAGATTTAAAATAGAGTTGAAAACAATGTGGCAATGGGTTAAATTGATTATTCTCTCTTTGCCACTATGTTTTCAAACGTCGTCTGTTGCAGGGGCAACAGAAAGCGTCTATGTGTTGGAAAGGTTTTAAACGCGTTTTCTGTGATTAGGCGTCAGAAAGCGTCTATGTGTAGGAAAGGTTTTAAACGCGTTTTCTGTGATGAGGCGTCAGAAAGCGTCTATGTGTAGGAAAGGTTTTTAACGCGTTTTCTGTGATGAGGCGTCAGAAAGCGTCTATGTATAGGAAATGTTTTAAACGCCTTTTATGTGATGAGGCGGCAGAAAGCGTCTATGTGTAGGAAAGGTTTTAAACGCGTTTTCTGTGATGAGGCGTCAGAAAGCGTCTATGTGTAGGAAAGGTTTTAAACGCGTTTTCTGTGATGAGGCGTCAGAAAGCGTCCATGGGTAGGAAAGGTTTTAAACGCGTTTTCTGTGATGAGGCGTCAGAAAGCGTCTATGTGTAGGAAAGGTTTTAAACGCGTTTTCTGTGATGAGGCGTCAGAAAGCGTCTATGTGTAGGAAAGGTTTTAAACGCGTTTTCTGATGATGCGTCTCGGTGTCAGGGTCTATCTGTCATTATGCAATATGATTGAAAGAAGGCTTTTTGGAATATTAGCATACCATATGTGGGAACACTATCATAATTTTATGATGTATGCATTTGTTTGATTTTAATGGGAATCAGTCTTATCCATTTCACACTTGCAGCAGACGACCTCAAATATGTAGGCAAAAAAAGGTAAAATTTATATAAATGACAGTAACATTAGAATAGATATGGAAATAGTGTAGCAAAATGAGAAATTGCTCATCATGAGCTATTTCTTATTTGTTCACAATGTTTTCATAAATCGTCTGCTACAGAGGCGTGATACAATGTCTGTATGTGTGAAAGGTGATCAATTCGTTTTGCCTTTCACAATTGCCAGCTATCTCAAAGAACAATCCATCACCAATGGTATAAATCAGGCTATATTCGTAAACTCAATATGAGCCGTTCCACGAGAAAACCAACAGTATGGTCTCTGCGCAGGCTGATCTGGGCCGACACATTCCGTCTCAGGGGGTAACAATAGGAATAAAGTAATGATTCCTGAAACAGAACATCCACATAAGGCCTGTCCAGGTTAGCCTGCGCGGCATGATTAGGCTGACCCGGGTCGATACTTTACGCAGAGTCCACAGTGTTGATTTTCTCGCGGTACGGCTCATATCATCTGCGTAATGTATCGACCAGATCAGCCTGCACTGTCCGCACAGACTGATCCGGCCGACACATTCCGTCTTAGGGGGAAAGATGTATAGAGTAGTGATTCCTGAAACAGAAAATCCACAGGAGGCGAAAAGTGTCTGTCCAGGTTAGCCTGCGCGGCATGATTAGGCTGACCCGGGTCGATACTTTACGCAGAGTCCACCGTGTTGATTTTCTCGTGGGACGGCTCATATGCAGATATGAATCTCGACGTCATTTATGTGTCCTACCTTTAACGAAGGACTGGGTACGTTTTGGGCCGAGTTTGGCCCATGAGCAGACGATTTTGAAAATATCGAGGAAAGACTATTAAAGATCTCTACATATATGAGTATATTTATAGAATATAGTTGAAACAAATTGTGGCAAAATGAGAAATTGCTCAAGTTTTCCGATGCAGTTCATACAATAATGAAACATTAAAGCATAACAAATTTTAAAAAATATTTGAGATCATATTTAATATGAAACATTAACAGTTAATATATATGACTTAAAATGATATCATCTATGATATAAGGAATATTGAGTATTCGGAGAATGACTATTATTTAAATTTTGATAAGATGGTTTTACAAATTAAGGCTAACTTGTTAAGTTAATTATCGTTTTTTACAGTTCATAGGATTATTAGGTTTGTGAGAGTTGGAATGGTTATAATAGTACTGTGTAATGTTGTTCATTCTTCTATCTTCATTGCAATGATCACATTCAAACAAATAAAGAAACTCATTACCAATACTAGTCAAATTACAGAGAGTACATCATATTTACGTTCAATTCCAACATGACGGCCATTTTTTATTGGCATGAAATGGTTCATAGTACTAAATTTACAAAGAGACTTTCTTAAATTAATAGGCAATATATCTAAATACTCCTCAAAACAATACTCAGGGGTTGTGAGTTCGAATCCCAGCTCGGCCAACTATCTTTCCGACGATTGACAAAAGTCAATGCGACATGCGTCATTCGTCTTCTACAATTGGCTAAGTCCATGTGGAAAAGCAGCCAGATGCTTGGGAAGATTGTTGTGTGGAGTACTGGTGTAAAAAAAACAGGAAATGCATGAGTAGGTGAACTGGCCGCCGTGATATAACAGAGAAATCACTTGTTATGTTTTTTTTTAATGTGTAGCTATTTTAAATAATGTTGATGTTTTTTTGGTTTTTTTTAAAAACTCGTCTGCTGCAGATTTGTTTTGTGTGGCTGGGTTAATCATACAACATTACTTATTAAAATCAAACCATTGAACTTTGATAATTCAGCTTTAAAGGCGTGATTCAATTATGCTTAAGTGTTTATAATGAAAAAAAGCGAGTTATCGTATGATCAATCAGAACTGCTGCAAACCTGTTTTCAAAAGACAGATCAGTTCAAGGGAATTGTTCGAGTCAAACGATATTCGGGTTTTTCGCATGTTCCAGTTAAGCGATATATTCAGGGCTTTTCAAATGTTCGATTTAACGATATATTCGGGTTTTTTTCACATGTTTGATTCAAACGCTATATTCGGGGTTTTTCACATGTTCGAGTTAAACGATATACTCAGGGTTTTTTCACATGTTCGAGTTAAACGATACATTCGCTGTTTTTCACATGTTCGAGTTAAACGATATATTCGGGTTTTTTCACATGTTCGAGTCAAATGATATATTCGTGTTTTTTTCACATGTTCGAGTTAAGCAATATATTCGGGTTTTTTCACATGTTCGAGTTAAACGATATATTCGTGGTTTTTTTCACATGTTCGAGTCAAACGATATATTCGGTTTTTTTTCACATGTTTGAGTTAAACGATATATTTGGGGTATTTTCACATGTTCAAGTCAAATTATATATTCTGGTTTTTTCACATGTTCGAGTCAAACGATAAATTCGTTTTTTTTTCTCACATGTTCGAGTCAAACGACATATTCGGCTTTTTTTCACATGTTCGAGTCAAACGACATATTCTGGGGTTATGTTCGAGTCAAACGATATATTCGGGTTTTTTCACATGTTAGAGTCAAAACGATATATTCGGGTTTTTTCACATGTTCGAGTCAAACGCTATATTCGGGGTTTTTCGCATGTTCGAGTCAAACGCTATATTCGGGGTTTTTCACATGTTCGAGTCAAACGCTATATTCGGGGTTTTTCACATGTTCGAGTCAAACGCTATATTCGGGTTTTTTCACATGTTCGAGTCAAACGCTATATTCGGGTTTTTTCACATGTTCGAATCAAACGATATATTCGGGGGATTTTCACATGTTTCAATCAAACGCTATATTCTGGAGTTTTCACATGTTCGAGTTTAACGATATATTCGGGGTTTTTCACATGTTCGAGTTAAACGATATATTCGGTTTTTTTCACATGTTCGAGTTATCGCGCGTCTACTCTATGTTTCAAGTCTAAACTATTTATGTTTAAACAGCAATTACTTTGTTAACGGATGTGAACAAAATGCTAGTTGGTTGGGGGGGGGGGGGGGGGGGTATTTTAACGCATTTTTTCCTTTTTCCACAATGCACAATGGTTTTAACTCAATTCAATAGTAACATTTTCATGAAGAGAATATTTATAACCTTTTCTACGAGATAGTTCAAAGTCGTCTGCTCTAGATGCGTTGAATGTGGGAGATGGATATGTGATTTTAGAGAGCCTGACGCATCTGTGTAATGAGAGCAATAATTAGATTGTCTTGTCAATTGTGTTCGTTAATAGTGCTTTACCAGCAAAATCGAAATATATCCAATGAGAATTACGTCTTTTATCGTTTGATTACCACTTTCCACAAAGAGACACATCGAGGGCTTGGTGTGAAACGGTTGTAACTAAAATCGGTATTTTTTTTACCAAGTTTAATCACCTGGCCATAAAGTCTTTATAAGCGTTAAATCATTTTTCTTGGTAAACAATGGAAATTTAGGTGCTATTGCTCGTTCTGAGCAATGGCACCTAAATTTGCATTGTTTACAAAGGGGTCAAAATTGCCCCCAAACCAGGGTTTTCAAAATAGGTTTTTAGTTACAACCGTTTCATGCCAAGCCCACGACATGTTGATGCATATGCACTCAGCCTTTTTGTTTTAAGCATGGTGATCAAATTCTTATTGTTTTCAGTTCTATCAAATAATTAAAATTTCATTTATAGACATTTTCCGCATTATTACCTTGATATTTTGTAATGTCATCTTAGCAGATGTGTAGTATGTAGGAAAGTGTTAACGGTTTATCTTAGAGCAGGGTGGGAACATGCACAATCTGATCAGAGTATACGCATCAGCAAATCGCCAAACCTCATTTAAAATGTGAAGTGAGTCAGACGATTGTATTATAACACATTTCTCTTCCCCACATACACTGACAAACCATCAACCAGATGCAACAATAACAAAACGGTCCACTAGAAATATATCCAGGCAAACATTTGGAAAATCATAATCTATCAGAATTAGATAAGTGATTCGAGTCGTAAACGTTGTGGGGAAAAATGAGATATCGTTTGTTATGATAATCATTGAGCATTTTCTCTTTTGTGTGCAATGTTTTCAAAAGCCGTCTGCTGCAGGTGATCCTAAATGCATATGAATGTTGGAAAAGGGTATCGATTCTGCAAAAGATAAACTGAAACGATTCCAAGAAAATGAAGACAAATTGCACATAATAAGTAATAATATATAAGTATTCATTACTTTTTTCCTAATGTTTTCTATGAAGTTTAAACCTGAACGCAACATTTGCCATTTATCTCTCCAGATGCTTTCATTGCGGAAAAAACGTCCGAAAACTATCATCGTGAATTGATCAGACTCAGTCACGCAAACCAATATGCTTCCATCATTGCACATGTAAATGTAATCTAACAAACCACTGCCATTTAAAACAAATATAAAATTTTTGTTATTCAAACAGGTCAGCCTTATAGTTTATGTTTATCTATGAATTAACCCTTTCCCTCATATAAACGCTTTCTGACGCCTCTGCCGCAGACGGCTTTTTGAAAACATAGTGACAAAAGAAGAAATTGCTCAAAACGAGCAATTTCTCCTTTTGTCACAATGTTTTTCACTTTTAGTCATAGGTTATCCATTCAATTATAGAGATTTTCTATTTCTTGAAACAAATATGTTCAAAGTCGTCTGCTGCAGAATTGTCGTATGAGGGAAAGGTTTAAACACATTTTCATTATACTCTTCTAAATTCACTGCGATTTTTTAATGTGAACTTTCTAGTTTTGTGTACGTAAATACACGTCCATTTAAATGTAAAAATTAAAAATCGCTAATCCAGTACTTAATTTAAACCTCTTTTCACATACACTAAATCTGCAGCATACGACTTTGACATTATCAAGATAAAATTATAGAAAATCTCTGTAAAAGATAGTATGATTATTGAATAGAGTTGAAATCCGTGTGGCAATCGGATACATTGCTCATTATGAGCAATTACTCGTTTTGCCACGATTAGTATTAAAGTTCGTCTGATGCAGGAGCGTCAGAACGCATCTGTATGTAGGAAAGGGTTAGTGTAGCTCCTATTTGTGCCGTTTTTTGGTAATACGCGTTTTTCAATAAATTTAAAGTCGAGTTTTATACTATTTCCTCGACCACATGTCAGGTGAACTGGCTGCCGCGATGTTACGGAAATAACTTTGGAAACGGCGTTAAACCCCGATATTGTATAGACATAATGAAACTTTTGAAAAATATCACTTTGAATGATTTAAGCCTTTCCACATATAGACGTTTTATGACGCCTCTGCAGCAGACGCATTTGAAAACAATTTCTCCTTTTACCACAATGTTTTCAACTCTATTTTATAATCAATATCTCATTTGTGGATTTCTTTCACATTTTCGCCAGGATATTTTCAAAGTCGTCTGTTGCAGAACTTTTGTATGTGGGAAAGGGTTAAAACGCATAAAAACTAAAAAGCTAACACTCTACAGATAAACAAATGGCATTTCAGATAATGCAAGAAAGATCGTTTTAATTTAGTACATTGTCACACACCAGTTAGATCGGGCATAGGTTGTAATGTATTTGCATTATATATAGGTATATTTCCATATTACATTCCCTTAGCTGTATATGTAGAAGGGCAGAATGTGAGCGATTGCTTCTTTCCCTACAATGACTTAAAATAGAATAAAAATAAAATAATACGCCAATAAAGGTCAAGAGGAGAAAAGGGTTAAAATATTGTTTTGTCAATGTGCAATAACTTAACTATGATATATCTTTTATGTTATGTATGTCTTTGCTGAAAAAAAGTTGTTTTGATTTGTTTTTTATTAATGACAATATATACACAAGAGGAAAACAAAAATAAGCAGTGTGAATGACAGGTTGGTAGCTTCTTAGGTTTTGTTTTGTGAGGAGTTGTCAGCCATTCACTTATAGAGAAAATACTCGTTTCCTCTCTACAACATATAATGAATTCCTTTAATCTGTTTAAACTGAAGAATTTGAGTAATTTATATGTTGCTAAGATCTGAAAAATGATTAATATTAAATAAATAAAATGTTTTCGTCACCAATATTATCGGATGTGTGTAGATGTTTAAATGTAACGGTAAAAAAATAAATATTAGTATAATGACCAGTACTGGATGCTATTATATGTTCCAGGAATAAATCATGAACATATGCAGAAGTATTCTCACGATTCAACCTTAACCATTTCCCTCATACGGCAATTCTGCAGCAAACGACTTTGGACGTATTTTGTCAACAAATAGAAAATCTCCATAATTGAATGGATAACCTATGACAAAAAGTGGAAAACATTGTGGCAAGAGGAGAAATTGCACGTTTTGTGCAATTTCTTCTTTTGTCACTATGTTTTCAAAAAGCCGTCTGTTGCAGAGGCGTCAGAAAGCGTCTATATAAGGGAAAGGGTTAAAAATGTATACTATTTGTTAACATGTTATGTATAATGCACGTATTAAACGACATGCCATTTTCTGTTGTATGTATATTTATATATATGTTTTATGTAAAATTTCTGTTATGTTCTGTTCAATATCACTAGGATTGCAAATTTAGTTTTTATTTAGTTTTCTCTCAGCGGGTTTACCCTTTCCCATATACAGACGATTTCTGACGCCTCTGCAGCAGACGACTTTTGCAAACATTATTTTTATTTCTGCTATTGCCGCAATGTTTTCAACATTATTCAGTAAGTGTTCTTTCATTAATGGAGAGTTTCCATATTTTTGTGTTCAAAAACAAAAATGTCACTTAGAACACATACTGTAAGATTGTACGTGTTTTGTTCAACAAAAAGAATTTAACCTAGAACACATATTGTAAGATTGTGCTTGTTTTGTGCAACAAGAAGAAAGTAACTTAGAACACATAGTGTAAAGTTGTACTTGTTTTGTTCAAGAAAAAAAAAAAAACCTAGAACACATATTGTAAGATTGTGCTTGTTTTGTTCAACAAAAAGAAAGTAACTTAGAACACATAGTGTAAAGTTGTACTTGTTTTAAAAAAAAGTGCTATAAAACCGAATAAGATAATCTGCCGCTGTCACATATAAAGTAAAACATTATTCTGCTTGCCATTAAAGTTATTACTTTAACTTACTTTAACTGCGTTCTACAGTTTGAAAGAAATTGTTATTTATTATGAAACACTCTGTACCACTGCTGCATTTAGAATTTTGTGATTTATAGAAATGATATTATAGTATGAAATGATAATGTAGATCATCTATTTGAATCTTTCAAATATGGCTGTACAGTTTCCAGCAAAAGTAAGAACTCACTCAAATAATGCTGTACACTCTTCAAATCTATATTGATGGAATACATTACACAAAACCGAACACGCTTTAGTTAGAAATTTGAATATTTGTTTATAAAGAAAAGGGCAAATGCATCAAAAGTATGTAGAGAAAATGGAAAACATGGAAAGAAAATGAGAAATTACACTGTTTTCCTCCACATAAGTCATAATTGAACGGGATTCATTTATGCATTAGATATCTATAACCATATTTCACAATAGTCATAATTGAACGGGGTGCATTTTTGTATTAAATATCTTTAACCATATTCCAGCAAAACAGTTTTCAAAATAGTGTGGCAAAAAGGACCAATTCTCTTAACCCTTTTCCCTCCTGCAGACGCTTTCTGACGCCTCTGCAGCAATCGGCTTTTTGAAAACATAGTGACAAAAGAAGAAATTGCACAAAACGTGCAATTTCTCCTTTTGTCACAATGTTTTCCACTTTTAGTCATAGGTTATCCATTCAATTATAGAGATTTTCCAATGTTTGACAAAATATGTTTAAAGTCGTCTGCTGCAGAATTGTTGTATCAGGGAAAGGGTTAATGAATAATTTCTTCTTATGCCACAACTTTCGAACACTATATTTTAGATATATAGTTATATATCTTTTAGACAGATTTTCTACATTTTAGCCCGGATGTTTTCAAAGTCGTCTGCTGCAGATTTGTTGTATGAGAGAATATGTTAAACACATTTAAACAACCCATATACAGTTAATTCATATCATACAAACCTTATATCCAAAAAGGGGGCGCCCATTTGTATGGAAGGGCTGTGAATTGGGGGCCGGAAAAAGTCCCAGTGAAAATAAGATTGTTCGTTCATGTTAACTTTCAATAATAACAACGTCACCAGTAAAAAACACTTGACTAGAAAATACAATTACAAGTATCGAATAATCCGCACGTTAAGTTAATTCTGAATTCCACACCACACTGCGTCACTCAATGCATGTTCTCCATCTTAAAGAAGTCGATCTTTCTGCATCAGGTCTCAACTACAAATTGTATGAGAATCACGTGATTTCCTTATCTTCTCTTCGCTAATGTCAGTGCAATGTGTATAAGTATAAATGAAAACTGAACTTAATCGAATAAAATATGGTTCAAGTGATGAATCTGTGCGTTACTGATGCATTTCCTGAATCTTGATAACTAGCGTGTAAACTAGGTGACGAGAAGTTTTTAAGCTTTTGATTCTCATGAAGATATCAATTGTCTTATCATTCACAGCTCATCTTCAAAACACGGATGATAACGTTCTCGAAAACGCTTTTCGCACGAGCTATTGACAACGAATCTATTTTTGAATATCTCCGTACGTGATGCGAGAACCGCTCGATTTGCTTTAACCCCGCCCCTGGTTTAACCGACCAATGGGAACGCGCGCTCGTTTAGATAGTAACGCATCTGCTTGCTCTCCTACTGGCGAACTGCTGAACCTCATCTAAATCGCTGAACGTGACAGGTCGCCTGCTCAGTTCCCATAGTTACACTGGGTCAGCAGAAATGTTTCAGATTATTTCACGACGGTATTGCGAATTGATACAATTGCCTAGCGGAATTAATCCTTTTCCACGATACCGACGATTTCTGACGTCTTATTAAGCAGACGACATTAGAAAACAATTTCGAAAAGGGAAAAGTTGCTCTATACGCACAATTTCTCCATTTTCACAATGTTTAAATCAAAAACATTTTTATAATATTCTAGAAAGAGAACACGTTTTTCATTTATATGAGCCGTTTCTCCAAGGTGAACAAGCCTCAAGTCGATAGATAGAACAATGTAGTTAAGGGAACCAGAAAACCACATAGACTCTACGTAATGTATCGACCCAGATCAGCCTGCACTGTCCGCGAAGACTAATCCGGATCGACACATTCCGTCTCAGAGGAGTAGAGTATAGAGTAATGATTTTCGAAACAGAAAATCCACAGGAGGTGCAAAGTGTCTGTCCGGGTTAGCCTGCGCGGCATTATTAGGCTGATCCGGATCGATACGTACGCTGCGTTCACAATGTTGTTGTTTTTTCGTGGAACGGCTTATATATGCTTCCGAAAATGACGAATCAAAATATGGCACCAGGTAAAATGTATGCTCAATTCATTAGATCGGCCAAAATCTAATTTGCTTTTTATTCTCGCTTTATCCAAACATTTAGCGATGAACTTTAAATACCCTAACCCTTAAGGCTTTTCCAAACAGTGCAGAGCCTGATAAGACCGTGGTGTAACTTGACACTTCCAAATAAAAAAGTCTCTCTCTCTCTCTCTTCTCTCTCTCTCGCTCTCTATCTCTATTTCTCCCTCCCTCCCCCCGTCATCCCTCATCTCTCTCTCTCTCTCGTCTCTCTCTCATCTCTCTCTTCCCTCTTTACTCTTTATCTCTCTCTCCCTCTTCTCTCTCTCTCTCTCTTCTCTCTCTCTCTCTCTCTCTCCTCTCTCTTCTCTCTCTCTCTTTTCCTTCTATTGGTCTCTCGCGCTCTCTCTATTTCTATATCTCTCTCTGTTTTCTTCTCTGTATCGCTCTCTCTCTCTCTCTCTCTCTCTTTCTCTCTCTCTGTCTGTCTTGTCTGTCTGTCTGTCTGTCTCTCTCTCTCTCTCTCTCGTCTTCTGTCTGTCTGTCTGTCTGTCTGTCTGTCTGTCTCTCTCTCTCTGTCTCTCTCTGTCTACTGCTCTCTCTCCCCCTCTCATCTCTACTCTCTCTCTCACTCTCTCTCTCTCTCTCTCTCTCTCTATCTTCTCTCTCTCTCTCTCTCTCTCTCTCTCTCTCTTCTTCTCCTCTCTCTCTCTCATCTCTCTCTCTACTCTCATCATATTTGTCTAGTCGCTCTAGGCAAGTGTTAATCGTGTGTGCCCTCTCCCTTTGACTTTTTTCTCCTCTTTGCCAACCTAAAACAGAAACTTGCTGGTAGAAAGAGTTACAAGAGAATATTCAGACCTAGATCAGACTGCTGCAGGTCTTCCTATTTTTTCTTCCTAAAGGACAACCCCTCTAAGTTGAACGAAGGACAATTGGATGATGTAAAATAGCGTGTAGAAAAGGGAAAATTGATGTAAGCTTTTTGTTTGCATGATGCTTTTTGTTTTAAATATTACAGTTTCTTTCTTCTTTCCCCAATTGATACTAGAGTTAGATACAAGATTGCTGGCGAATCCTTTTCCACATTGAACAATATTTGTACTTTGAAACACATCTAGACAAAACATGATTCATCTTTTTAAATTTACAATTAAACATAACATTTGAAAACAATGTGGCAAAGGGAGAACTTGTTGTTCATCATTGGCAAATTTTCCTTTAGCAACAATCCTTAAAAAAATCAGATGTGTCGAATGCGTCCACACGTAAAGAAAATGTGTAAATGTTTAATGCGCTGAAACGTATGCACCATCAATGCATAACTCCTCTTCAACCGATTTAGACATGTATTCGAGCATTCATTTATCAACAAAACGCACTGTGTATGTGTCGTAACTCTTTCCCATGTTGACTCGGGCCAAATAGTTTATAGTTTAAGTAATGCGCCCTGCATATTAATTGAAAACGTAATATATCACGTACACGTCCTCGCTCATGCATATATGTCGAACTTATTTCCATTACCTGCTGTTAAATATTTTCTATTATAGCCTATTTTTCTATTTCTATTATGATTCTCATAAACACCAGTCCGACTGATCAATCAACGTAATAGTTAAACGTCTCCTCTTACACTAGGTAAGCAAAATTAAAATTATAGTAAATTATCAAAAAAACAACACTTTTTTTTCTTTCTTTTTAAATGACCATGAAATTATGTTTATCTTTATTTGTTTGTATTACATGATGCATGCATATATATATGGTATACCAAAATATAAACTATGTCTATGTCTATGTTAATAGCAGATAACTTTGAAAATAACTGGAGGAAATATGGCAAATTTCTATAAATGAAGGGACAGTTTAATATAAAGGTGCAGACAATGTTGAAGGAAAGGAGAACTTGAGCAATTCCCCCCTTCCCACGATGTTTGCAACGATCGCCTGAATGCGTCAAATGTCGTCGGCATGTTTCATTACAAGCAGCATTTCACCTCTCTGAAAGAACAAATGAGCCAAATCACGAAAAAAACAACAGTGTGGACTCTGCGTAAAGTATCGACCCGGATCAGCCTAAGCATGCCGCGCAAGCTAACCTCGGACAGACATTTTCGCCTCCTGTGGATTTTCTGTTTCAGGAATCATTACACTATACCTTTATCCCCCTGAGACAGAATGTGTCAACCCCGGACTTTAGCCGGCTGATCTGAATCGATACATGACGCAGAGACCATAATGTTGGTATTCTCACGAGACGGCTCAAATTATGAAAACATTACATGCAAAACTAAGAAGTTGTTCATAATCGGAGAAGTTTCTCATTTTCAAACCATGTTTTTTTCTGACTTAAAAGCATAATTTAGATTTTCTTAATAATTCAACATTCATTTCTTAAATTGAATTTAAGTATGGGGATAATTAAAAGATGTCGTTTAGGGTAATTGGGTAAAAAATAAAAAATGGAGAAAAAAGATGACTATGAAAAAAAAAACCTTTTCATGTCGGAAAGCGTTAATATGTCAAAAGTCCTTTTCATGCCGGAAAGCGTTAAATATGTCAAAAAGTCAGTATTCATGCCGGAAAAGGGTTAATAATACGAGGTAAGTGGTTAATCACGAAAAGTCGTATTGTAGTTGCAATACTAATTACTATATCGGTTGAAAACGAAATAAAAGACGTGGACGGCGGTGATCAGGTATTTACAGAAATTAAATTAGAAGATAACTTCTTTAGATTTTAGAGAAAGGAAACATGTTGTATCAAGAAAAGGGCTTCATAATCTGGTTTAACCCTTTCCCTCATACGACAGTTCTGCAGCAGACGACTTTGAACAAATGTTGTCAAAAAATAGAAAATCTCTATAATTGAATTGATAACCTATGACTTAAAGTTCTAAAACATTGTGGCAAAAGGAGAAATTGCTCGTTTTGAGCAATTTCTTCTTTTGTAACTATGTTTTCAAAAAGCCGTCTGCTGCAGAAGGGTCAGAAAACGTTTATAAGTGGGAAATGGTTAACGAGTTTGGGCCCACAAAACGAGCAACGTCGCGTGGAAATCGACATTCGAAAGTTTAGAAATTGAATATCATGACAATAACTTCGATCTTACAGTCAAGTCGTAGTTACAACAAACGTAACCCAGACGGTTCAAGGATAATTATTCGACGCTATGACGAACAAATTGAGACCCTTGTTAGAATAGTGCGGGTCATGCAGTCTGATCTGGAACATCAGTGGTGGAAAAACACGAAGTTCGTTATTTCATGTGACGCGGCAAATTGTATTTAATGTTAATTTCACATTGAATTAAAGAAATGAAATAAATCACTTTAATTGCTACATCAACGTGTCTGTAACATTAACAGTTAAAATACGTTATATCTCATGCTGAAAAGAGGGCCTTATAATATGCTCGTAAGTCACCCTTTCACACAGAGAGAGAGAGACCCACAAACATACTTAATTTAATAACTTAATATGGAACCATGTATGTTAATCTAATTTAAATGCACGAAAATTGATTTAATGTTCAATAAAATGTTAATAGACGTTTGTTATAATTGTTTTCACTTTCGAAATGCGTCAGACGAAAACGAGACTTCATGCACATGTGCTAAGGGCAAAAGTTACAATGAGAGTTTTGACCTTAACTGTGATAGGTAAACACAACTAGATGCTTGTCCCACATGAAGAGTCATTTTACATCTTTCAGCGGCAAAGGGCAATATGGAGGTATTTTGCAAACAGTACAGATTCAGTTGAAACAGCTCGTAAAGAGCTGTTTCACCTGAAATCAGCATTGTTTGCCTTTTATTATCAAAATATTCAAAACTCTTATATAACATGAAAATGGATCGGCCTGTAATGTACATGTCAGAGTCTATTTAAGGGAATTCGACCCTAAAATATCTGCAATTCACTGACGACTTTTGACAACAATTCGACAAAATGAGAAGCACAGTTTAGCCGAGCACCGGTAGCTCAGTCGGTAGAGACGCAGTCTCTCAATCCAGGAGTAGTGATTTCGAACCCTGCTCAGTCAACATTATTACTGACATTGACAAAAGTCAATGCGAATAAGCGTCATTCGTCTTTCATGGGCTAACGGTCTATGTAGAAAAGCAGCCGTTTGATTGAAAGACTGCTTTGTGAAGTGCTGGTTTGAGACCCAATCAATCAATTCATCAAACAGAATCAAAGTTTTACTACTAAATCTTAAGTTTTTAACATGGAAGTATATATATTTTATGAGCCGTTCAAGGAGAAAACAAAAAATATAGACTCTGTGTAATGTATCGACCCGGATCAGCACTGCGCAGTCCTCAGGAGGGAAAGAGGTATAGAGTAATGATACTTTACGCAGATGTTCACAATGTTGGTTTTTCTCGTCGAACGGTTTATAGTATATATGAGCCATTTCTTCCGATTTGCCGAACTCTTTGGGCAATCATTTACAGTAACATTGGCGTAATTAACAAGCGGGGTCCTTACACTTCTACAAACATTGTCAATAGGTAGGTCATTTAATCTGTATGAAACTTCCTGTCAAACGCTGGAAGGGTTAGCTGTACCTTTGTTAGTTTAATCCAATCATTATTGCATCATAATTGAGCCGTCCCGCGATAAAACTAACATTACGGACTCTGCGTAAAGTATCGACCTGGATCAGATAAGGCTTACCCGGAGCAGACACTTTTCGCCTCCTGTAGATTTTCTGTCTTTGGAATCATTACTCAGCCTGCGCGATACATCTTGGTCGATACATTACGAAGAGACTATAATGCCGGTTTTCTCGCGGATCGGCTCATATATGGACAAATTATGCATACTTTTATTCAGATACAACCCCACTTTTGTCAATGATTCATTATTAGCATTGAAGCGAAATGAGAACTTGCTCATTTGTCAAGGTTAAATTCCCCTATTCTTTCAAGATTTTAAGTTTTAAGTTGTCAATCATACAGTTTGTTGGGGTCTTAACCCTTCCCAACATACAACAAGTCTGCAGCCGACGACCTCGAAAAGAACTAGGCAAAAACACTGAAAATATGTATAAATGAAGGTATATTGAAAGAAGAGGTTAACCTTGTGGCAAAATGATAAATTTGCTCGTTTTGAGCAATTTCTCATTTTGGTAAAAAAATAATCAAAATGTGTATGCTGCGGAGGCGTCTTTAAGCGTCTGTATGTAGGAAAGGGTTAACCCTTTCCCTCATACGGCAATTCTGCAGCAGACGACTTTGAACGTATTTTGTTAAAACATAGAAAATCTCCATAATTGAATGGATAAACTATGACAAAAAGTGGAAAACATTGTGGCAAAAGGAGAAATTGCACGTTTTGTGCAATTTCTTCTTTTGTCACGATGTTTTCAAAAAGCCGTCTGCTGCAGAGGCGTCATAAAGGGTCTATATAAAGGAAAGGGTTAACAGGTAACATATTCAATATCTCCTTTCGATGTGACAAGGCTAATAATATTTTTGTCATAAATAAAACCGAAGACATATCCCTGTCTCAGACGTACAAGTAATTCGTTTTCGATTTATTACCCTGATGAGACAATTAAACTTTACCCTTATCCAAATAAATTCATACACCTTACATAACTATCCCTATGTCGACCTCTACTAATGGGCTAAAAGTCCAAGTAGAACAGCATACTGTTAATTAGACATACTTGGGTGTGAAGTATTAGAAAGCCAGGAAACACATGGGTACGTGAATAGGCCGTTGTAATTTGACTGAAACATTGTTGAACACGGCGTTAAACTCAAATCAATCAATCAATCAATCATTAAAACATTTAACATTTGATAAAAATGAGCCGTTCCACGAGAAAACAAACAATGTGTACTCTGCGTAAAGTATCGACCCAGATCAGCCTAATCATGCCGCGCAGGCTAACCCGGACAGACACTTTTCTGTGGATTGTCTGTTTCAGGAATCATTAATCTGTACATCTATCCCCTGAGAAGGAATGTATCAGCCCGGATTAGCCTGCGCGGACTGCGCAGGCTGACCTGAGTAGATTCATTACGCAGAGTTCATAATGTTGGTTTTCTCGTGGAACGGCTCATATGTAAGTTCATATAAGTACAAAAGGTCATTTCTGTGCTGATCAATCCGCATAAAATATAAAGTAGTGTCTGTCACAGAAAAAATATGAGATTATAAATCCATACATTTCTGTGCTGGTCAATCCGTCGAAAAAGGTGTTGAAAACGGCGTTGAACCGCAATTGAATAATCGGCACCGTTGCTTTTTTTATTCAGGAAGTGTAGATCAAGATCAATTTGCACTGTTTGAAAAAAAGTCATAGAAGGTTTCAAGTACTTCTTGTAGGTCAAATTACGCCAAATAAGTAGCTAAGTAGACCCTAAAAACACTTTGCCTAGAAATGGTTGTACATCTTCCCAGGACTGCATTGAATGTGTGACAATGGGTGTACATTCTTTGTAAATAGGTTTAGGATGCAATGGAACTGTTTGCCTTGAACATCATAGGTATTTTGACATTGTGTGAAAGTGAAAGTGACGGTCACCGTCTTCACGGGACGAGTTCTTTCATGCATAATGCATGACCCCCATTTGTGTTAGATTATTTTAAAGGTAGGAGGTATCTCTTTTCAATGATATATGGTGTTCTACCTGGGAAACACTTAGAACGTGTGATACCTTAAAGGTAAGAGGTATCTCTTTTCAATGATATATGGTGTTCTACCTGGGAAACACTTAGAACGTGTGATACCTTAAAGGTAAGAGGTATCTCTTTTCAATGATATATGGTGTTCTACCTGGGAAACACTTAGAACGTGTGATACCTTAAAGGTAAGAGGTATCTCTTTTCAATGATATATGGTGTCCTACCTGGGAAACACTTAGAACGTGTGATACCTTAAAGGTAAGAGGTATCTCTTTTTAATGATATATGGTGTTCTACCTGGGAGACACTTAGAACGTGTGATACCTTAAAGGTAAGAGGTATCTCTTTTCAATGATATATGGTGTTCTACCTGGGAGACACTTAGAACGTGTGATACCTTAAAGGTAAGAGGTATCTATTTTCAATGATAGATGGTGTTCTACCTGGGAAACACTTAGAACGAGTGATACCTTAAAGGTAAGAGGTATCTCTTTTCAATGATAGATGGTGTCCTACCTGGGAAACGCTTAGAACGAGTGACAACTATAGGTTGAAACTTGTTGATTTAAATGGAAGCAAAGAAGGAATTTATTTGGTGTATTGTGACCTGTAAAGCAGTATTCATTTTGGATAGCGTGATCAAAGCGCGCGCAGGTCGTGCAGTTTTCCCACATACAACACACCTGCAGCAGACGACTTTGAAAACATTGTGACAAAAACCTTAAAAATCTCCATAAAAGATAGCTATATTATTAAATAAAGTTGAAAACATTGTGGCCAAAGGAAAAATTGCTCATCATGGGAAATTTCACCTTAGGCCACAATGTTTTCAAAAGTCGTCTGCTGCATCAAAATGCGTTTGCAGGTGGGAAATGATTAACGAAAAGGTTGGTTATTGCGTAAAGATGGATAAGAGTTAATTAACTTCTACACCCAAGATGACTTTCATAAATGGAACATAAATCATCTAATTTCATTACAGCTCAATGACAAGAACGTTTAAAGAGCTCTATAAGTATAAAATAGTTGCACAGTGTAGGCTCTGGTGAAGCTATGCGCATAAACAGACTCATCCGAGTCGTGGTGGTTCGTCTTTCTCCCCCTAATTGTTATGAGGTCTTTTCGGGCGGGCGGTATCGACTCCAGATGTCTATGCACATACACGGTTCGCTTTTAATTATATATCCAGAGGCGTCAGAGTTTTCATTTGAGAACATTTGAAGAAAAAGAAAACACACCCACAATACCTCATTAAACTACTACCAATAGTCTCTATATGGTCCATATGCTATACTAACTAGAACTACCACTGAAGATGACAAGAGAAAGTTGATGCAACGCATCAATGTCGCCGGATATCCATAGTGCAGTTATGCATAACACTAACATTATAGTAGTTGAATAAACAGTTATCAACTGAGGGGCATATTGGAACATCAGGGTTGGGGTCAAGTGAAAATGTATCATAACTTGCATTGTTTTGTCAACGAAGTGAATGATAATTGAAGCCTTTCATTGTTTATGATCAATCTCCATTCCAAAGTAGGAATACACACACAACCAACTAATTATTGATCATAAACAGTAATGGAAATGAGAAATCTTGCCAATCATTAGTCTTAGTATGTATACAGTGCTTTCATTAAGGAATAATTATAAGATTTGTGAATTCCACATACACTTTTCAAGATGTTTGTCAGAATATTTGAATTTTATTATTTTTCAATAAAACCACAAAACAGAAAATTTAGGATTTGCATGCAATAGCACGTCATTTTACCTTTCCTCTATTAAAGTCAACAGTGGACACCTTTGCAGCAATCTACTTTTAAAACAATGAGTTAAGGGTTAAATCGCTGAAGACATGAGTTTTCTCTTTTTCTCAAAATGATATTAGCTTGGCATCCTAATTATATCATACTTTAACAAATGTTGAAATGTAGTCCAATATTTATAAATTAGACCACCTTCGAAATATAATATCAACTAAAAAGTTAAATCTCATTGAAATTGTTGTATAATTTAAACTTTATTTCGAACAAAAACTGAGCCCTACAACATGTTAATTTATTTAAAATTTTTCCTTCCTTTTTTATAACGAAAATAACAAACTACTCATGTTTTAAAATTATATTATGATGAGCGCCCTTGTGTCAATGATGCATAACAATATGCAGATCGGAAGCAATATGCCTTTAGGGAATTAAATGACACATTTAAAATTGTCAAGGACGAACTAATTTTGTACGAAAGACCCGATTCTTTCTTATTCGCAGAGGTGTCGTTCTTGAAACTCTCTTTTTAGGCAGAGTGTTCGTTCAAAGTAATTTTTCTATTAAAACTAGTTTTATCTCGGTTTGTTCTTTTCTTCATTTGTTTCGAACCAAATAAACATTTTAAATCACCTACGATTTACTATTTGTAAGTGAGTGTAAAGAGACGGCTCTCTGCAAAGGAGATTGATCTACGCAGTTGGTATTCGCGAGTCGCGCTTCAAGCAGGTGCGCGTATGTAAACAAATTAGACTGCGACCTAAAGGTTTGTAGTTATCGCCTTTTGTGTACATGTAGTATATAGTGTAAAATAAAGTATACCAGTCTAGCTAATAGGGACTGTTTTGTCTTCGTAAATAAAACAAAAAAACATAAATGCGAGTCAAAATAAAGAAACTGAAAATACCTAAAACATCGGAATATTTATTTCATTTTAGATGTGTCATTACTTAGTGTTTTTAAACAAACACAATTGTAAAATGTTCAATACATCTAAATGTGTTTCTTTCTAATAATAATCCCCCCTCCCATGTGATTTCCGAAAACCTATTAAAAATAGAAGTCGCGGGCTTCTGCCCGGCGACAAATAAATACCCCCTAAACAGCACCTCGACCTACACCATAACTTAATTAGTAAAAGGGCCATTACTCTGTAAAATGCTTCATGTAAAATTTTATTGAATTCCACCCAGTGGTTTGTAAGAAATAGGCCGGACAAAATATGGCTTCCGGCCGGCCGACCGACAGACAGACTGCCCGACACAGTGACTCCTATACACCCCATCTTCTTCGAAGGGGGTACAATAACGACCGTAACGTTTCGTATGAGAGAATTTGGGGAATCCCATACAAGACGGTGTTACTATAATAAGCCTATCAATATGGTATTAAATACGCCTCGGTGGTGTAGTGGTAGAGCGTCCGTCTCGAGTGCGGGAGGTCGCCGGTTTGATCCCCGGCCGGGTCATACCAAATACTTTTAATTGGTAGTAATGGCTGCCCTCCTTGACGCTCAGGGTTGTGGGGTTAGCATTACGACTGACTGACTGGTGTCAGGATAAATGGACCAGTAGTACAGGTAACTTACCCCGGAAACGCCGTGACATAACTGAACAAATATTGAAAGCGGTGTTAATCACTAAACAATCAATTTAATAAAAAGTCAATAGTATAATAGTATAGAACCATATAGAGAGGACATTCGAAGCCTTGCGACCAGGGAAACAGCTAGATCAGCATGTGTCTCCGGGAAGTTGAATCAGGATGTTACCTGTTCGTCTTTGTCTCCCGGAATCATCCGGACAGCGGTTTTGAACCAACGTCGACTGTTCAAGTATGCAATGTTAAATTAATTACTATGTTTCCCTATCCAACTTAGGCCTACAACAAATCTGCAGCAGACGACATTGAAAACAGCTAAGCAAAAATGTGGAAACTTTTATAAATCAAAGTATAATTACAGAAGAGATCTGAAAACAGTGTGTTTTCAAAACACGTCTGCATTCAATGCGTCAAAATGCAAGTGGGAAAGCGTTATACTCAAACCTTCGAAAGATGATTCAAATGTTTTATATCGTCGATTCGTTTGGACAAATTGTATTATATGCCATGTTCTGTGAGAAATTGTGCAAATATTCAGTGTAATACAAACATGTTAAGCATTTTCTTTTAGCGACATTTAAAATCGTAGACAGAATAATTTCACTTTCCAGTATAATAAACATCTAAATATTGACCGTTTTGCTTCATGATCACTGGGTAGACCATTAAGCCAAATTTTGTACATTTTCATGACTTTTTCAAAAATTTACTGTCAAAATAGTTTTTAACTATTTATTACTTACTTTGTATTGCTTATAGTGACTATAAGCAATACTTATAGAAGTTTCAACATTTCAAATTTTTGATTATGGTTCATATATTTGCAAGACATTTTTTGATCAGTTTTTAAACGTTGACTATACTATCTATAATCTGGAGTTCAGCACCTTTCAAATACATCGTTGGTGTGTAGACTATAATCTCTATTGCATACTGTGTGTATTTATTGGACATACGTTACGTATGGAAAAATGTTCATTAATTAACCCTTTCCCTCATATAGACGCTTTCCACCTCTGCAGCAGACGGCTTTTTGAAAACATGGAGACAAAAGAAGAAATTGCTCAAAACGAGCAATTTCTCCTTTTGCCTATGCGTTTTCAACTGAATTTAATTATTGTTCTTTCATTTAATGGGATTATCTGAGCTTTTTCTTAGACGTTTTCAAAGCCGTCTGCTGCAGATTTGTTGTATGTGGGAAAGGGTTAGAGATTTATCATCACCAGACTTTTTTGTAATCAATTGTTAGGAGTGTCGTGATAGACAGACCGCAGAGAAGTGAACCTTATAATGTCTCCTGCCAAGACAGAAACCATAAACAAAATACCATTTACAGACATCATATTTTAAAGAGGCTTCTGGTTTCAAAACAACAGCGGGAAAAAATTGAAACGGTACTGCTTGAAAATAAGAAATATAACTATCAGAGCTAAGATTTAGCCACTGAGTGAAGAAAGAATATCTCCAAAATGGACTTACTGTAGTATCCAAACATGATTTGTCATTTCATATAAAGTTTTATTAAACAAGTTCAAGAAATGTGTTATTATTTGTTTAAGACCCTTATCCCACACTGCATTTTACTTTATGAAATGACAACGAATGTCAGATTCTTTTTACCACATGACGAAACACAAAAAGAAAATCGGGGTTTCACGGTCAGAAAATAGTCCCAACATGAAATACTTAATAAACTGTTAACTAATCACAAAAAAAATATTTTTATGACCGATAATGGTCCATTTACATCGTCCATCTATCGTGACGTTTGTGTTTACCGGATACATGTTCTCAGACAATTTGTAAACATTCGCGGATGTATACAACAATAGTGATTCGGTCATGTTATATTACACACGTTACATATAAAGAAATACGTATTGAGTATATTAGATCGGATACAAGCATTTTCATGTGATAACACTTTTTATATCAAGGGGGTTATTTTCCTTGACACAATGATTGATTGGGGTTTAACACCCGTTTCAACATATCACGGCTATTAGTTCATATACTCATGTGTTTCCAGACTTTCATACACCAGTTTTCCACATAGGCTTATAGCCCATTGGGGGAAAGACAAATGACGCTTATCGCTAAGACTTTTGACACAATGGCAAATACTGTGAAAATTAATTGACCACAGAGAAATGCATTCATCAATTGGTCCAGTTGAAAATAGGTAGACACGGTACTTTTGTTCATTTACTTACAAAATATTATCATACTCGGCCATCCCTGTATACATTTGAACACATTTAAACAATAAATGAAAAATGATAGATTAAGTAAATTACGCACACTTAGAAATACATATAAAGGGCATATATAAAACGTGAATCTTAAACAGTACAGTAGACAGATAGAAAATCGAATAATGTGCTTTTTTGAATTCACACAATAAACTAGTCTTATATGTTTTACTAAATTAATTCTTTTCCTAAAATGTTTATATCATTTTTTTTACTGTACTACTATATGTATTACTTTACAATTGTTAACTGTGCTGCAACATGTAAAATGTTACATGCAAATAAAGAAATTGAATTGAAGTTTTAATGTGTGTGGGTTGGCTTACATAGTTAGACTTGATTTTATGAACATTTGTTAGGTCAAAGGGAAGTAATTCATTTTCCATAGACGATCATTATAGCATTATGGGTTATGGTTCGTTCCCAACAACACTGAAACCTATATCAAATAAAGTTCATTATTAGAACTACCAAAAAAGCAAAGAAAACATAAAGGTTGATGGACCATTTTTCGTTTTATCAGGTCAAATAGAAGGTCACCCTTATGCCACACTGAATTTTACTTTCAATTTCAGAAAATACAGGATGTTCTGAAAATGTCTCTGAAGGTGTTAATATAGCTAACACCAAACACTATTTTGGATATAAATTAGTCAGAGGTTATTCAACTTTATGAACAAGAGGGCCATGATGGCCCTTGTTCGCTCACCTGAATTATGCAATGTAATGCAATGCAAAACACATCAAGACAGTTATTCTGACAAAGATTCAAAATGCAACCTCCAGAGTGTTAACAAGATTTTTTTTCATTTGGCCTAGTGATCCATATTTTTTTACCTGATATGACCCATATTCCAACATGGACTAGATAACATCAAGACAAACAGTAAAATAAAGTTTCAACTTGCTCAAAGTAAAAAAGCAGCCTCCAGAGTTTGAACAATATTATACAATTATGGACTTTTCAGCTGTTATACATGATGTGATATGCACCAAAAAATTCATTATTGACCGAGGCGATAGCCGAGGTCAATAATGATTTTGTTGGTGCATATCAACATCATGTATAACAGCTGAAAAGTCCATAACTGTTTTATTATATAACCCTTAATTTATCATATTGTTTTGATATTAATCAACTGAAAAGAAAACAGAGGACCACTCAAGGAACATTTCTGTTGTATGTTGTATAAATTTCTGTCTCATGATAACAGTACGTTTTTGACATGATAACAGTCTAAAACGCGCGTCTAAAATGTTGGTAATGCACGTGCATGACGTCATTTAAAAAAAAATACGTCACCGGAATGACCACTCGGAAGTTTCCGTGGTCATTCGGAACGCACCTCGGAAAATTCCGTAGCATACGGATAAAGGCGAAGGATATTAATAGGCGGCTCGTGGGATTCCCCGGTCTTCCCCTGTTACTATTTATAAAACGGGTCAATATCAGAATAAAACGGGTCAATATCAGAAAAAAACGGTCAATATCGCTAGATATTTTTTCTAAAAAATTACTTTTTAGCCAATGAAAAGGCGTCTATTTATAGGTTATATAATAATTTCCTTTATGGACCTAGTTTCTGACCCAATATGACCCATATTCGAACTTGACCTAGATATAATTCAGACAAACATTCTGACAACATTTTAAGCTAATGAAGCAAAAAATGCAGCTTCTACAGTGTTAACAAGATTTTCCTTCAATTTAGCCTAGAGACCTAGTTTCTGACCCAATATGACCCATATTCGAAGTTGACCTAGATATCTTTAAGACAAACATTCTGACACAATTTATATGCATATTATGTATGCCCTTGTATGCAGTCATTTACTTTCCACAAATACATGTCATGTATTCAACATATTTATGAAACAAACGTTCAGATATCAAAGATATTAGCCAATTTAATTATATATTTGGCACAAGGCAGTGATATTTTTTGGCTTTACCCATTATCGTATTAATAGAAATAGAGGATTCATATTTTCACAGAAAAACAAAGATCAAGATATTTTTAAAAAATTACCATTTTAATTATTGATCATTTTGATACAATCTTACGTGTTAAAGCACTGTATATATACACAGATCAACAAAAATAAATTATCACTTATTTGTGCATCCCTAACATATAAACCAGAGTTGAAAGAAGTCAGCAAAGTTTAATAGATTATATAAAATCTGGTAAAGAACTTTCTTTTTCTAACTTAGCTTGTATAATAAAATGATTACAATCCCTTCAAAAAATATTTATGATGGATATGATCAATTTTCTAAACCCTATTTGCTTAAGCAATTGATGACTATTGAAAACATTGTGGCAAAAGGAGAAATTGTTCATAATGAGCAATAAATCCTTTTTCCACAATGTTTACAACTCTATTAAATAATTAAACTTTCACAGAGATTTCAAATACTATAGGTGTAATGATTTTTGAAAAATATAATAACGAAATAATTGAATTGTATTGAATTAAATAACTTTGTAGCATACTTATGAATTATGAAATGATTCAACTTATGAGAAAAGCATAAATAGACCAAATGATGAAATGCTCAAACTTAATTTAGTTACATAGATTCCTTAAAGAACAGGTTCTAGTTTCCTTATATCTGAAAATTGCACATTTTAAGTCTGTCCTTTCGTGCTAATGTAGTTTCCCTCTCCTGAAACGTTGTTGATATTTGGGATGGGGACCAAAACACCTATTTCAAATTAATTTCCTATACATTTATCATAATACAACAAATTGAAGTGTTCAGTCATTAGTTTTAATTATGCAATAACTAAACGAAACCTCCATGAGTAACCCCCCCCTTGTTGTTAGACCAACAGACCTTTACAGTAAACCATGATATAGCAAAAAGCCAATTTGGGAATACTATGGCTTTCAATAGACCAAATATATACATATTAACATACATGAATTAAACAAAAGTGCAACATCTGTAATGTTTATAAAAACACTTAACTACCCTTAAATTAATTCAACTCATGTAAGATATGAGCCGGTGCATGAGAAAAATTACAAGTTGGATCTTGAAAAACAGTGTTGATCTAGATCAGCCTGTGCATTTAGTCATTTACACAGTCTGAACAAGATCTATACTGTTCAGATATGACTTACAACAAACTTGTTTGACACTTCTGTCCGCTGGTGAAGGCTCTGATAAGACTGAGCACATGGGAAGGCCGATTGATCTGAACTGACACTGTTCAGAAATGCTAACTTGTACCTTTCACATGCAAAGTCTCATATTATGAATAAACCCTTTCTGACAACACTGCGACACAACCTTTGAAAACAATGACAAAAAGTCCAAATTGCTCATAATGAGCTATTTTGCCTTTTGCCACAATGTTTTCAACTTTATTCATTGATTATACTTTCATGGTTTTTTTTTAACCCTTTCCCTCCTATAGACACTTCCTAAAGACTATGCAGCAGACAGCTTTTTGAAAACATGGCGACAAAAGAAGAAATTGCTCAAAACAAGCAAATGTTTCCTTTTGTCACAATGTTTTCAACTATTCAATTATTGTACATTCTTTTAAAGGAAGTTTCAAAACATTTTCGGGTATGTTTCTAAAGTCGTCTGCTGCAGAAGTGTTGTATGCAGGAAAGGGTTAAGAGTCACTGGCTTCCAAAACATTCGAAGAAGGCTCATTTTGACACACATGACAAATCTTGGGAAAAGCATAAAACATTATGAGAAATAGGAAAATTGCTCTTTATAAGCAACTTCTCTTTTTCTTACAATGTTTTCAAAGTCTGAAACTTATGCTTCTTATGTTGTCTGTACTTAAGTAACCAATTAACCATAAACAGACGCCTACGCAGCAAACGACTTTTTAAATCATTGTGGCACAAGGAAAACATTTGCTCATCATGTGTAATTTCTTCTTTTCTACAATGTTTTCAACTCTTTTTAATAAATTAACTTTCATTTACATTTACAATATTTTTTATCATATTTCAGCCAAGATGATTTCAAAGTCGTCTGCTGCAGATTTGTTGTTTGTGGGAAAGGGTTAAGCATTCAAGAAGAACTTATTGAATGGTTATGAATACAATCAGATTGTAATTTAAGTTATCACCCCTTCTCTAATATTCATAATCTCATGGTTCATTCAATAGCCGCACTCAATTCAGAGGAAACATTTTCCCACATGCAACAAATCTGCAGCCGACGTCTTTGGAAACATAGAGACAAAAAAGTTGACAATCAAAATGAGCAATAACTCCTCTTGCCACAATATTTTTTTTGATCTATTCATATAATTGCCTTGATGTTTTCAAAGTTGCCTGATGCAGAGATATAGTATGTGGGGAAGGGTTAGACTGTCTTCTTGTTCAATGGTAAAAGACAGGTAAACCACACAAATGTACAGCCAGCAACCAAAATTTAAGTATATTAAAGAATAATGAATTTAGTGATTCAGCGATATTTTACACATTTAAAAACATTTACAGGCTAATGCACGCCCATATAAACCGTAGTTTTGAATTTTCTTTCTCAAATCAATCCTACCTACAACAAATCTGCAGCAGACGACTTTGAAATCCTCTCGTTGAAAATATGGTTAACCTCTATAAATGCAAGTTTACACATTGAAACGAGTTAAAAACATTGTGGCAAAAGGAGCCATTTCATGTATTGTCACAATGTTTTAAACTCAAATCAATAAATATATTTTCCATTGTTTTGCCGAGCTGTTTCCCAAATCATCTGCTGCATATTTGTTGTAAGTGGGAATATGTTAAGATTCATGTTTCTGGGAAACCCCTAACATTACAGTATGTGACATGTATAGACAGTGATGTGACTTGGCATCCATGCTGTCTGATCCTTATTGATACTGTTTGAGAGTGTTCTTGATTGTTTATAGGGCTTATTTTGGAAAAAGTAGATTTCCAGCTCTGAGACATAAATGTGCAGGTTTAATCATTTTCAGCTGCATTCAATATTTATATTAGAACTAAAATTGCTGCGATATTTCAATTATTGTTCAGTTTAACCCTTACCCACATACAGACGCTTAATGGCACGCCTGCAGCAGAAGACTTTTGAAAACATTATGGCAAAAGGAAAAAATTCTCTTTATGACACCATGTTTTCAACTGTATTCCAAAACCAAACTTTTACTTGAAGAGATTTTTCACTTTTGTCCAGATGACTTCAAAGTCGTCTGCTGCAAATTTGTTGTACATGGGAAAGGGTTAAATATGTTTCTTCCATATGTTTACCTGGGTGCTTAAAAAGTTGTCTGTCAATGTGCCTTTGCAGCAGTCAACCATTCAAATATTGTGTAAAAGGTAGAATCTGCTTGTTTCAAGAAGGTTGCCTGTTTGCAACAATTGTTTCCCTCCAAAACTGTTTCAAAATGATCACTCCAGTTTACCCCCATTAATCCCATTTTCACACCTCAAACATTTGCTCAATGTCACATCACAGCTCAGAAGTAGTTCTTACACACACACACATCTCTACTATTGCATCTTGGACATTTCATATTTTGCTGTCATCATTTTTTCATCAGTCTAATTATGTGCTTGCCCTGAAACAAAACTAAAATATCATAATATAGAAAAACAAGAGCTGTCCATGAGAGTGCACTTCGACTTTTTTAATGCTTGACAATAAAACAAAACCTTTTGCAGTAAAAGGGTAAAAATAAAAATCATTGACAGAGTTACCTTCTCTTGTCTACAGGGGTCATGATGGTCAACAAGTATTCCAAGTTTCATAGCAATATTCCAAAGGGTTAAGTCAGTCATTGGATTTTACCCAGATTTAATGTATTTTCTATTCAAGTAAAAAGAACAAGGGACATAATTCTCAAAAAAAACCTTCCTAGATGTATGTTCTCTTGTCTGTTGATGGAGGTAATGATGTTCAATAAGTATTGTTTCTAAGTCGAAAAAGGGCCATAATTCTTACAAAAACCTTGACAGAGTTATGGTGAACAAGTATTATAAGTTTCAAAGCAATATCTCTAATGGTTTTGACCAAGGTGTGACGCCAACGCTGAGGCGAGTAAGACAACTTTGAAAATATCTAGGCAAAAATGTAAAAAAATTGCGATAAATGAGAATATTATTTTTGATAAAAGTTGAAAACATTTTGGCTAGATATTGCTCATTACAACCAATATTTTTTCTTTGCCACAATGTTTTCAAAAGCCATCTGCACTTCAGAGGTGTCACAGTAGAGTGGTTAAAACCTCTTGTTAAGCAAGTACTATGAATGTATTTGCTAGCAATCTATTCACAGGTGAAGGTTTTTATATTTTTATACAATTTCCTGAAGAAAAAAAAAGGTTATTCCAAAGCTGCCGACCAAAACAAATAGTCAACTTATCATTTTTCTCACATACTGCAGATTTATGATGCCTCTGCAGCAGATGGCTTTTTGAAAACATAGTGACAAAAGAAGAAATTGCACAAAACGTGCAATTTCTCCTTTTGCCACAATGTTTTCCACTTTTTGTCATAGGTTATCCATTCAATTATGGAGATTTTCTATGTTTTGACAAAATACGTTCAAAGTCGTCTGCTGCAGAATTGTCGTATGAGGGAAAGGGTTAACCGCTGCAGATTTATGATGCCTCTGCAGCAGATGACATTAAAAAAATTGTGTCTGAAGGAAAACATGCTTATAATGAGCAACTTTTCTCCTTCTGCCACAATGTTTTTTAACTTTATTCAATACTTTCAAAAGTTTTGACTAAATGGTGTTTTTTTTGTCGAAATGAGGAATTGCTCATGGTGCACAACTTCTCCTTTCCCCATAATGTTTTCAGCCCTTTTCAATAATTAAGCTTTTCCTTATGGTGATTATCCATAATTTTGCCTAGATTTTTTTCAAGTAGCCTGCTGCAGATTTGCTGTATGTGGGAAAGGATTACATAAGAAATAAAAGAGTAACTGTTGAACAAAGACCTGTTTACTCTGTTTGATCTAGTTCTGATGTACCTTATCATTACATGCATGTTTGATTGAAATTAACTTACAATCGTGCATTGTTTCTGTTTAGGAGATCCATTAGCCTGCTTTGTTATCATTTTATGCCATCTGAAATAAAAAGATACTCAAAATTCGTTAACCATCTTACTGTTTGTAATGAAAACTTTTGATGCCCCTGATGCATCTACCTTCTAAAACACTATTGAAAAAGAAAAAATGCACAAAATGAGAATTCAATACTAGAAGAGGAAAGAATTGGCGCCTGCCAAAAGTCATTTAGTGATGGCATGAAATGTCAGGCTGACAAACAAAGGGAACTTTCATTATTCCTGTGTAGCCCTACCAAGGCAGGCCACACACACAGGTAGCAAAATCTAGGGAAAACAAATGATGTAGTAATTTTCTAGTAAGTGTAGAACATGATCAATTTACAAATACATACCATGTGAACCAAATGTATTTTAGAGGCTTCTTTGTAGCATCAGCAAACTGTGAAGATCAAGATGACAATGCATGGAATTGCAGTGTGATCTGGATAAATACTGATCACAAATACCCTGTGGTTGGTTTTCTTGTAGTGCCACTCAAATAGATAACCTATACCAGTAATGAGTGCTCACCACGCAAATAGATAACTTATACCAGTAATGTGTGCTCACCACTCAAACAGTTAACTTATACCAGTAATGGGTTCTCACCACTCAAATAGATAACTTATACCAGTAATGTGTGCTCACCACTCAAATAGATAACTTATTCCAGTAATGAATGCTCACCACTCAAATAGATAACTTATACCAGTAATTGGTGCTCACCACTCAAATAGATAACTTATACCATTAATGAGTGCTCACCACTCAAATAGATAACTTATACCAGTAATGAGTGCTCACCACTCACATAGATAAGTTATACCAGTAATGGGTGCTCACCACTGAAACCAATACTAAGTAGTATTGCTGTCACAGTTACACAGGTCTACAATTGTGATACTGCGATTGATCTCTTGATGACATACTATAAAGCCTTTAACCATTTCCCACTTGCATACGCATTCTTACGCTTATGAAGCAGATGACTTTTGAAATCATGGTGACTTAAGGAGAAATTACTCATTATGAGCATGATTCTCCTTTTACCACATTGATTTAAACTCTATAATCAATATTTTATTAGCATTTATATAGATTTTTCAGTTTTGACTTAAATATGTACATATATTGAAAGAATGAAACATTTAGGTTTCCCAAAATATTTTCAGCATGTACTGATAGAGTTGCTTCAAAATGCATCTACATGAGGGTAAGTGCTTAACCCTTTCACTCATACAGACGCTTTCTGACGACTCTGCAGCAGACAGCTTTTTGAAAACATAGTGACAAAAGAAGAAATTGCTCAAAACAAGCAATTTCTCCTTTTGCCACAATGTTTTCCACTTTTAGTCATAGGTTATCCATTTTTTGACAAAATATGTTCATATAAGTCGTCTGCTGCAGAATTGTCATATGCGTGTAAGCGTTTAAAGGATCATAATAACCCCACCCCAAAAAAAAAAATGCTCATGGAAATACCGAAGGCATCATTCATAACAGTTTCATCTTCCTCATCATCACCTGCTTCATCTAGAAAGGTACACCTGAAAATAAAAATTAAAAAATGGATTATCTTCCTTATAAAAAATGTTGATGATTTTGATTAACATTTTCCCTGAAATAGGCACTATATTACTACTGTAGGCATAAGTAATATTTAAATACTTAAAAGCATATTTTATCATTTTTATTATTCTAATAAAAATGCCTAAATATTTTATTTTTTAACAAGTAGTGTAAGTCAACAAGGTAACTATTTATCTCAACTAATTTCATTACTAAAATATTTAACAAGAATGTGTTCCAACCTTATTTAAGATTTTAAGTATTTCTTAGCGCTAAGTATTTTTGGTGGAATATAACAGGAATGCTGTCAAAGTCATCTGCTGCAAATAAGTCTTATGTGGGAAGGGATAGTTGCAGACCCCGGACAAAAACTAGGATGCATGAGTTATAAAATATTGACAAGTCTTTGACACCCACATTATCTGATCAAAGCATTAAGCAACACATTGACACTTATACATTTCTATCTGACTAATTATTTTCGTCTCATCCATTCACAAACTTTTGATACCCAGATAGTCTGATCAAAGCTTTTGTTGTTTACATAAGCAACACATTGAAATTTATACATATCTAATCTTACCAATTATCTCCGTCTCATCCATTCACAAACCTGTACTGATACATCTCCCCTTTGGTTTCAGGATTCAGGTTTTAACCTTTTACACAAACAGATGCTTTCTGACACCTCTGCAGCAGATGAATTTCTAAAACATTGTGGCAACTACTTCTTTAGGCAGAACGTTTTCAAGAGTCGTCAGCTGCAAATGTATCAATATACATCTGAAGGTGGGAAAAGGTGTTTCCATCCAAATTCCATTCAAATTATCCTTACCTCTGGTTATTGGATGAAGGCCTCCACAGAATCATAATAACTAAGAGAATGATAGAAAATAGCAAGTGCCAGAATGCATCCTCTAACCAAAGCTCTTGCCAGTCCTGTAAATATAATAACAGTATCAGTTACTAACCTCATTATCTTTCAACCCACCAACTTGCAGATGTATTTACACGTCTACATATTGAAAATATGTAACCCTTTCCCGTTTATAGACGCTTTCTGATGCCTCTGCAGCAGACGACTTTTGAAAACATTTTTGGCAAAACGAGAAATTGCTCATGATGACCAAATTACACCCTTTTGCCAAACATTGTTCAAGTCTATTCTATAATCATACTTCCATTTATAGAAACTTTATGTCTTCAATGTTGTCTGCAGCAGATTTGTCATATTTTGGAAAGGGTTAAAAAATTCGAATAGGTTATATCTGAAGAAACTGTCACCCAAGGCGACTTACTACCCTGGCAAACAGCATTAACTTTTTCCGACATGCAGAGGCTTTCTGAAGCCTCTGATGCAGACAACTTTTAAAAACATAGTGGCAAGGGGGTAATTGATCATAATGAGCAATTTCTCCATTTGCCACAATATTTTCAGGATTATCCAATAACTAAAGATTCATTCAAAGAGATTTCCAATATTTGCGCCGAAAAGGTTTCAAAACAAATTTGTTGTATGTGGGAAAGGGTTAAAAAGGCCAAAGTTTGAGAAAAAATAGGTCAAGAGCCCCTGACCGATTATAATTCAAAATTATGTCCTGCACAACTACAATTCACAATTGTCATGTGTACTAAGTTTCATTTAACTATTTTAAACAGTGAAGACCTACACTCTATAGTTCACATCATACTAATCTGGTACCCGGCATACTAGTGTAAATTAGTGTCTGGCATGAACCATCAATGGTGACTAGATTGGTCACCTCCAATTATATATCGCTATAGCATTATATTGTAAATTAGTATTTTCAAAATATCTAAAGCCAACCAATACATAAATAATGTAGCACACCTTTTTTGGAGTTTGATAGGTTAAACAGATTGGTCTACAACACTGTGGAAAAAGAAGAAATCGCGCTCTCTTTCTCTCAGGTTTTCCATATTTTTTCCTAGATGGTTTTAAAGTCGTTTGCTGCAGATGTGGTGTATCTGGGAAAGGGTTAGGGCTTCAAGTCAAGACATGGATAATGAAGTTTGAGACAGAACTAAAACATGAGGGTCAAGATGGCTCCAAATAGTTCACCAGAGTGTTAGTATAGTAGCAAATGTTACTGCTTATAAAGGTGAAAATTTGATTGAAAAGTGGGAATGAACTGCAAATGACAGAGCTTATCAGAAAAGGCCATTTGTAATAATGTATTAAATATTTGAACAATTTGAAAAAGAGGACCCACCAGAGGAACATTCCTGTGAAGTTTGGTTGATATTGGTCCATTGGTTTAGGAGGAGAGGTTGTTTGAAGCTAAAAGTTCATTTTACCCCTTTTCTGATGCAGCCTTTTTCAACCAGTCAGTATTGCGACGACAAATTATGTAGAGCGTTACTGAAGAAACCTTTCTACACATTTATATTAAAATCAGACCAGCACTTTCATATGAATGGAGTTTTTAAAAAGTTGTCATTTTGCCCCCTTTTCTGATGCCCTTTTGCAGCTTTCTTTTTCAACCAATCAATATAGCTTGAACAAGTCGTGTACATTGAAACTAAAGGAACATTTCTGCTAAACTATCTTGAAATCGGAAGAATTTTTTTTTTTTTTTTTTTTGTCAATGTGCCCTTTTTCTGATTAAATCTGTATGCCATGTTTTTCAACCCATTAATATGGTCTGAATAATTCCGTAGAAGGTCACCCAAGGAACATTTCTAGCAAATTATATTGGAATCCAACAAATAGTTTCAAAGGAGAAGAATTTTTAAAGATTGGCCCTTTTCCCCGCTTTCTGATGCTGCAGCAACCAAAGTTCTTCATAGAATTTAAACAATTTTGAAAGAGGCCTACCAAAAGATCATTCCAGTGGAGTTTGGTTGAAATTAGTCTAGTGGTTTAGTAGTCAGGAAGGAGGGTCCCCATGCACCCCAAGGATATCTTTTTTTAACCTACATTTTTGTAATCCTCAGGGTATCTAGTAAATGAAATTGTATGTTCCCAATGCGAAATATTGTGCCATGGGGTCCATTGGTGACCATTTTGGTGGCCATCTTGGATTTCTTATAAAATTTATAATTGGCATAACTTTTGAACCAGACATGATACAGAGACAATTTACCACATTTTTTGGTGTAATTTGGGCATTACAAAAAGAATGTGATTGTTATTTTTAAAATTAAACGAATATATCAACCATTTAGATATAAAAAACGAAAAAAATGAAGAACTGTGAACTTTTTTACTAGAATTCTTCCAATTATACATATGTGTTATAACGGACCATAGCAGTTTATATCACCAATGAGGCATTTGTCTATGGATGCTGTAAGGAACTATAATTGGTAGTTAAAATTGTATGTGGTTCAAAACTTGTGAAACAGGATACGCAAAATAGAAGCGGTTATGTTATGTTTGCAGTCACAACTACATGATCTATTTTAATCATCATTAAAGAGCATATCATAATCAAGCTCTTGCTCATCCTCATCTCCGTTGTGGTCCTCAACCTCCTGAACAATTTCCTCCAGGAAGTCAATGAGATAAGGGCAGAGAATGGGGCCACACGACCACACTGGCTCCAAGATACCCTATTCCGTCTTCTCCCAACCTTGTCCAATACTATAGGGCTTTGGGTGCCAAAACATTGCCTGGTTAGCTCGCTTGTACGTAGCAAGTCGATGATTCACACAATGAAATTGTGGGAGAAGGTTGTCCGTGCACGGTGGGGGCCAGGAGAGATTCACCTTAGATTTGGATGTAAGCTGATTATCTTCCCCCATCATCTTCTACAGCATGGTGCTGCGCACACCATTCACTGTTTTCTCCCGAGCGTGGCCATACATTAGACATGTAAATGCCTCGATGTCATCCATCGCACCCGACATCACAGTCCATTCATCTCCGAGTTTTCTGCGTAAGATATCTTTAATTGGAAAGTTATACTGCAGAACATCCTCAATGCAGAAAGATGCTTACATGAAAACTTCGTGGTACTTGGGTAGAGATTGTAGCTTTTTTCAGGGGTCCAACCTTGTCCTTGCCCTTGAAAGCACTTGCTACATATTCTCCTGTGAATACATACAGTCCAGGAAGAGTAGTGCAGTAGTCAGTTCCTTTTAATTCCGCTAGTTCACTTACGTTCATAATTTATTTTGCGATTCTTTCCAGTCCCGGTATCTACGTAGATGGTTAGTGCGATGGAGTTGGCATGGTGCAGGAGTATCATGTAAATATCGGTGTCTGGCGTCCTTACTTCGTCCATCGTAAGCAAAGAACAGGTTCGCCATAATACCGTTGCACTTATGAAAGAGTGCCAAGTTGTTTGTCTTCACAGCATACTGCAGCATTAGAATCAGACGGGTATGGTCTATAACACTGAGCCACAATGTAGCGGTCTTTCCAAGGAGGCCAGAATTCACCTTGTCTTCAAAGATCATATACCTCTCAAGCATAGTAAGAGTTGAAGGGTCCTGCAATACGAGGACAAGTATCTCCTGGTCACAGGTCTGGACTAGACTAAGCAGGGTCGCTGGGTTGATGATCTCAACTCTCTCCTCCTCATGTGATCTCTCCAGCAACAGTCGCTCGATGGCTTCACTGACTGTTTTGAGACAGAACAGGGCTTTTGAATATGCTTTCCTTTGAGCACACTACCCAAGCAACTACTTGTAACAAGACCAGATTCAATAAGGATTTCCCAGTATCCTGATCCGCTGCATTTGAGACTTGTCACCATGCTCATGTAGTTCATCCCAGTATGGAACGCGCCTGGTGTGACAACATGCATCTTGTACTACTCTGGAAATTTCCAAATGAGAGGGAGAGCTTTCATGCAGCCACCAAGATCAAATGTGTTGAGGACATACTCCTTACCAACTTCCTGTGTAGCATCCTCTGACCGCTTCAGAAGCTCCTTGATGACTGATTATTTAGTGAATGGGTGGTTAATAGGCGTAAAATAGTTAATGGTTGATTTCTTTGTTGGTTTGGTGCCAGTAGCTGAGATGAAGCCAACAAAGCCTGTGACGAGTTTCTTCTCTTCGCTGCTTCCCACTACCCCAGCAAGTAAGACTCGATACTCCTTGATGCACTTCAAGTACACTCCATTGTCTACAGTGGGTGGAGTGAATACAGATCCTTCAGGAAATTAAGGACCAGCCCGGCTATATATATGAACAGGAGCTAGAGTCTCAGGTGTATCCACCTTCAGGGAGCTTGTCTTGTTTCTCTCGTAGAGGAGAAGTGCTTGATCTTGGTTAGTGGCATCAAAGTCAGGTTTCACCTCTTGTATCATAATCCCGCCGGTGCTGTTTACCACGTTTTAACCATGTATGTTCGTTGTTATTTTGTTCATATTGTCCCAATCCAGATGGAATATCTGGAGTGAGATTGGTGAAATCTCATCGAGAAACTTAGCCAATGCTGTTTCAAGCTCCAAACCGAAATTTCGCCTTCGTCACAGCTTGGGAGATGTCCTTGAATAGTACAGAAAACGATCACTATATATAACACAAAACAACTATAAACATGCTTACTATAGAGTTGACAAAACAAACAAAAAACCCACACACACAAACATGGGGATATATCATACCTGGCCAATAGAGAGCACAATGTGTCTTATCTTCTCACTCTTCTCTGCGTCTGTATGCCCAGATATGACGATACTCAGGAATTTCTAGAGGTCAGGTGGAAGGAGTTCATCTGGATTATCAGCTATCGGAGACCATGGCAGTGACTGACTCTGTGAACGCCTGCTGGATAATACTACAGAGGAGCTTGGCCACATTCTCGTACTGGACATTTGATCCCAACTTATAAGCGTAGGCTACCACATCTGCTACCGAGATGCTGGCACTGTTCACCAATGTATATGTGATACAACTTTTGTCTCCTGGAATGCATTTAGCAAATGCAATCAACTCATGTTTCGCATGCCTTTCAAGTCGGGCCTTTTGCTTCTCACTTCTGTACTCCGTATTGGATGTAGAGAATGTGAAAATTCGTTCTGCCTTATCACTTGGTCTCCTATCATATCAAGTACATTTTAAAATGCCTTCAGATGTGTAGTGACTGTACGATCCTGATCTGTATAAATAGCATGGTTCATATTTCTGGCGTCATCACGAATGTGATTGATGTACTTAAAATTGAATGACTTGCGACATGATGGGTGGAATTTTGCTTCCCTCGCAAACAGGTCTTCTCTTTGAATCATGCGATGTAAATGATGCAGATTTAGTTCTAAGGCTCGAGGTTTAATCTGTTTCCATGTAGGTTCCCTCAGAATTCTGTCTTTGTCCTTGAATACTTGGAACTTAATGCATCGTTCAGTTTTTCCAGAAGTTTTTCACATAATATACATGATGGAGGGAACAACAGTTGACTACTCCAGAGATGTCAACTATTCATAACAGGAGATAGTAATGATTTTTCCACCCGGATTTGTTTCAAAAATGTGCATGCCAAATGCTGCATTCTGGTGTATTCTGAAGCCAAATTTCAGCATTAGATTATAGCAAATCTTTATTATGTAAATATGTAGGAAAAGTAAAAATAACTATTCATGAAAGGCAATAGTAATGATTCAGCATTTGATTATGTAAATTTGTTGGAAAATAAAAATAAGAAAAGAAACTGTGTTCCCATATTCTTTTGCTTCAATTTGTTAAAATAAAAATGAGTCGGAACCCCCCAAAAAATTGGCCATTTTTGATATTTTTCCACACCCTTTTCCCAGGCCTATAAAGTGGGGGAATGAAGATAGAAAGAAAGAGGTGGGTGGGGTAATCCTTGCTAAATGATCTAAATCAACTACATCAACTTCAGTTCAATGGATTACCCGCCTCTTTCTACTAGATAGAATTACCTAATAACTAAGCTACCTGTAATAAATAAACAATACTTACCGTTTTCAACAATAATGTATAAATTTAATAAACGTCAATCTATTAGAATTAAAAAAAAAAAAAAATAATAATGATAAAGCATAATTAGCTGTGTCAGTCACAGTCTGTGTGTGTTCTGCGGTGACTTTTCCTGATTTTCGTAATTTACTTTGTCTTTAAAACTAAAATATTCACAATCTGACCTAGCGAAACATTCAAGCTTCAGCGAGGGAAATAACAAGCCACCCCAACATCCGCAAGGCAGTTTTTGATTGGTCATCAATGAAGCTGGCTCCTCCAATCAAAATAACGGAGATATTGTACTGACATTCGGAAACTACTCGCCGATTTTCCAATCGCAACGGACGTTTTTCACAATTTTTGTATTAATATTATTATTTAGAAATATCGTAATGATTTCTCACGCTGGCATAATAGCGTAACCGGGACCTCGAAATCGTAATGATTACGCCGATATCGTAATACTTGGCATCTCTGCTACTCGCATTGGCTGATGTTTGTTTGCGAGGGGACCGTTATGTTGATGTTTCTTCAGAGACGTGTGATGTAGAGGTTTTAGTTGTGTTCGGTGGTACACTACACTTTAAATGATCCAGGTTTTTAGTAAAAGTTTTGATAGCAGCCGCGATGGTAGCCGATTGAGTCTAAATCTGCATCAGCAAGACTTTCCGGAATGCGATTAAAGACATGTGGTAGTGTAAATCATATGGCATCAGGAGACGCCGGTTACAAATGCCATGGTTGCTGAGCTAGCTTTTCAATGACAGATCCCTTGATACCACTGCATGATATAAATTATAAATGCTGACTACCACTTGCATGTAATATACATGTTACAGACAGACACTTTAGCAATTCTTTTGACCCAACACCATTATCTGTTTTGCATTTTTTTGACTTTGACATCCTAAGCTACCACCACCATAAATACATGCATATATAAGTATTGTTAGTCTATTTCTATATATACCACCATCAATTTAATAATGCAGTTAGAAGAATCAACCTAAACAAGTAAATGGATATTTGCATTAGTTTTTAAACGGCGAAATGCTTTTTTGTGAAATATATTGAAACAGACAAACATGTTACTTGTGTATACCTGTTGATTCCTATTTGTTCCAGATATTTATGGAGGAAAGATGTTTCCTTTATCCCTCTCAATATACCTAAAACAACTAACATTTTAGAATTGCTCCTGTTAATCGATCCTCATGCACTAAATGGAAACACGTAACACATTTTTTTCATTTTTTTCCCTTATTTATGAACACAATTTGTTTAAATAACAAGCTGATCATTAAAAGAACCATTTTAATCGCTTCCCAATGCCCAACTTACATAAACAAGAGGGTCATGAGGCCCTGGAATCGCTCACCTGAGAATGGGCTATTTAAGACATAACTCTTTCAGCGCCAATGGCAATATCATCAAGACAAACTTTCTGACAAAATTTCAAGCTGCTCAAGTCAAAAGTGTTAACTAGATTGTTCTACTATTTGGACTAGTGACTTAGTTGTTGACCTGACCTATATTCGAACTTGGCCTAGATATCACTTAGTCAAATATTCTGACAAAGTTTCAACATGCTCAAGCCAAAAATGTGGCTTCCAGAGTGTTAACAAGATTTTTCTTAAATTTGGCCTTGTGACCTAGTTTTTGACAGGACATGACCCATATTCAAACTTGGCCTAGATATCATCAAGACAAACTTCCTGACAAAGTTTCAACACGCTCAAGTTTAAAATGTGGCTTCCAGAGTGTTAACAAGATTTCCCTTAAATTTGGCCTAGTGACCTAGTTTTTGACATGACATGACCAATATTCAAACTTGGCCTAGATATCACTAAGACAAACTTCCTGACAAAGTTTCAACATGCTCAAGTTTAAAATGTGGCTTCCAGAGTGTTAACAAGATTTTCCTTCAATTTGGCCTAGTGACCTAGTTTTTGACCCGACATGACCCAGTTTCAAATATGGCCTAGAGTTGATGGAGATATATGTTCTGATAAACTTTCATGAAGATTGGATGCAAAATGTTGCTTCTAGAGAATTAACAAGCAAATGTTGACGACGGACGACGAACGACGGACAAAAGGCGATCACAAAAACTCACCTTGAGCACTTTGTGCTCTGGTGAGCTAAAAAGTAGTCTCATTTGTCTCTGTGTCATGTCTGGTTCAAAAGTTATGCCAATTATTGATTTTCTAAGAAATCCAAGATGGCCACCAATGGACCCCATGGGACAATATTTCGCATTGGCAACATAACATTTCAGTTACTAGATACCCTGAGGATTACAGAAATGTAGGTTAAAAAAATATATCCTTGGAATGCATGGGGACCCCACCTTCCTACTAGACTATAGGAGGAGATGTTATTTAAAACTAAAAGTTAACGTCGACGGATAGACAAAGTGATCAGAATAGATCACCTTGAGCCGTAGGCTCAGGTGATCTAAAAATATGTTGGTTTTCATTTTACGTAGCTCAAACTAAATGGCTCCCTGCGAAAACCAACTGAAAGACATTTGCAAAACAGTGTGGATCCAGATCAGCCAGCAAATCTGTGCAGTCTCATCTGGCTCTGAAGATTGCTAATGAGCCACAGAAGCAATTTCCATTTGGATCAATAGCAAGTAAGCACGGATGCAAAAGGCAGGTCTTTTTTTCTACACTTGTAATTAAGCATATTCAGGTTGGTTTACCTGGAGCACTGCTCAATTGTACTTACTGTGAGACAAATTTTCCTCTTGATCTGTATAACAGACCAAATCATAAATATAACTGAAGCTGCAATGAAAGAACAGATAAAACTACAACTGTCACTATATAGAGAATTATATCCCCGCAAACAGCTTCGATATTATATCCTAGCCGACACATTCAAGCTCAGGGAGATAGAGGTATAGAGTAATGATTCCTGAAACAAACAAGGAATCGGTGTAATCGAATGATGCTCCCCATAAGGGCTTTGTCAAGTGATAATAGGCATTGTCTGATAGAACTACCTTTAACTAGTGATCATACCTATTTACATAATGCAGACTTCATTAAAAGAAAATAATAAAAACAAGGGGAGTTCATTTTTATTATTTATCATAGAGTTATGGTTTTTGTGTAATGCACTTCCTCTCTTTAATATCTATCTACATTTCAAGTTTCATCGAAATATCTTTCGTACTTTTGGAGTTATGGTCCTGAAATTGAAATGTAAAGTCTAACAAGGGAGATAACTTGAAAATTATTCACTATAAGTTATGATTCTTGTGTAATGCACTTCCTTTCTTTAATATCTGTATACATTTCAAGTTTCATCGAAATATCTTTAGTACTTTTTGAGTTATGGTCCTGACATGGAAATATAAAGTCTAACAAGGGAGATAATTTGAAAATTATTCACCATAAAGTTTTGGTTCTTGTATTATGCAATCTCTCTTATTGATATGTATGTATATTTCAAGTTTCATTGAAATTTATTCAGTACTTTTAGATTTATGCTCAATGCAAATAAAGTGTGAAGGACGGACGGACATCCGGACGGACAGACGTGACGGACGGACAAAGCGACAACTATATGCTCTCCCAAACTAGTTTGGGGAGCATAAAAATCCACAGGAGGACGAAAAGTTTCTATATGGGTTAGCCTATGCGGCATGCTTAGGCTGATCCAGGTCAATACTTTACGCAGTCATCAATGTTGATTTTCTTGTGGAATGGCTCATATATAAAGAAAGTTGTAGTTCAAGGGGAGATAATGCTGATACACCTTATAAGATATGATTCAAAATTCATCTTGTACATTTATAATCATCATAGACTAATTATCATAATATCACATGCCATGTGGCATGCTCCTTTGAGTACTTTGATGGAGTACATTTCTGTCACATAATCTTGATTATTTAAAACAAGAGATGTTTGTCAAACATAATGCCCCCTCTGAGCACCATGTTGTCAGGAATATTTGGACGATTTTTGACCCGATGACCTCAAAATCAATAGAGGTCATCTACTGGTCACCCTCAGCCTCCATGTCAAGTTTTAGGGCCATGGGTGCAGGCAATGTGGAGTAATCACTCTGACAAGCTTTTTGCGTTCAAGGTTACTGTGACCTTAACCTTTGACCTCAAAATCAAGAGGGGTCATCTACTGGTCAGGCCCAACCTCAAAGTCAAGTTTGAGGACTAAAGCTCCAGGCATTGTTTAGTTATCACTCGGACAAGCTTGGTCACTGTGACCTTGACTTTTCACATGATGATCTCACAATATGAGTCATCTACTGGTTACCCCCAGCCTCCATGTTAAGTTTTAGGGTCATGGGTGCATGCAATGTTGAGTTATCACTCAGACAAAATGTTGCTTTCATGCTCAGTGCCCTTGACGTTTGACCTGATGACCTCACAATCAATAGGGGTCATCTACTGGTCACCCCCAGCCTCCATGTCAAGTCTGAGGGCCATGGGTGCCGCCAATATCAAGTTATCACTCGGACAAGCTTTTCGCATTCAAGGTCACTGTGACATTGACCTTTGACCAAATTATCTCAACATCAAAAGGGATTATCTACTGGTCAGCCCGTCCCATGTCAAATTTGAGGGCCATAGGTGCAGGCAAGGGGTCGGACAAGCTTTTCGGTTACTGAGATATGTCCATGATAGTACCTTGCATGATAAACTTTAACCAAAAAAGTCCAAAAAGGGGCACATTTGTTTCAAAATCTGATATAAAGTTTTGGGAATTGTCCTGCAAGGTCATTTGATGATGTCCAATAAGTGTGTGAAGTTTCAAAGCAATAGCATCTGCGGTTTGTGAGAAAAAGCCTTGCATGCAAAACTTTAACCAACATTTCTAAGTCCAAAAAGGGGCATATTTTTGTCAAAATCTGATGTAGAGCTTTGGGACTTGTCCTGCAAGGTCATTTGATGATGTCCAATGAGTGTGTGAAGTTTCAAAGCAATAGCATCTGTGGTTTGTGAAAAAAGTCATTCATGCAAAACTTTAACCAAAATTTATAAGTCAAAAAAGGGGCATAATTGTGTCAAAATCTGATGTAGGGTTTTGGGACTTGTCCTGCAAGGTCATTTCATGATGTCCAATAAGTGTGTGAAGTTTCAAAGCAATAGCATCTGTGGTTTGTGGGAAAAAGCCTTGGATGCAAAACCTTTACCAAAGTTGCAACGCCGACGCACAAGTGACTGTAATAGCTCTCATATTCTTCGAATAAGCAAGCTAATAAGACCATCACTTTCAAAACAGTTTTGTCATTTCATGCCACCTGGAGGCCATGTTTTTCCATCGAGCATTATGACTTGAAAATGTTCTATAAAGGGTCATCTAAGGAACATTTCTGAAATCAGACCAGCAGTTTCCAATAGAAAATTTTAACAGGAGGGCCAAGATTGCACTAAATCACTCACCCTAGTGAAAGTTTTATACCATTCATTTTGTTTGCGAATGAATGAGTTGGGTTTAACGGCACTGCATAAAAAAGAGGTCAATACGGACTGGAGAAAGAAATGGAGGTGAGCACTGGAGGTCTTTCAGTTCAAGCAACTTTTGGTAAGAAGATTTTCAATGTAGCCATATAAGGCAAACTAGCCTTCACTGTCAGTTATGATTTTGACTTATCAACATCTCTTGAAGGAATTTGATACTGTCAGTTACGGTTTTGACTAATAAACATGTCTTGAAGGAATTTTGATACAGTCATCCTAGGAACATTCCTACAAAATTATTTGGAAATCAGCAATATACTTTTAGAGAAGAAAATTTTTAAGTTTTCCCTTTAGCTATATAAGGCAAAACAGCCTTGTTTTTCGACCAATCAATGAAGGAATCTGATAGAGGGTCACCCAAGAAACATTTCTACAAAATTATTTTGTAGACCAACAAAATTTGAAGGAATTTTGGTGAGGTCATTGAGAGAATGCTTTCGGTGAAGTTTCATCCCAATTGACCCACTGGTTACAGAGAAGATGTTGAAGCATGACTGATGATGAATTAGGGATGCCGGACAAAAGGCGATCAAAATAACTCACCTTGTGTACTTTGTGCTCATGTGAGCTAAAAATTACAAGACAAACACAGGATTTGCACAAAAGGTCACTTTAACCTTGTAGACAAATATGTCGTCATATGCAGTGTTGCCTCTTAAATTGACAGTATGTGGTAAAACATTTGATACTAGGGCTCACTAAAGACACAAGATATTTACTTACCTAATATCGCGAATATTAGTGTATATGTAAAATACCTATAAAATGTTAAGTTCACAATATTTCTTCTTAATCTTAGCTGTCTTGTTGTCTTCATTAAACTCGAAAAAGTGTGATTACATGTCAAGGAAGAAACAACAAATATGTAGACAATATCATTGAACAGAAAGATGATTTTAAATGAAATTAACCCTTTCCCACTTACAGAAGCATTCTGTTGCATCTGCAGCAGACGACATTTGAAGACAGTGTATGAAAAAGGTTTTCAGAAACAGGGCACATTTGATCAGTCTGCATGAAGGTGCAAGCTGTTCTAGGTCTGTCCCCTTTCACAAATTCCCTAATTTGGCAGACAAATTTGAAGACATCTAGGTGAAAACCTGCTTGTTTTGAGCAATTTCTTTATTTTGCGTCAGAAAGCGTTTGTGTGTGGGAACAGGTTAAAGCTTATAATCATTTAGGTAATGACCAAACAACAAAGGATATCCACCAAGAGATGGCTCCATCTAACACAGCTAATGGAACCTGCATCAACATCAAATCTGTAGACTGGTCAACTTTTCCCTGGAAGAAATAATCCAACAGCCGTATTCAAATTTTTATCTGACTTGCTAGCTATCCAAAATCTTCCAGGATGTTGATTGATTGATTATTTGAGGTTTTACGCCACTTTCAACATTTTTTATATCACAGCATTTTCTGGGTATGTTACCAGTACTGCTGGTCTACTTATCCTGACACCGGACAGTCACTTGTAATGCAAACCCCTGCAACTCTGAGTGCCAAGGAGGGCAGCAATTACCACCATTTTTAAAAGTCTTTAGTATGACCCAGCCAAGGATCGAACTCATGACTTCCTGCACCCTAGGCAGACACTCTACCACCTAGGCAGTTTTTTCCAGGATCAAAAAATACTAGTGGAAAAAACCATCTAGGCAAACATATTTCAATGAAAGTACAGTTACTGAATTTGAATAGAGTTGGAAACTTTGTGGCACAATGAGGAATTGCACATTATGAGAAACTTATCCTTTTAGCATGTTTTCAAAAGAAGTCTGCTGCAGGGGCGTCTAAATACGTCTGCATATGGGAAAGAATTCTAAAGAAGCTGTTCCGGAAGCAGTCTGCATGAAATTGCAAGCTGTTCTAGGTCCGTCCCCTTTCAAATTCCCTAATTTGGCTTTCTTCAGTTATCCCTTTCCTACATACAACAAATCTGCAGCAGACTAATTTGAAGACACCTAGGTGAAAACCCGCAAAATCTCTATAAATGAAGGTATAATTAAAGCAAAAACTTAAAATATTGTGGCAAATGGAGAAATTGCTTGTTTTGAGCAATTTCTTCTTTTTGCCACAATGTTTTCAAAAGTCGTCTGCAGCAGAGGAATCAGAAAGTGTTTGTGTGTGGGAACAGGTTAAAGCTTATAATCATTTAGATAACGACCAAATAACAAAGGATATCCACCAACAGATGGCTGCATCTAACACAGCTAATGGAACCTGCGCCAACATCAAATCTGTGGACTGGTCACCTTTTCCCTGGAAGAAATAATCAAACAGCCGTATTAAACTTTTTCTCTGACATGCTAGCTATCTTCAAAATCTTCCAGGATGATTGATGGATTGATTATTTGAGGTTTTACACCGCTTTCAACATTTTTTATATCACAGCATTTTCTGGGTATGTTACCAGTACTGCTGGTCTACTTATCCTGACACCAGACAGTCACTTGTAATGCAAACCCCTGCAACTCTGAGTGCCAAGGAGGGCAGCAATTACCACAGTTTTTAAAAATCTTTAGTATGACCTGGCCGGGGATCCAACCCTGGACCTCCAGACCTGCACCCTAGGCTGACACTCTACCACTCTGGCAGTATCTTCCAGGATGAAAAAATTGAAATTCCAAAAAAGAAAGCATTTTTCAACGCTTTTAAACGTACAACAAATCTGCAGCAGACGACTGAAAATATACAGGCATATTATTTTGAAAAGCTCTATAAATGAGGTTGAAGATGATCTTGATCTTCAAAATTCTTTACATCCTTCAGGTTGGTGGTAATGGTAGTAAATGTTTTTTTTACCCTTTTCCACTTGCAGACACATCAGCAGCAGACAACATTTGAAAACATTGTGACAAAAGTAGAAATTGCTGACGATGAGCAATTACTTTGTTTGCAACAAAGTTTTCAAATCTATTCAATTATTTCCTTTTCATTTATCGAGTTTTTTCATAGTTCTGCCAAGATGTTTTCAAAGGCGTCTGCTGCAGATTTTGTGTATGTTGGAAAGGGGTTAAAATAAACAAACCTTTTGGTACAAAAGACGTCTGCTGCAGAGGCGTCAGAAAGCATGTACAAGTGAAAAAGGTTATTAAGAGCAACACCTCTCTAGAACATCTTTGCCTCGGCCAGATGTTGTTCCCGAGATGTAATATTATAGCCTAATTGATGTACATGTATTCTCTCATAGACCTTTGAAAGTATCAGTATTGAATAGAGTTGAAAAGAGAAATTGCTGATGATGAGCAAGTTGCCGTGTTGGCACAATATTTTCAAAAGTCATCTGCTGCAGATGTGTCAAAACATTGAGAAAAAGGTTCAACATCAGACAATTATGGCAACATTGTGGCAAAAGGAGAATTCTTTCTTTTTGTCACAATGTTTACAACTTAATTAATAATTATTCTTCCAGATTTTCTGTATTTTGTCTAGATACTTTGGTTGATTAATCTGATGTTTTTACGCCGCTTTCAACATTTTTCAGTTATACATATCACGGCATTTCCTTGATAAGTAACCAGTACTACTGGTCTATTTATCCAGATACCAAACAGTCAATCTTAATGGTAACCCCGCAATCCTGAGCCCCAATTACTACCACTTTTAAAGTTTTTGGCATGACCCGCCTTGAGATCAAACCCCCGACCTCCAGCACCCGAGGCAGACATTCTACCATTACACAACCAAGGCGGTTCTAGATATTGTATGTGGGATAGGGTTTATAAAAACAATAATTATATCCTACCCTTAAACTTCTCATACAGGCTTCCACTGTGGCAAGCACAAAATATAATCCACCAACGAATAAGACTTTATATAATGCAGATCCTAATCTTGGTCTGAAATATGAGCAATTCCTTCATTTGCCACATTGTTTTCATCTCTATTTAACACTTTCCCACACACAACAAATCTGCAGCAGGTGACTTTTAAACATCTTCGCAAAACAATAAAACATCTCTATAAATACAGCTATAATTGCAAAACAAAGTTGAAAACATTGTGGCAAAAGGAAAAATTGCTTGTTTTGAGCAATTTCTCCTTTTGCCACAATGTTCTCAAAAGTCGTCTGCTGCAGAGGCGTCAGAAAGGAACTATATGTGGGAAAGGGTTAATAATTAAACTCTCATTCATGCAGATTTTTCGTATACGGTAACGGTTTAAATTGCAATAAAAAACACAAGCCAAGGTCATACAAGAGCTGTCGGAGGACAGCATGCTCGACTTTTTTGAGCTTGCCAATAAAACAAAACTTTTGTGGGTTGTAAAGAAAACATAACGAAGTACTTTATCATATTATTTATAAGCAAAAACTTTATAAGTCGAAAAAGGCTAATAATTCTTACAAAAACCTTTACTGAATTATGCACTCATGGCTGTTGGTGGAGGTAATGACGGTAAAAAAAAAATTTTTATTTTTTTTTATTTGGTATGAATAACTTAACCAAAATTCTAAATAAAACAAGAGGGCCATGATGCTCACCAAGGTTTTTTTTTTTTATAGTTTTCGACCAATCAACATGGCTTGAAGGAAATTGATAGAGGGTCACCCTAGGAACATTTCTACAAACATATTTGAAAATCGGCCACACACTTTCGGAGGAGCTGATTTTCTAAGTTTTCACTATAGCCATTTAAGGCAAAATAGCCCCGCCCCCTGGGGACCATGTTTTTCGACCAATCAACATGGCTTAAAGGAATCTGATAGTGGGTCACTTAAGGAACATTTCTACAAAATTATTTAAAAATCGGCCAGACACTTTCGGAGGAGGAGGAGATTTTTTAAGTTCTCACTATAGCCATATAAGGCAAAATAGCCCTGCCCCCCTGGTGTCCATAGTTTTAGACCAATCAACATGGCTTGAAGGAATGTGATGGAAGGTCACCCTAGGAACATTTCTACAAAATTATTTGATAATTGGCCTGACACTTTGGGAGGAGAAGATTTTTTAAGTTTTCACTTTAGCCATATAAGGCAAAATAGCCCCGCCGCCTGGCTGCCATGCTTTTTGACCAATCAACATGACTTGAAGGAATCTGATAGAGTGTCATCCAAGGAACATTTCTACAAAATTATTTGAAAATTGGCTGACCAGTTTGGGAGAAGAAGAATTTTAAAGGTTCTTTTCGTTTGGTTATCATGGAAACCAGAATTCTGCATGGATCCCAAGAATTTGAAGGAATTCTGGTGAGGTCATTGAGAGGCTGCTTTCAGTGAAGTTTCATCCCAATTGACCCTATGGTTACTAAGAAGAAGACGTTGACGCACGACGGACAAAAGGCGATCACAATGTCTCACCTTGATCACAGCTAAGGTGAGCTAAAAAGGGCCATAATTCTTAAAATAAACTTGACAGAGTTATGTACTCTTGTCTATTGATGGAGGTAATGATGTTAAATAAGTATTGTAAGTGTATAATCTATATCTCTAATGGTTTTGAAAAAAAGTGGAGTGGTACGAAAAACTTAACCAAAGTTCTAAGTCAAAAAATGGCAATAATTCTTACAAAATCATGGACAGAGTTATGAACTCTTGTCTGTTGCGCAAGGTAATGATGGTGATACAGTGTTGTAAGTTTTAAAGCAATATCTGTAATGGTTTTGAAAAAAAGTGAATTGGTAAAAAAAACTTTACCAAAATTCTAAGACGAAAAAGGGCCATAATTCTTACAAAAACCTTGACAGAGTTATGTACTATTGTCTGTTGATTCAAGTAATGATGGTGAATAAGTGTTGTAAATTTCAAAGCAATATCTGTAATGGTTTTGAAAAACATTAATTGGTACAAAAAACTTAACCAAAATTCTAAGTCGAAAAATGGCCAAAATTCTAACAAAAACCCTGACAGAGTTATGTACTCTTGTCTGTTGATGAAAGTTATGATGGTGAATAAGTGTTGTAAGTTTCAAAGCAATATCTGTAATGGTTTTGACAAAAAAGTGGAGTGGTACAAAAAACTTAATAAAAATCTAAGTCGAAAAAGAGCCATTATTCTTACAAAAACCGTGAAAGAGTTATGTACTCTTATCTGCGGATGGAGGTAATGATGGTGAATAAGTGTTGTACGTTTCAAAGCAATATCTGTAATGGTTTTGACAAAAAAGTGAATTGGTACAAAAAACTTAAAGGACAACGCTCGGCTGAAAACAACCCGCTTTGATATGAAAGATATCGATCTCAACTAAATTTATTTTAGATGCATTTCATTAACAAACACCTTATAATCAAGAAATTGCAATTTTAAGACGACTAAAAGTGCTTTTCGGTTCCGGTAATGGGCGCGGCCATTGTTTGCTTATCAGTCGATCGCGAGACATTCTGATAAGAATCGTGACGTCATAACCCCTCATCGGTTCATTTATAACACAGTAAAGTATACACATAGCCGGTGGTCGAAATTAAAAATTAAACATCGTAACTATAAAAAGAATTTACAATAGTTTGTGAAATACTTTAACGTAAAATTACTTGCTCAAATCAGAGTTCTTGGTGCATATATTTGTTTCTGTAGTGTACTAAATCGACTAAATCATGACCCCTTCGTGAAGGATATTGTGGGTGGGGTAGTGTTACGAAAACCATACAGTTTTGTTACTGGAATTTGTACAAGCGAATGAACAATGCCTCAGTGCCAGGCAATTCACTGCACAAACAGACAGGGAAATGGCAAGAAAAGCTTCTTTCGGTTTCCGAAACCTGAAAAGGGAATTAAAGAGAGAAAATTGTGCAAAAAATGGATTGACAATTTGAAAAATGGAAAACTTCGGATTGAAACATTTCGTGACTATAAACATATGGTAGTGTGTGAAGATCATTTAGCATAAATTAAAATATAATTCTTTATAATCTACAGCATATGACTTTGAAATTATAAAATCCAAAATACAGAAACTCTCAATAAAGGATATTTTTATCAATAAATATTATTCCATTATATGGACAGTTTCAGTTAAGAAACACTGTTTTACTGGAATAGAGAATCACTATTATTTATAAATCATTTGTTTTCTTCAAAATTATAAAAATTGTCAAATCAAAATCATCATCATCAAGTAACTTACAAGCTGATAAGATTACATCAAAGTGTCATAAAACACACTAGTGTGCCTGTACATCACAGCCAGATGGTCACACAGCAGGGGACCAACCATAAAGTACTGTCAATCAATGATAGTATTCTTTTGTTATGCAAGGGTCAGTCCAAGCACACCACCCTCTGCACAGCATGGGTCATAATTTTTTGTAGTTTTTTTTTGTAATTAAAAGAAATACCATTTATAAGCAAGAAAATTTATTAAAAATAAATCAGTTGATAATAACAATAAATGTTATATTTTACTTTCTCCTGATTTTCATTCTTTTTTACAGTCATATAAATATCAAAATCATTCATGCATATCCCCATTTTAATTCAAGGAGACCACTTTGAAAACATCTAAGCAAATTTTGGGTAAACCTGTAATAACCTTTTTCCTCATACTACAATTCTGCAGCGGACGACTTTGAACAGATTGTGTAATATTTTGTAAAAAAATGGAAAATCTTTATAATTAAATGTATAACCTATGACTAAAAGTGGAAAATATTGTGGCAAAAGGAGTAATTGCATGTTTTGTTCAATTTATTCTTTTGTCACTATGTTTTCATAAAGCCATCTGCTGCAGAGGCATCAGAAATTGTCTATATTAGGGAAAGGGTTGAAGGATATAATATATGTAAAGAGTTGAAAACGTTTTGGCAAAAAGTGTCTGCTGCAGAAATTCTCAATAATTGCATGGAAAACCTATGACTAATAATAGATAACATGATTGCAAAAGGAGAAATTGCCATGTTTAAGCAATTTCATATTTTGTCACCATGTTTTCAAAAAGCAGTCTGCTGCAGAGGCATCAGAAAGCATCTGTATTTGGGATTGATTGGGGTTTAACGCCGTTTTTAACAATTTCTCAGCCATATGCTGTAATTAAGTAACTGCTTCTTTTCTCCCCACGTTTTCATAAGGCATCGACTATTGTTTATTTGAGGGATTTTTTTTTGTGCAGTTTCTCCTTTTCTGGTATTGCATTAGAAAGTTTGTGTTGTACTGATTATTATTTAATCCAATAGAGAAAAGTTTGGCAAAGTGAGAAACAGCCTATTAGGAGTTAAATTTCCTTTTGCCACAATGTTTGAGAAGTTATCTTAACCCCTTCCCTCATACGACAATTCTGCAGCAGACGACTGTGAACATTATTTGTCAAAATGGATAATTGAATGAATAACCTATGACTAAATAGAAGTCCACTTCTTGATACACATTATTCCTTTCCATTTCCAAAAGTTCGATGTCTGAATACTCTGGTTCAAAATTATATGCGATAATCTCGTCTACTTCGTACTCCATAATTATAAGAGGGTGACGGTCAAAACGTCGAGTTAAGAAACAAGAACAAAATGGGAGTCAAAACGTCGAAAATGAGAATATATATATAGTCAAAAGGAAAATATATTGTCTATATACTATGCCGTAAAATAAACAGTTTGTAGTTAATTGTGATAGATCTATTCAATAAGAGTTGTGTAAATAAATAAAAAGAATAAAGCGATGGCATAATGAATTTGTTTGTTGCAGTTTTAAAAAATAAATTGCTGTGGCAATTATGAATATTATATGTGTAATAAGTGCATGGTTCTTTATATTGTCGTACCGATTATTAAAAATGTGTAATGTTTGTTGCAGCTTTGAAAATATTAAGAAGGCGTCATTACTTTAATCGGCTTTATAACTAAAATTAAAAGTTAATCATTCATTGATGTGTTCTTGTTTATTCCTTTTATTTAATTTCTCCTTTATAATTGCATTGACAGAAAAGTTTCGAAAATGTACGTTTCGTATATGACTAAAGATATTTCATTTAATTGTAGTATTGTCTTATCACATTGTGCGGTAAAACTTTATAAAACAGCATATATAAGAATTATTCTATACATTTTCCCTTTCGACGTTTTGACTCCCGTTTTTTCTTGTTTATCAATTCGACGTTTTGACTGTTTAAAAGATAAGATGGCGATCTGAAAATTTTCTAATCTGTACCTATAGTGAAAAACGAATGAGGGGTTATGATGTCACAGTAAGCTATAAATAGACCAATATGGCGGCGCCCATAGCTGATCGACACGACGTGAAAACACAAACTTTAAAAGCATATATCTTGGTAGTTACAGCATATAAAACAAAATTAATTACATCAAAATGATGCATTACTGTAGGGCTATTAAGGGATATAGTTTAGACTCAGCCAAGCGTATTCCTTTAACCAAAATTCTAAGTCGAAAAAGGGCCATTATTCTTACAAAAACCTTGACAGAGTTATGTACTCTTCTCTGCGGATGGAGGTAATGATGGTGAATAAGTGTTGTAAGCTTCAAAGCAATATCTGTAATGGTTTTGACAAAAAAGTGAATTGGTACAAAAAACTTAACCAAGGTGTGACACCTTGCCGACGCCGAGGCGGGTAGTATAGCTAGCCTTTTCTTCGAAAAGTCGAGCTAAAAATGGATCCACATTATGGTAAACAGACAAGCTACTCATGATGAGCAATTCTTTCTTGTGCGACAATGTTTTTAACTCCATTTAACAATTTATCATTTCTAGAGATTTGCATTATTTTTTGTACAGATGTTATCTAAGTCTTCTGCCGAAATATAGTTGCATATTTCAAATTGGAAAGGCTTTATGCAACATAAACTTGTTGTCATTGTTATTGTTATGACAGGACCTGTCATTCATGGGATGTGTGGTAAGTGAGAAAGGAAGGAAAACTTACTTAACTATGCCAAATCCTAAACTAATAATGATTACAAGCATTCTGGCCGAGGATCTCTTAAGACAAGATACGATTTCCGTCAATACCTCTGCTCCGTCTGTGAAACACGTCCCTGTATTTGAGATACTCTGATATTCGGAGAAGAAAACTGCTTTTTCCAGCATACCTGAAAATATGTTGAAATGCCTGATGATGTTATGTTAGCTACTTTTGTTGAGTTAAATAAGTTTGTAAACTCTTGAATACATAGGCATTTGATTAAACCTATAATGGCATGGAGGAACAAACCTTCCAGACCTTTTGACCAAAAATAAATGGAGGAATGAATTCAGTTCGCATTTCCACATAGGATTTATCATGGTCTTCTCTGTTTTCTATTTAGTCACTACTGCATTTTGAAGAAGAACTTAGCCGATGAGAAATATATAGTAAAAAAATCAAAGCAAAAAATTGCAATTGATTTATATACATATATATCGGAGAACTATTTATATTATATACCGAATGATAAAATATAGAGATTTCCCAACTTGAGAAAACCTATAGCATGCTTTTTGTCTACTGAGGAATATCGCCTAGTGTGCGATATAGCTCACTAGCCGGATTTTCGGAACTACTTTTTTTAATCTCTAATTTAAGCTCCATTTTCACTACTTAACACTATTATTTCCATGATGAACAGTTAAATAATCCACAATTGCACTTTTAAATCCGCAAATAAGAGCTTGAATCGACATGACACATTTATTTCAATCAATGTACACATTTGTTGGTGCGCACGTAGTGACATCACTGCAAAACTGGCAGATTACGTCATTCAGATCTCTCTGCTTCTGAGCTAAAAATAAATGAGCTGTACAGGGGTATTGTCGTTTAAAAATGAATATTAACGCCGAGTATATAATATATAGTTTAATAAACATTGTTTTCATGATTTGGGAATTAAATCCCTCGTGAAAGAGATTCTTGCATATAAAAACGTGTGCGCTATGGCGCACTCGTTTTTATATCGCAAGAATCTCTTCCACTTGGGATTTAAATCCTGTATCATGAAAACAATGTTAATTAAACTCTATATAAACACAGTTAAGTTTAAAACTTTGGACGGACGCAGAGATATCAACATTGTCAATATTGGAGAATGGATTAAACAAAACAAGAAGCTTTTTCTCCTTTTGTCCCACGATGTTTTCAAAAGTTGTCTGCTGCAGATGCATCAAACTATGCCTGCACATGGGAAATAGTCAAATGATACTTAACAAGAGGACCATGATGGTCCTATATCGCTCACCTGATTTAATAAAACTTAAAAAGTTTTCATTGTTCTTTATCTATACATATATACGTAAAACAAGCACCACCCCCTGGTGGCCATGTTTATCATCCTATCAAAATAGTTTGAAGTCTTAGTAGAGGGGCACCCAAAGAACATTCATAGCAAATGGACAAGAATATTTTTAAAGTGTTTACCTTAACAAGTCTTTGTAAAACAAGTGATCCCCAGGGTGGAGCCAGGGCTATAATAATTTGACCAATCTTGGTAGAAGACCACTAGATGAAGTTAGATTTTAAATATTAAACTTTTAGACAAGATTTTTAAAGTTTTTCCATATACGAGTATATGTCAAACAAGTGATCCAGGTGGGGCCATTTTTCACTCCAGGGCTATTATTTGAACAATCTTGGTAGGGGTCCACTAGATGAAGCTACATAGCAAATATCAAAGGCCTGGGCCTTCTACTTTTAGACAAGAAGTTTTTTCCCTATATGAGTCTATGGAGAACAAGTGACCCCGGGGAGGGGTCATTTTTGACCCCAGGGCTATAATTTGAACAATCTTAGTGGAGGTCCACAATGATGCTACATACCAAATATCAAAGGCCTGGGCCCTTTACTCTTAGACAAGAAGATTTTTAAAGTTCTTTCCCTATATGAGTTTATGAAAAACAAGTGACCCCCAGGGAGGGACCATTTTTGACCCCAAGGCTATAATTTGAACAATCCTGATAGAGATCCACTAGATGATGCTACATACCAAATATCTTTTAGACAAGAAGATTTTTAAAGTTTTTTCCCTATCTGTGTAAAACAAGTGACCCCCGGGGAGGGATAATTCTTTACCCCATGGCTATAATTTGAACAATCTTGGTAGAGGTCCACTACATGATGATATCAAAGGCCAGGGCCCTCTACTTTTAGACAAGAAGATTTTTAAAGTTTTTCCCCTATGAGTCTATGTAAAACAAGGGACCCCCAGGGCTATAATTTGAACAATCTTGGTAGAGGTCCACTAGATGATGCTACATACCAAATATCAAAGGCCTGGGCCCTCTTCTTTTAGACAAGAAGATTTAAAAAGAAAATCTCTATGAGTCTATAGAGAACAAGTGATCCCCGGGGGAGGGATCATTTTTGACCCCAGGACTATAATTTGAACAATTTTGGTAGAGGTCCACAATGATGCTACATACCAAATATCAAAGGCCTGGGCCCTCTACTCTTAGACAAGAAGATTTTTTCCCTATAAGAGTCTATGTAAAACAAGTGACCCCATTGGAGGGGCCATTTTTGACCCCAAGGCTATAATTTGAACAATCTTGATAGAGGTCCACTAGATGATGCTACATACCAAATATCTTTTAGACAAGAAGATTTTTAAAGTTTTTTCCCTATCTGTGTAAAACAAGTGACCCCCGGGGAGGGATAATTCTTTACCCCATGGCTATAATTTGAACAATCTTGGTAGAGGTCCACTAGATGATGATATCAAAGACCAGGGCCCTCTACTTTCAGACAAGAAGATTTTTAAAGTCTTTCCCCTATGAGTCTATGTAAAACAAGGGACCCCCAGGGCTATAATTTATACAATCTTGGTAGAGGTCCACTAGATGATGCTACATACCAAATATCAAAGGCCTGGGCCCTCTTCTTTTAGACAAGAAGATTTAAAAAAAAAATCTCTATGAGTCTATGGAGAACAAGTGACCCCCGGGGAGGGGTCATTTTTGACCCCAGGACTATAATTTGAACAATTTTGGTAAAGGTCCACAATGATGCTACATACCAAATATCAAAGGCCTGGGCCATCTACTTTTAGACAAGAAGATGTTTTAAGTTTCTTCTCTATATGAGTCTATGTAAAATAATAGACCCCAGGGGAGGGGTCATTTTGAACCCAGGGCTATAATTTGAACAATCTTGATAGAGGTCCACTAGATGATACTACATACCAAATATCAAAGGCCAGGGCCCTCTACTTTTAGACAAGAAGATTTTTAAAGTTATTCCCCTAAATGAGTCTATGTTAAACAAGGGACCCTCAGGATGGGGTCATTTTTTACCCAATGGCTATAATTTGAACAATCTTTGTAGAGGTCCACTAGATGATGCTACATACCAAATATCAAAGGCCAGGGGCCTCTACTTTTAGACATGAAGATTTTTAAAGTTTTTCCCCTATATGAGTCTATGTAAAACAAGGGACTCCCGGGGATGGGGTCATTTTTTACCCCAGGGCTATAATTTGAACAATCTTGGTAGAGGTCCACTAGATAATGCTACATACCAAATATCTTTTAGACAAGAAGATTTTTAAAGTTTTTTCCCTATCTATGTAAAACAAGTGACCCCTGGGGAGGGGTCATTTTTGACCCAATGGCTATAATTTGAAAATCTCGGTAAAGGTCCACAGTGATGCTACATACCAAATATCAAAGGCCTGGGCCCTCTACTTTTAGACAAGAAGATTTTTTAAGATTTTCCCCTATATGAGTCTATGTAAAACAAGTGACACCCGGGATGGGGTCATTTTTTACCCCAGGGCTATAATCTTGGTAGAGGTCCACTAGATGATGCTACATACCAAATATCAAAGGCCTCTACTTTTAGAAAAGATTATTTTTTAAGTTTTTCTCTATATGAGTCTATGTAAAACAATAGACCCCAGGGGAGGGGTCATTTTTTACCCCAGGGCTATAATTTGAACAATTGGTAGAGGTCCACTTGATGATGCTACATACCAAATATCAAAGGCCTGGGCCCTTTACTCTTAGACAAGAAGATTTTTAAAGTTCTTTCCCTATATGAGTTTATGAAAAACAAGTGACCCCCAGGGAGGAGTCATTTTTTGGTAGAGTTGCGCGCATGCGTAAACGATACCATTGTAACAGGTTGAATTTTGAAGTCACGTGATGTAAATGCCCCAGAACACATACAGAAATAGAGCAAACAAATCAGACTGAATTACGAATGCAAACATATGCAAAAGTAAAATAAGTAAAATAAATTCCACTTATTCTAGGTATCCAAATAAAATTACGAAGTCTCTTAATGTGTAAATATCATATTTAAGTGTTCACTATTATTTAGATATCACTACGCCAATATAGCACTGCACCGCGCGATTACCCTTTGTAAAGTCTAACCCTTTCTTCCATCTCAGCAGAGATGTAAATTAGCGAGTGGAATGAAGGATCGGACTAGTACGAAATTCTAGGCGCTAGTCCATACATATTCATTCATGTCCTTATTCATAATGATAGTATGCATTGCTTAGTCTTTTCTTTCTCTTTCAAGTGCATGCGTGTAGTTGCATATAGAGGCAACAGGTGCTCGTTTCTAGTAACGAAGCCCATCAAAGTCGTTTTAGTTATGCATTCGTTTTCAATAGGTAATTATACCACAAGCAGGTTTCCGCAAGAACATGAGTACAATCGACACTATTTTCATATTGCATGGTTTAATCAAATAAATGTAATCAGGGTTTTCGATAAGGACCGGCACCCGGCGAATCATTCCCGTTTCGTTTTGACAAATTTGACGATTAACGATGACTTTTACATTTTGGATAGGTGCTTTCGACAAGGTCCGCGTCTAAATTCCTGACTTCTACTAAGAAAGAGATTTCATCAAATTATTTGAGCGCTTTAAATTACGACGACTTGCAAAAACGATTGCGAGTCAATGTCCTAAACAATTGTTTATAAAGCGTTTAGAATACTTTGATTATAATAGGCAGAACGAAATCTTGCAAGAATGAAGAAGAGAAAAATCGATCATTTCTTTCGGCCAAAATCAGGTAAATGACCCGCGGATATTGGATGTTACAACATAACTGATTCATCCTTTTATTCTAAATTTGTATTACACAGTTCAACATTTGATTTTGACAGTTTGTTCATTTGATTTTGACGCGATTCAAGATTTTGACACGATTATTTCGTTCATAAATGTTGACTGAGTTGGTGATGGAAAGATTATTAAAAAGTTAAGTTAAGCTAAAACATGCACAGGCAGGCGAGTGGTGCAACACTCAATTCCCAATCCTGCTTGCCCTTTAACAAATCACGATCCACTCCCACAATATATAAACTCTGCAGCAGAAGAATTTAAAAAAAATATCTGAGCAAAGATACAGAAAATCACATTAATTGGAAGTCTAATCATTGAATATAGTTGAAAACATTGTTGCAAAAGGAGAAATTGCTTGTTATGAGCAATTTCTTCTTCTGCATTATTTTTTTCAGAAGTACATATGCAGATGGGAAAGGTTTAAATAAGAAACACTTTTTTAAAATGATAGTCAGTTGGCTTTTCTAGTATATAATGTCCGTCTTAAATAATAATGACAAAACTTTCAAAAAACAAGAAAAAGATTTTTACAATTTAATTGAAAATATATTTAATCAAAGTTGGGAAAGTATAGTTGTCCCTTTCCGTGCTTTGTTTATGAGAGTTAGTAGTATCAAATCACAGGAAAAACTTATGGGACAGAGTTGACAAATAAAACATTGACACAATTTCAGATTTAGGGTTTGTTTCTGTCAAACTGCTGAAGAAGACAACGCTGAGACACACATTTTGATTAAAAGTTTATTAAAAAAAAAGTAATGATTTTATTTATGATAAACAACATCACAATGATGGTGTAGACAATACACCAACTCTGTACATTCATTGCATAGACCAAATCTTAGCAAGTTTGAAATTATGGACCTCTCAGCACATTTTTTTCTCAACTCATTACTTCTTGGCAGGATTTTACTGCTAAAAATTATAACATTTTATTTTTAAATATGACCTAAGAAAGCCTTCCCTCAACATTTTGAAAACACCCTCAGAATGCACCATTTTGCGTCTAGGATTTCAATTTTTTTTTAAACATCAAGTCAAGGATAAAATCTGATAGCTTGAAGGCGAAAGTTTCAGTTGTTTCATTAGAGCGCCACAGGCGGACCGTATGTCACCATTTATTTTTGCAATGTATGTAAATGACTTAGAGGACTACATGTCTCTAAATGAATTTGACGGCGTGGATATGGGCATGTTGAAATTGTTTTTACTACTATACTCGGACGATATAGTTTTATTTGCAGAAAGCGAGTCCAGTTTACAAAATGGTCTTGAAATACTTTTTAGTTATGGCGGAAAATGGAAATTATCAGTAAAGGTAAAGAAAATAAACGTCATATTTAGAAAAAATGGAAAAAATATCGAAAAAAGTATTTTTTAAATACAACGGTAATCTATTAGAATTAGTGAAAGAAAAAAATTACAATACATATTTAGGCATATCATTTTCTTCAGGAGGGTCCTTTCAACAAACTTTTGACTATAGAGGAGGGCAAGCTTAAAAAGCAGTTTTTGCATTAAAACAATATCTAACAGTATTTAAACATATATCACCATTAGTCATACACTTGAATTTTTTGATAATCTTTTACTACCAATACTTAATTACGGGGCCAAGGTATGGGGCTTCAGAGAGGCTATAACGCCAGAAAGGCTGCATACCATATTTTGTAAGCAACTACTACACGTCAAAAGTGACAGACTCCTAATAATTTTATATACGGTGAATTGGTAAAATTACCTTTGAAGTGACAACGCCTTTCTTTGATAATTAAATACTGGTTAAAAGTCACTAGAACAAATGTTAAATGATATAAATGAAAATAAAGAAAATTGGGCATCAAAGGTTCAATATATATTGAACAATTTTGGTTTTAGTTATGTATGGATGAATCAAGGTGTCGAAAACATTAACGCTTTCATAAAAATATTTAAACAAAGGGTAAAAGATATTTTTATCCAAAACTGGGATGCCGATCTAAGTCAAACCTCTAAAGCTAAAAAATATATTCTAATCAAATCCTTTGATTTTAAGATGTATTTAGACAACATAAAAATAAAGAAATATAGATTTGCATTAACAAAATTTAGACTTTTAAGTCACCAACTGGAAATTGAAACTGGAAGAGGGAAACAACCTGTTAAGACTCCTAGTCATCACACCGTAAATGCAAATTATGTAACACAATAGAAGACAAATTTCAATTTTTACTTAAATGTCCATTAACTCTTTTCCACCTGCAGACGCATTTCGATGCAAAAGCAGCAGACGACTTTTGAAAACATTGTGGCCAGAGATGAAATTGCTCATGATGAGCAGTTTCTCCGTTGGCCACCATGTTTTAAACTTTAGTTAACAATTAAGTTATCTTTTATGGACATTTTTCAGGTTTTTGTCACAATGTTTTCAAAGTCGTCTGCTGCAGATTTTTTGCATGAGGGAAAGGGTTAAACAATGATCTAAGACAAATCTATATAAGAAAATATTATTCTTCTACGACACAGGGATAATGATTTTAAACATTCTGAACTGAATGATATGTTAGGGGTATAGTAGGGGTCAATTTAAACTTTCACTAGACCAACAAGAAATGTCTTCTTAAACGGACGGACGTCGACGACGGACGGTGAGCGATCACAAAAGCTCACCTTGCACTTCGTGCAAAGGTGAGCTTAAAATAGAGAAATTACCCTTTAATTGCCTGATGCTGTTTTAATACCGTATATACTCGGTTATAAGTTGCACTTTTTTACCTTCAAAATCGAAAGTGAAGTGGGGGGAGCGACTTATAAGAGGGTCAAGCAAAAATTCAGAAAAAATTACCCTCCAATTCACCGATCGTCAAAAACTGTGCAGGCCGGTCATTGATAAAAAGGGCGACTTAAATGATGATTTAACAGAATAAATCAAGTTTGATTGAAAGAAACATATCTTATAGAATTGATTTGTTTATAAAAACAAACACTAGAAAAAATATATAACTTATGAATGTACATTTAAAAAGTCATTTGTTCCAAGTTATTGTTTCGATTTCAGCTCGATTGGAAGCCATTTTGAATTTTGTGAAAATATAAATTGCGGAGCTCAAGTCCAGATGCGTAAATATACAGACCATAATACTGTTACTAGGTCGTATGTCACTTTATATGTGATTGAAAAAATAATGTAATAAACTTTAATTTATATTTCAGGATAAAGTGTTGTTTTTATTTTAAACAAAAAGTCATTGATTTGTAACCCTTATTAACCCTTATTACCATATATTGAGGCTTCCCATCCGAATTTTGAAATGTTAATGCTAACTCAAAATTGCTTGCAATAAGCAATTTCTCCTTTATCCACGATGTTTCTTGCCTTGATATTTTCAACGTAGCCTTGTACATAATTGTTGCATGCGGGAAAGTGATAATTTGTCATTGTGTAGACACGTACACACGTAGCTGTCAAATCTTAATTAGAAAGTCCATGTTTGCAGAAGGTGATAAAAAGAAGCCATAATAATGGCCACGACAAGACCCATTTCACCGTGATTTTGGCCTGCATGGGTGATGGTACCAAATTAAACCATTAGAAAGCAAAAAACAAACACAGATCCAATTAAAGAGATAAAAAAGTCGGACCAAAATTGTCATAATTAATCCACAAACAATCCCAAGACTACACACGGGGTGATTTAACACGGTCAATAATTGACGTTAAAGTGTATTAAGTAAAAACTGATAAACATGCAATTATCGGCTTTTACCACTGTGATACATCTGCAGTATTTGAGAGTCGTAACAAAGACAATAACTGTAGCTAAAGTGTATTAAATACAAACTGCTAACAATGCAATTATCGGTTTTTACCCACTCTAATACGTACACGTCTGCAGAATTTGACCTCGGGTAATTTTACATGTAACACCTTTAGCTTGATGATAATTTAAACCTGTGTGGTTTACACGCGACAGTTGTGTTAGAATTATTTGACTGTAAGAATTGAGGTCGCTGAACCGTGGATTTTTATTAAAAAGGGTGAACAAACTCCATAAACGAAAGCTATATTATCAAACAAAGGGGAAATTAGCAATGTTTTCAAAAGTTTTCAGCTGCCTCAGAAACATCATGGGAAAAGGACGAATTTAATCTGAGTTAGCAGATTATCACTGTATGCGAATTAATTTCAGTTATGCAACGCCGATTTTTCCCTCCATCTACCCTCTACCCCTTCAGTTAACCCTTTCCCGCATACAACAAATCTGCAGCAAACGACCTTGGAAACAAATTGACAATATCGGGAATAAACTCCATAAATGAGAGCTATATTACCATAGATAAAACAAAGGGTTAATCAAGACGAGTGTGTTTTCACATAACCTGGGGCCTTTTGTGACCGGACAAAACCGGTTTATGTATTCCCCAGTAAATCTCTTTAGATAAAACAAATTAAAACTAGTTGGACATCATTGTATGTTCAAATAATGTAAACAAAAAGCTGATGCTCGATCTTGATGACTTAAGGTTATATATCTCGCTTCTTATGATAGTAAAATCTATTTAGACTATAAATCAATGCTTACATAAAACTAATTGGACATTATATGAATGTTTTAAACAAAAAATCTGATGCTCGATCATGATGACTTGGGTTATATCTCGCTGCTTGTCATAGGGTTTTGACGTGAAAAAAATCAAAAATCTAACTGCGACTTATAAGAGGGTCAATCATCAAACCCTAGACTTTAGGCCTCGAAGTAGGGGGTGCGACTTATAGACGAGGGCGACTTATAACTGAGTATATACGGTAACTATATTTACCAAGAAAAATAACAGCTCCAATCAAATACTGTATTCTCAGAAGGTCTCGCCAGTTACATGCCAACATTACAAGCCAAACCACTCCGTAAATAATGTACACAAGTGTCATAACTCCATAAAACTGAAATGTAAAATGTTTATATGATCCAGTTCATGAAAACAGGTACAAGTTGGTTTTTATAAAAAAGTGTAGATCCACATCAGTCTGTGCATATAAACTCTGATCAAGAACTTCATATTTCCCCTATTATTTAAGCGTGTTCAAAGCTTCTGTCAACTTGCTAAGATTCTGATAAGTTGGAGCAGATGTACAGGCTGATCTGAACTTACACTATTCAGGAATCCCAACATGTACCTTGTACCATCCCATGGTCCGGGGCATATGACTATTACTGCACACTCAAAGTAACAGGTAGTTAAACCCTTTCCCTCATACGACAATTCTGCAGCAGATAATTGAATGGATAACCTATGACTTAAAGTGGAAAACATTGTGGCAAAAGGAAACAAGCAATTTCTTCTTTTGTCACTATGTTTTCAAAAAGCTGTCTGGTGCAGAGGCGTCACCTGTTAACCCTTTCCCTCATATAGACGCTTTCTGACGCCTCTGCACCAAACAGCGTCTATATGAGGGAAAGGGTTAACAGGTGAATAGATGCCAACAGTCAGTGCCTTGTCAATATCACCCATGTACCTAACAGACTAGGAAATAATGTACAACTCATTTTGTGATAAATATAAACACTAAAATAAACATTTATTTTTATATTTTAAGACAAAGTTTTAGTTTTGAAAACAAAAAGGAAGATAATTATGCAGTCTGCAGTAAATCCGGAGAGAATTATTGATTTTCTCAGTTAAACCTTTTTTTCTCAAATTTCTGACGCTTTTTGGATTTATTTTTGGACGTATATGTTCGCAATTTAAACCGCGATGAATGGAGATCGGGGAACATTTTATTGAGAGTTTTTCTAAAAACATTTAGTGTTTATTTACGGACGTTTTTTAGGAGTTATGGACTTACAATAAACATTCAGTGCTCAACTTTCAGACGCTTTTTTTTTAATTTATTTCTGGACGTATATAATGTTCCCTTTTAAAATGGAGATCAGTGAATTTTATTAGTTGTGTTAATTCTTCATAAAAAAGTGTGAAGATTTAATGTTAAATCTCGCTGTTTATCATGGGTTTGTGGCTTGAAATAATATATCAGAAATCTGACTGCGGCTTATTAAAGAGACAAGCATTAAACCCTAGATTTGGAGCGCCTTACAGTTGAGTTTTCACAGTACATATAAAGAAGGTAATATGGAGAAAAGTCTAGGTTACTCTTCCTTAACACTTTCCCACATGAAGACGCTTTCTGATGCCTCTGTAGAAGAAAACTTTTGAAAACTTTGTGGCAGAAGAAGAAATTGCTCATATTGACTATTAAATAATTAATAATTAAACTTTCTCTTCTTAAGATTTTCAATATTTTAACAAGGTCTTCTTCTGCTTATTTGTTAATGTGGGAAAAAAATTAATATGACCTGTGTTTGTACTTACAATAAAGAGAGGCCATTCAAAAGCAGAAATATATCCCACTTTACTCTTCATTCTAATTGTCACTGAAATACAATCATTGAATCAATAATCAATAAACAATATAGTCAAGTTATCCTTTCCCTGAAATTGCTCTAAACAATAAATAAAAGTATAATTATTCAATAAAATTGAAAACATTGTGGAAAAAGGAGTATTTGCTCATAGTGACTAACTGAGCATTTTCTTTTGCCACAATGTTTTCCAAATTTGTCTGCTGCAGATGCCTAGGAAAGGATTAAGCATTTGGTTTATAGAAAGCTTAGTCCATGACTATACATACTCTTCGACACATCCAATAAAGAAATGAGGAATATTGCATGTTTGATAATCCTTACTTGACATCCAAACCCTATGTGCTGGTCATTAAAAACATCTCACAGAGTTTGATGAAGGCCTCCAATTAATCTCGTACCAAAGGTCCATGGTTCGATTCCTGTGAAGAGCGCATTTTGACTTTTGTATGTTTCCACACAAATGGCACGAGAACTGGTTAAGTCTCCAGTAAGCAGACATTGAGCGTGATTAATATAAGCTGAAATAAATAAGTTTATAAGAGCTGTCGGAGGACAGCGCGCTCGACTATATGCCGCTTATTCACATTTCATTATATTGCACTTAAGTACTTTTAAATCATATATACTCTATATGTGAAAGCAACTGAAAAGATACATACATTTAAATATATATATTTTTGAAAATCAAATTTCCTAAGTCAATCAAGGACAATAACTCCATATTAAAGATACAATGGAGTTATCTTACCTAATTGTGTGATGGTCCTTAACAAATGGGTGAAGTATGAAGGGTAATGAATGATCACAATTAGAAAGGAATGTAACCAAAAATGATGAATTTATCTCAAATTCTCAAAATCGAACAAAAATCAGGATTTTTACCCAAAAAAGAAGGTCACACTCAGCATTTTCAACATAAAATGTGAAGAAAGGTATTAGATGTAATTATATTCCAAATATGAAAGCCCTAACACATTAGTACTTATTGAGAAAAAGTAGAAATAAAATGAAATTACGACTTGCCTTGAAACTTTAACCACCCAAAATCATGTTTTTGACCCCAAAAAGAAGGTCACACTCAGCATCTTCAGCTTTCAATGTGAAAAAAGGTATTATATGTAATTATATTCCAAATATACAAAATTCTGTATGAGGGAAAGGGTTAAAACTATACTGTTACCCACGATATATTCCAAATATGAAAGCCCTAGCACAAGTACTTATTCAGAAAAATAAAAAAAAAATCCAACTTGCCCTAAAACTTTAACCACCCAAAATCATGTTTTTTACCCCAAAAAGAAGGTCACACTTAGCATCTTCAGCATACAATGTGAAGAAAGGTATAAGATGTAACTATATTCCAAATATACAAAATTCTGTATGAGGGAAAGGGTTAAAACTATACTGTTACCCACGATGTCCTTCTGTCATAACTGTTATTCTTTCCTTTGAAACATAAGCAGATATTTTTAAAACCCTTTTCCACATTTTGATGCATTTGCAACAGATGAATTTTGAAAATATTGTGGCAAAAGGAGAAATTGCTCATTTATTACATTTTGATTTGTTTGAGATATTCAATATTTTTGCCTAGATGTCTTCAAAGTGGTCTGCAGGAGATTTAATGTATATATGGGAAGGCTTAACCCTTTCCTTCATATATATACGCTTTCTGACGCCTCTGCAGCAGACAGCTTTTTGAAAACATAGTGACAAAAGAATAAATTGCTCAAAACGAGCAATTTCTCCTTTTGCCACAATGTTTTCCACTTTTAGTCATAGGTTATCCATTCAATTATAGAGATTTTCTATATGTTGACAAAATATGTTCAAAGTCATCTGTTGCAGAATTGTCGTATGAGGGAAATTGATTGATTGGTGTTTTACACTGCTTTCAACAATTTTCCAGTTATATCACGGCGTTTCCTGGGTAAGTTTCTTGTACTACTGGTCCATTTATCCTGACAATCAGTCTTAAAGCTCTAACCCTGTAACCCTGAGCGACCAGGTGGGAAGCCAATACTAGCATTTTTACAGTCTATGGTATGACCCGGCCAGGGAAGGAACTCACGACCTCACCCACCCAAGGTTGACACTATCAACACATGCCACCAAGGTGCTTTCTAAAACATCTAGTATACCTTTTGCATCCACAGGTTTTTTATCTACTCTCTCAATCTTCAGAATGAATATGTAAGCACCCGACTTCCACACTTTAGCAACATGATAATTAGATTTCTGTAATAAAGTAAGTATAAAATCATATAAATGGCGTGGAAAACAAAGAGTTTTTGAAGAATTATGTGTTCATATTTTTTTTTATAATTTGTGGACTATGTGGAATGCATAGATCACCAGTGTTCAATTTGACAGAGTAGCCTAGTTCTATACCCAACTTGACCCATTTTCTAATTATAACTAGAATTGATGGAAATTAATGTTCCAATGAACTTCCTTGAAGATTGGATGAAAATGAGGAAACTGGAGTGTTCAAAAGGTTTCTAAAAACATGACCTGGTGACCTAGATGTTGATCCCACATGAACCAGTGTAGAGCTTAAAGGTGAAATCCAGATTATAGATAGTATATTCAATGTTTTAAAACTGTTCAAAAGTTGTCTTGAAATATTAAAATCATATAAATTCTGGGATAAAATTAGAGTAATAATTTCACTTTCCAGTACAACAAACATCTAAATATTGATTGTTTATGCTTAATTTAAGCCACATTTTGTACATTTTCATGACTTTTAATTGACTGTTTTTCAATTTTAACTGTCAAAATAGTTTTGAACTATTTATTACTTACTGTGTTGTCACGATAAGCAATATTTGCAGAAGTTTCAACATTTCAAAATTTTGATCTCCATCTGGAGTTCAGCACCTTTAAACGAGATCTGATGAATATTCATGAAGATTGGATAAATAGCTCATAAAGTGCAATTTCTCCTTTAGCGACAACATTTCAACTTCATTCAATAGTTATTCCATCATTTATGGAGTTTCCGTATTTTTGCATAATTGTTTTCAAAGTCGTTTGCTGCAGATTTGTTGTAAGTTGGAAAGGGTTAAACAAAAAGTTTTCCTTTGATTTGTATCTATAAGGGCTCCAGAAATTTTGAAATCTCAATCTGTCCAGTGAAACTTTTAAATTGCGTTGAGCCATTTCAACATGTATCGAAAGACAAATGAATGAATGAATGATTTGAATTTGTTTACCCTCTCCTAGCAGAGATAACTATTTGGCGACAGATGAACTTAAAACTTCTGCCTCGTATATATACACGTTAAAACTCTTGAGTAATAAAACATTGAATTATAATTATAGTCAGCAATTATCAACTTCAAAAACATATCCATTAATAAGCCCCTTAATGTAGCACATTATGTTTGAAACAGTTTAAAAATTACAAACTCATAATTAGCAAGCTGCAAACAATGTTAAAGAAGGCCTTAAATACCCCATGTATTATCTATCAAACCACAGGGAACAATAAGATTACATGAATGTCACAGTTTATTGGACCGATTATCTAGTTTACATCACAGTAACTGAATCTCTGCAAGTGTTACAGATGTGTCAGAAACAAAGACGATGTGTTCTTACAAGGATTGTATTCAGTTCTCGTTTACAAAGTGACATATAGCCTAGGTATTAGTGAGATTTATGATTGAAATTGGTCTGACGAGTTAAAATCGGTCAAGACCGGCAAATGCTTGGTTTTCCGGATGCCTAGTATCTGTAGATAACTTTTGATCTGGGAATCAGATGACATATTTAAAGCAGTTATGAGAATTTTCTACATTTCACAAAATAATAAATTAAATCCTCTTTGCTGAGGACATTGAATTAAGATGAATCCACTGCAGACAGATGTTATATTATTATTGTGTGATTTCAAATGACTTGCTGATAATAAGATTTCTTTCTTTTATTGTAATGTTTTCTTCACTGCAATGAGAATAATACTCAATTTCATGATTTAGCTTTACTTTCTTTATAATATTTTTCTGACTAATCAAAATAGCTGAAAGGAATCTGATAAAGGGTCAACCTTAAAGGAACATTTCTAATAAATTATTTGAATATTCGCCAACTAGTATTGGATGAGAAGAATTTTATAATTTTTACTATTGGTTGCCATGGAAACCAGAATTGTTCATGGTTCATAACAATTGAAGGAATATAGGAGAGGAATTTCAAAGGATGCTAGCTGTGAAGTTTCATCCAAATGGTTACAGAGGAGAAGTTGTCCCAAAAATTGAAGCACTCACACACACACTGCGAACAATTTACCATGACTTGTTCAAAAGCAGTCTGTTGCAGATACATCAAAATGAGTCTGTACAGGAGAAAGGGTTAAATGCAGAACTTACCACTTTGGGTACAGATGGAAGGCCTGTTGGGTTATCTTCAACACTGGATTCTGTTTTGCTGTTATAAGCTCTCTTCTTTCTATTTGGATTATCGTTGGATGTACTTTTGGGTTTTGTTCCAGATTGCTTTTTATCAGCTCCACTTGCAGATGTAGATGGAGAATCAGTTATGGTATCTTTTGCATCCGATGCTTCTTGTTCACTTTTCTTTGCTGCGGCAGACTCATCACTACCTGGTACCTATGAAATAAAACAAGAAACATGGCAGTCACTTTACCAGGTTACCCAGTGGCCTTGATCTTGACCCTACTGACCCTAAACAACAATTCCAGGCTTCTTTTCCATTTAAGCTACCTTACTATGATTTTGGTTAGAATCAATCAGTTTTGGTAGCAGACACTTTTGAAAATTGTTAGGCAAAAATAAAAAAACATCTCTATAAATGAAAGTATTATTATTGAAAACAGTGAGAAAATTTGGGGCGAAAGCAGAAATTGCTCATGATGAGCAATTTCTCCTTTTGCAATATTGTTTTCAAAAGTCATCTGCAGAACATCCACAAATCAAACCAAAATTTTAATGTTTCTCCTGATCACATTTTTATAATTGAAATGATTGCAAATATACAAATGTATTATAGCCAATTCAATGTCAATTTTCTTTCTTTTATTTGAAAATTTCTTTTAATACAAGATGTGTTGACATCAATGCCCCTTGGTAGCAACAGTTTCCTTTCATTTTTAAACTGTATGTCACAGTTCAATGTCAAGGTCACAATATCAAATATGTTGATATCATTTGAAAGTTCTTATAAAACAAGAGCTGTCGGAGGACAGCGCGCTCGACTTTACAACTCTTATTCACTTAAGCACTGTTTCAGTATATTGCATTTAAGTACTGTTAACTGTTAAATCATATATACTCTATATGTAAAAGCAACTGAATAGATACATACATTTAAATATATGTAATTTAAAAATTCAAATTTCCTAATCAATCAAGGGCCATAACTCCATATTTAGGATACAATGGAGTTAGGTAACCTAATTGTGTGATGGTCCTTAACAAATGTGTGAAATATGAAGACAGTTTTGAATGAAGGGTTATAAATGAAAATGCCAGCTTGCCCTAAAACATTAACCGGACACCGACACTAGGGCTAGTAGTAAAGTTCCATTTTTCTTCAAATAGTCAAGCTAAAATCAAAACTTTAACGTTGAGCTAAACGCAAATGATAAAACTGAACGAGTCCAAAAATAGCAAAACCTTAAAAAAAGGTTTTTCCAAATGTTTGACACCAAAACACGTTTGATATGGTGAAAAACTATATTTGATAAATGAATGATCATAATTAAAAATTATTGTAACTAAAAATAATGAATTTATCTCAAATTCTCAAATCAACCAAATATCATGTTTTTTACCCCAAAAAGAAGGTCACACTCCATATCTTCAACATACAATGTGAAAAAAGGAATTATATGTAATTATATTCCATATATGAAAGCCCTAACAAAAGTTCGAAAGTAAAAACTTAAATGAAAATCCCAACTTGCCCTAAAACTTTAACCACCCAAAATCATGTTTTTTACCTCAAAAAGAAAGTCGAAATCAGCATCTTCAGCTAACAATATGAGGAAAGGTATTATATGTAATTAAATTCCAAATATGAAAGCCCTAGCACAAGCACTTATTGAGAAAAAGTAAAAAAGAAAAAGAAAATCCCAACTTGCCCTAAAACTTTAACCACCCAAAATCATGTTTTTTTCCTCAAAAAGAAAGTAAAAATCAGCATCTTCAGCTAACAATATGAGGAAAGGTATTATATGTAATTAAATTCCAAATATGAAAGTCCTAACACAAGTGCTTATTGAGAAAAGGTAAAAAGTTAAATGAAAATCCCAACTTGCCCTAAATTTAAACTTTAACCACCCAAAATCATGTTTTTTACCTCAAAAAGAAAGTCAAAATCAGCATCTTTAGCATACAATATGAAGAAATGTATATAAGTTGTAATTATATTCCAAATATGAACGCCCTAGCACAAGTACTTATTGAGAAAAACAAAATAAAAATCCAAACTTGCCCTAAAAATTTAACCACCCAAAATCATGTTTTTCACCCCAAAAAGAAGGTCACACTCAGCATCTTCAGCATGCAATGTGAAGAAAGCTAAAAGGTGTAACTATATTCCAAATATGAAAGCCCTAGCACAAATACTTATGAATGAAACTGCCAACTTGCCCTAAAACTTTAACCAGACGCCGACCCCGACGCTGGGGCGAGTAGTAAAGCTCTCATATTCTTCGAATAGTCGAGCTAAAAAACCAACAACAGTCAAATATGAAAACACTAAAATATCTCTGATAGGTAAAAAGCTATAGACCATGTTAACCCTTTCCCACATACAGCTATTCTACAGCAGACGACTTTCAAAACAAACAGACAAAAATAGGAAAAATCTATATGATTGAAAATATGAATATTGGATCGAGTTAAAAATCTTGGGGCAAAGGGGGAAATTGCTCATCATGAACAATTTCCACTTTTGCCACAATGTTTTCCTGCTGCAGATGCATCAAAATATGTCTATAGGTGAGAAATTGTTAAAACATTTGCAACATACAGACTGGGAAATTATTATACGCCTGAATCATCAATTCCGAGGGCATAAAAATACTTACACTAGCTTGTATAACTGTTTTATTCTGAGGAAGTTCTTTTGTTTCATCCTATAACAAAAATAAAACATGAACAGTAGGTTGTATAGCTGTTTTATTCTGAGGAGGTTCTTTAAATTTGATTTGATTTGATTTGACCCTTTCCCACGTACAGAAATATCTGTAGCAGACAACTTTGAAAATGTCTACTCAAAAATATGATAAATCTCTATAATTGTTGGTAGAATTACTGTAAAAAGTTGAAAACATTGTGGCAAAAGGAGAAATCACAGGCTATTTGTAAGCAAATTTCAATGTTGAAATCCTGCAATCTTTCGAGGATACGATCTGGCTTGTAGTTTCTATGATGTTTTATGCGCACTTTCAACACTTTTAGTCATATCACAGTAATTTCTGGGCAAGTTACCAATACTACTGGTCCTTTTATCCATACACCAGTGTATCACTCCTTGCTAACCCATAAATCCTGAGCACCAAGAAGGTGAAGGTAAAGTCATTTCTAACATTTTTAGTCTTAGGTATAACCTTGCCGGCCTCAACCACTACACCACTACGGCAGTCTGGACCCAAAGATAAGTGAAGAAGAGATGACAGTCTGCGATTACCTATTGCCATCCAAAAGAGTACAAAAGCTATTTTTATCAGACTTTTTACCGGCAGATTGATAGTCTTCCCAGCACTACATGGTTCAAATCCTTCAAAATTCTGGTACTGGACAGTCTTGTACTTATATTCTGCATACAGATTGATGTTAGGGTTCAAATAATACTGGTGCAATGCTGTGTCTGTTTGTTGCTGAAAAGAAAAAGTAGTGATTTTAACCCTCTCCGTCATACAACAAATCTGCAGCAGACGACTTTGAACATATTTTGTCAAAAAATAGAAAATCTTTATAATTGAATGGATAACCCATGACTAAAAGTAGAAAAAATTGTGGCAAAAGGAGAAATTGCTTGTTTTGAGCAATTTCTTCTTTAGTCACTATGTTTTCAAAAAGCTGTCTGCTGCAGAGGTGTGAGAAAGCATCTATATGAGGGAAAGGGTTATACTTTTCCGACATATTCACACAATTTGACACATCTGCAGCAAAAGTTTTTTGAAATTACTGAGGCTAAAGGAGAAATCGCTCCTAATCAACAATATCACATTTTGTCACAAATGTTTAGAATGCTGTTTTTAAAATAATTAAACTTTCGTTCATAGATGTTTTCTAAATTTACATTTTTTCAGACTCGTCTGCTGCAGATTTGTTGTGTGTGGAAAAGGTTTGCAGCGACTGCTTCACGATTTTGGACCTACCTGTAATAACAACATATGCTGAACTTAACATAACAAGAAATAATCTTGACCCCAAACGTATTAATAATAGTGGTAGATGTTTGCTTTATCTTTGTAAAGAAACGAGCCTTAGAATATTGAATGGAAGAACGATTGGTGATTTGCATGGTAAACAATCATGCATAACATATACTGGATGTAGCCTTGTTGATTATACACTTGTGTCTTCTGATTTACTTCGCTTAGTTGGTTATTTTGAAATCCATATAACTTAACATCACTATCAAATCATTGTCCAATTAGTTGTACATTGTTAACTCAAACTAAATTAGCATCGTTTACAAATAACTCTTTTACCAGCAGCGATTCAGCTGCACAATCATTTACATCAATTTTATATGAAAGCACAATTAAATCAGCAAAATTAATTAACAAAATGCCTAATTAAAAAATAGAAAAAAATCTAAAAGAAAACCATGGTTCTCTGACTCTTGCAATGATTTGCGCAACACGGTTAAAAGTTACGAAAAACTTGTTAACAAATTCCCATACAATAACACTTACAGGAAATCTTTCTACTCCTGCCGCTCAAAGTATAGAAGAGTTTGTAAAAAGGCAGAAAGATCATACAAAAAGAAAATATGTTCCGAAATAAGTTCAAATGTTAATAAAGACCCAAAAACATTTTGGAATCTGTTACAAAAATTTAGTAAATCTTGTAATAATGATAATTCTAAACATTTGATACAAGATGAATTTATCAGTTATTTTAAAAAACTAAACAAAACTGACCAGAGTTTTAACCCATTTCAAGAAACAATTCTCAAAAATTTTGAAATATTATTCAATGATCTTCAAAAAGACAACAGGACAGATGAATTGCATGAAAACATTAAAAGCGGTGAGATTGCAAAGGCAATCAAGTCTCTTAAAAATGGGAAAAGCACTGCTACTGATCTCATTTCAAATGAAATGTTGAAAAATGGCATATCAGTCTTAACAAAACCATTACTAAAGCTATTTAACTTTATTTTAAATAATGGAATTTTCCCAAAGCTTGGAATGAGTCATTTTTAGTACTTCTACATAAAAAGGGAAGTAAAAGTGACCCTGGTAATTATCGAGGTATATCCATTACCTCAAACCTGGGAAAATTATTTAATAAAATAATCCTCTCTCGCTTACTCGCTCACATTACTGCTAACAATTAAATAAGCAATAACCAGATTGGCTTCAAAGAAAAAAGTCGAACTGCTGATCACATCTTTTCCTTGAAATCTATTGTCAGCAATTATAAATCCAAAAAACAAAAAGATTTTTGCTGCTTTCATTGATCTTAGAAAAGCGTTCGATACAATCTGGAGAATAGGTTTATTTCATAAACTACTTCGGAGTAATGTCCCCAAAAATATTTTTAATATAATATTTTCAATGTTCTCGAATACAAAATGTAGAATTAAATTCTCGAATGGTCTTAGCCCATCATTTGAATCAAACTGTGGCGTTAAACAAGGGGATGTATTGAGTCATTTTCTGTTCAATTTTTTTATAAATGACATACTTAAAGACTTAAAAAATATCAATTCAGATCCAGTTGTAGTTGGTGACGTATCATTAAATGCTCTATTGTATGCCGATGATATCGTATTATTATCCGATAGCAAGGAGGGTTTGCAAAATTGTCTGAATGCATTAAGTAATTATTGTTCCTCTTGGAAACTACAAGTAAATACAGAAAAATCAAAAGTAATAGTTTTCAATTCAAATGGAAAGTCCTTTATTAACGAATTTTATTACAATGACGAAACCTTAGAGACAGTCAGTAATTATTGTTACTTAGGTATTAATATTAGATATAATGGTAGCTTTAATGTCGCCATCACTTCTCTTATGGAAAAAGCTAGGAAAGCATATTTTAAAATAAAGAAAACAATAGGATTAAATAATCCTTGTAAACTTCTGGAAAAACTTTTTGATTCTTTAGTAGCCCCTATTCTCCTTTATTGTAGCGAAATTTGGGGTATTACCTCGACATTTAAAGACACTGATCCCTATGAAAAATTACATATAAAATTCATTAAAGAAATCTTGGGAGTTCACTGTAAAGCCTCGAATGATGCATGTCGTTCCGAACTTGCTAGGCTGCCATTAAAAAATAAGATAATGTTATCCAGCATTAAATTCTTGGACCATTTAATCACTTCAGAAGGAAGTGTAGTTCACCAAATATATAATGCTACGAAAATGAGCAACCCATGGGTAAAAAAGTTAAATATTATCATTCAAAATTTAGGTTTATCATATTTGTCAAACGTTAAGCCCACTATTAAACCACTTTTTGGTTTTATAAAACAAAGAATAATTGACCAGGGTCTTCAGGAACAACATGCAAATATTTCAACATCTCCAAAATTAAAATTTTTCCAGAATGTTTACATAATGAACGAACGTGCAGCTTATGTTGATGCTTTAAGAAATAGATCAGATCGATCCTCATTATGTAAATTAAGAGTAAGTGCTCATAACCTTGCCATTGAAAGAGGAATTAAGATATTTTAAAGTGCCCATAGGGGTCAAAGAATTTGTGAAATCTGCAAAAGTGATGACATTGAAAATGAACAGCACATGCTACTACATTGCAGAGGGTACTCCAATATCAGAGAGACTTTTGAATTCAAATTGTCCAAAATTATTCAAAAAAGTAACACTTAATTATATGTGCGATATGTATAAGATAAGGCTTATATCGTTGGACATTCCATTTTCGTTAGCATCCCTTTTTCGTGACGTCACTATTTTCGGGCTTATATCACGTGACTTTGTCCTTGCAGCCGATTTGGAACTGTAAAATTATTTCCCAATGGCCAAAGTATTTGCTGACATATTTCAACAATAAAATGCATCTTAAACAGTTTTGTTACTTGTTGTCATGGGAGGAATAGCCAAAATACCCTTATTTTTTTATATACCAAATTTAAAGAACAGTTTAAACACCCAAAAAATGGAAAAAATTGGACATGAAAATTTACCGTAAAAAGGGTCTTTTGTTGTTTACAAAATGGCGGCTAGGGTCATGTGATTTGTTTGACCTAGTAAGTTAGGTCAATGCAATTTTTTCATTGGATTTCACATTCCTAAAGGTGCTTACGCATAGATATGTAAAATAACTAAACTATTTTTAATAATATCCCATTAGAAATATGGCAATTTTGAAATCTGTATTGATCTTTGTGATGATATAAATATAGGATGCTTACAGGGTACCAAATATCCATGTAAACCCTTTTTGGGGGTTTAAACTGTTCTTTAAATTTGGTATATAAAAAATAAGGGTATTTTGGCTATTTCTCCCATGACAACAAGTAACAAAACTGTTTAAGATGCATTTTATTGTTGAAATATGTCAGCAAATACTTTGGCCATTGGGAAATAATTTTACAGTTCCAAATCGGCTGCAAGGACAAAGTCACGTGATATAAGCCCGAAAATAGTGACGTCACGAAAAAGGGAGGCTCACGAAAATGGAATGTCCAACGATATTGCAATAGATTTTCATTGAAATAAACCCTTTTAAATATTGAGAACTGCTTGGTTACGAAATAAAGACATTTTTTGCACATTTCTACGTCCATTATTAGAGTCCCTATAAGTTCGTACTTAAAAATGTTGTCATATTGGACGGTTTATCACGGAGGGTACAAGTGATTCTCTCGAAGGGAAACCGACGTTTTAGAAACAATGACCTTGAGTACTGACTATAGGATTTTCTTTGGTTTTACGTTAACACAGTGACGTATAGAGTAGGTTTTATGAGATGTTATATGAAACTGGTCTGGCGATTTCAAAAACAGTCCACACCAGCAGAATTTCGATCTTCCGTAGTCCTGCTCTGCAGCATATACGACTTTTGAAATCATTGTGTCAAAAGAAAAAATTGCTCATTAAGTAAAAATTCCTTTTTTTCCTATTTTTGCCTATATGTTTTCAAAATCTACTGCGCTGCTAGTTTGTTGTATGTGGGAAAGGGTTAAGCCATGAGAGAAACTGTTGGGAGAGGACGAATTTTCTCCTCCTGATGGAGGCCCCTGTACTTACTTTCAGATTATCAATGTTATAATACTCTTAGTTATATCACTTCATTTTCTAGGTACGTTACCAGTTCAAGACAACTGGTCCATTTATCCTGACAACAGCCAGCAAGTCAGTCGTAATGCTAACCCCGCAACCCCTAGCAACAAGGAGGGCAGCCATTACTACCATATTCCGTCATTTACCGCATGTATACAACAACTCTGCAGCAGTCAACTTTGAAAGATTCTAGGTAAAAATGGAAAGTTCTTTTAAAAGTATTGATATTGAATAAAATTAAAAACATTGCAGCAAAAGAATAAATTTCTCCTTATGCCACAATGATTTCATAATTCATCTGCTGAATATGCATCAAAGTGCTTCTGTGGGTGGAAAACGGTCAACCCATTATGCAGTTATTTTATGTACCAACAACAATTTGTTTGGTAAGGTCTTAACCCTTTCCCACATACAGCAGATATGCAGCGGACGGCTAGACTGTGGAAAACATCTAAAAATGAATGTGTGATTTCGGAAAATAGTAGAAAACACTGTGGCAAAAGGAGAAATATCTTCTTCTGCCACAATATTTTCAAAAGTCATCTGCTGCAGTGGCGTCAGAAAGTGTCTGAAGGTGGGACAGGGTTTAGAGAAAGTTTGCTTAGAACTGAAGCGGTTAACCCTTTCTGACATACAACAAATCTGCAGCAGACGACTTTGAAAACCTATATACAAATATGTGAAAAATCTCCATAAATGAGAGTATAATTATTAAAATAGAGTTGAAAACATTGTGGCAAATGAGGAATTATACCTTTGACACAATGTTTTCAAAAGTCAATCTGGTAAAGAGGCGTCAAAATGTATCTACAACGGGAAAGGGCTAAGAGACAATTTGCTATGAAAGGGTCAATTTAGTTAAATACCTTCAGATTATCAATGTTGTGATACTCTTGTGAACATGGTGAGTACCTTAACAGCCATCCAACATTTAGCTGTACATCATCCGCATCGTCAGGGGTACAATTTACTGCAATTAAAAGAGAGAAATGCTGTACTACCGAGATAACCTACCAGATGGGCATATCCTCTCCAGTATGCATGCAGACGATTTCTTCTGCAGAAGTATCTGCCTTTGGGAAAGGGTTTTAGCACTGTATTAGTTAATGCGTATTCAAAATATTTTACAAGAGTTTCTGTGCCTCATTTGTCCAGTATTAACCCTTATGTAACAGCTTCCTTGGAAAAATTCAATGCTTATATACTGCTCATGGTAAACAAGAGCAGTCCGTAAGACAGCGTGCTCGACACTTTTGGTGTTTGACAATATTTGACCCTATTTGAAAACTTTTTACAGTAAAAGGCAATACAAAAAACCTTTTTAGAGTTACCAACTCTTGTTTACATATGGGGGTCAGGATGGTTAACAAGTATTCCAAGTTTCACTGCAATATCTTAAAGGCTTAAGTCAATAATTGGATTAAACCCTTACTCAATGTACAGTATTCTTTAAGTCGGAAAAAAGGGCCCTAATTCTGACAAAAACCTCCACAGATTAATGTACTCTTGTCTGTTGATGGACGTAATGATGTTGAATAAGTATTGTAAGTGTATAATCTATATCTCTAATCATGGTTTTGAAAAAAAAAAGTCGGGTGGTACGAAAAATATCTGAGTGGTAAAAGGGCCATCATTCTTACAAAAACCTTGACAGAGTTACCTTCTCTTGTCTGTTGATGGAGGGAATGCTGGTGAACAAGTATAATAAGTTTCAAAGCAATATCTGTAATGGTTTTGAAAAAAAAATTAAGTGGTTTTATCTTTTAAATTGTATACAGTAATACTCACTTTCAACTGAAATAATTGTGTCATTGTACATGGTCTTTACAAAATACAAGTACAGGGTCTGAAATTAATAATAAATTCACATATATATTGTATAAAGTACACTACTACACTTTAACACTTTTAATTCTGAAAGCTACAATTATATTTTGCCTCCGTAAACAAACAGTTATAACAAATATTCTTGATAAAACTGAAACAACAATTGTTTTTTTGGATATGATGTGTAGAGGAATGAATTGACTCATTATTATTCATGAGATTTAAACATAACAAGAGCGCCAAATGTCACAAAATACGCCCGTCCTGTTTTTTTGTGACCAATTAAGGATAGTGATAATTGGTTGTACATTAGGCAAATTTAGAGAGCAGACACTGTTAGTACAGTTTTGGCCATTTCGAGGGACATAATTGTGTAGTGACTAAGATAACGTGGTAAGTTATCGAACTTGTCCAAGATATTATGCCAATATACATTCTGACCAAATTTGGTGATGATTGGACAAAGACTTCTAAAATTATTGAGCTGACAAGACCAATTTTAGGTAATTTATATAATTAAAGGGCGATAACTCTCGATTGCCTAAAGCAATATGGCTAGTGATCGAACTTGTCCGAGATATTATGCCAATACACATTCTGACCAAATTTGGTGATGATTGGACAAAGGCTTCTAAAGTTATTGAGCTGACAAGACCAATTTTAGGTAATTTCTATAATTAAAGATCGATAACTCTCAATTGACCAAAACAATATGGCTAGTTATCGAACTTGTCCGAGATATTATCCCAATACACATTCTGACCAAATTTAGTGATGATTAGACAAAGGATTCTAAAGTTATTGAGCTGACAACATACTGGACGCCGCCCGCCCGCCAGCCCGTACGCCGCAGGTAAACTATAATACGATCCGTTTTTTCAAAACGGGCGTATAAAAACGCTGTGAGTTTTATTCGTTCTAGAACAGACAATTTTAGTATTTCCATAAAAGTAGTCAATCGTATATATAGTAATGTATAAAGAAATAAAATATTTACTTTGAAAGCATGCAATGAGGTTCTTAAATTATATAATTAACCCAATACAATGAAATCATCGTTGGACTTGGTTTATCCATTTTCCACATGTAGACACTTTCTGGTGGCTTTGCAGTAATATCTCCTTTTGCTACAATGTTTTCAACTTTTTACAGTAATTACACCTTCATTAATGGGGATTTTTCCAAGGTTTAGCCTAAAAAAATTCTAAGTCGTCTGCTGAAGATTTGTTGTATGTGGAAAAGGATATTGACTCATGATAACTTGCAAGCTGTGGGCAGTGGCGCTAGGTCCAATTATGAGTTCACAGTACATGATTATTAATCTATGTTCTTAAATATGAAAATGTGTACTATAGTATACTATTGTAGTATTCTCACCTGGGACTAATACTATTAGTATTAGTCCCTGATTCTAACCAAACTGTTAATTCTGCTTGGTGAGGGTCAATACATACGAATGAAGACTGCATAGTTACGTGAATGTAAAACATACCAATTCTCTTGGTACAATTTGAATCTATTTCCACAAACAAAGAAAACGTCTAGACAATTCTCGTTCTTCCCCTGTATCACACAGGTGTATGTACCGATATTGATCATTATATTACTATCATTTACACAAGGTACTCATCTTGTTAAGGATAGTAATATAGAGGCGTATAATTATCAATCGTTAAAAAAACCTGTGCTGTATCATCAGGGATTGAAACCAACTACCAAACACTTTTTCTAATCTCTTTTTCATTTGTTTAACCTTCACTGTATATACTTTCACGTTCGACTCTGTATTTTATTTTTGTGAAACCATCCACTGGTATGATATTCAATTTGTTGACTGTGGCAAGACTATAAGGAAAGACGTTCGTGTTCAGAAACCGAAATCGAGCATACAATTTGGGAGGGTGGGGTAAAGGAGAATATACTCAAATGAGTTAAACCAACTAGTCTGACAGTTTAATCAACTGTTTCTGGAAGTTATGGCCCAAACACATATGGCCCACTGCATTTATGGCCCATATTTGTAAGATATCGCCCATATATGAAACATATAGAGGTAATTATAAGACACTGGAGATGGTATTGACACCTAACAGGTGACTGTCAATTACCTTTGATTAGATTGTGTATTTTATGAAATTGCACTTTCATAAGAAAAGACAATTAAAATAATTCATTCATTCAATTGAGTTGTTTATGTAATAAGTGAAAATTTAAAAGAAAAAATTGCTGTTAATATGTAATTGCATTTAATGATTTATTATGGAGCAAAGTTTTAATAAAAATGAGAAACAAAAAATGCAACAATCCTTTAATTAAAGTACTTTGACCACCAAAGAAACTGTAACAATCTATTAATTAAAGTAGTTTGATCACAACTACTGTAACAATACTGAAAAAATGTGCTCTTAAATATTTTACTCCATAAATATGTATTATGTTTCATTTACTTTCCTGCATCCAATACGTAGGGAGAGTTCAGATAACATGGCATTTGAAAACAGTGTATGAAGATTTTAGATAGTAAATTTATATAAAAAAATAGTTAATTCCCTTAATATCATAAAATATGTTGTTGTGGTGGGGTTTTTATTTATCTGAAAACAGTGTGTAAAGAGTTCAGATAAAATCGAAACTCTTCATGCACTGTTTTCCACGCTGTGAGTTAATAATAAGTGGTGAATTAATGCTTTGAATCTAATAAAATCCAATAAAATGATAGCAATAAAGTACATAAAATCCAATAAAATGGTAATTATTTAATTTTTTGTTTATACATGTTTATATATATATCTCTGTTTATATGCATTTTTAGTCTTTTTTCACATTCTTAAATATTTATCATCAATAAAATACATAATTTAAACAGAATGTCTTATATGTTATTACACCCCAGGGTATTATAATTACCACCTGTTAGGTATTAATACCACTTCCAGGGTATTATAGTTACCACGATATAAGTAAATATTTTATTATAGTGACATGTGTATAACAAAACAAACGTATAATAACCAAATATTATAACAAGAGCTGTCGGAGGACAGCGCGCTTGACTTTACAATGCTTATTCACTTAAGCACTATTTCAGTATATTGCCTTTAAGTACTATTAAATGATATTTACTCTCTATATAAAAGCAACTAAATAGATACATACATTTAAATATATATAATTTAAAAAATCAAATTTCCTAAGTCAATCAAGGGCCATAACTTTATATTAATGATACAATGGAATTATGTAACCTAATTGTGTGATGGTCCTTAACAAATGTGAGAAGTATGAAGTCATTTGAATGAAGGGTATTTGAGTTATAAATGCAGGTGCCAGCTTGCCCTAAAACATTAACCGGACACCAACACCGGGGCGAGTAGTAAAGTCCTCATTTTTCTTCGAAAAGTCGAGCTAAAAACGAAACTTCAACGTCAAGCTAAACGCAAATGTTAAAACTGACTGAGTCCAAAAATAGCAAAACATTAAAAAAATGTTTTCCAAATGTTTGACACCAAAACCTGTTTAATATCTTGAAGTATTATATTTGATCAATGAATGATCACAATAAGAAAGGAATGTAACCAAAAATTATGAATTTATCTCAAATTTTCAAAGTCAAACAAAAATTATGTTTTTTACCCCAAAAAGTCACAATCAGGATCTTCAACATACTATGTGAAGACAGGTATTATATGTAATTATATTCCAAATATGAAAGCCCTAACACAAGTACTTATTGAGAAAAAGTAAAATAATAAATGAAGATGCCAACTTGCCCTAAAACTTTAACCACCCCAAATCATGTTTTTTTACCCCATCAAAAGGGTCACACTACGCATCTCCAGCATTCAATGTGAAGAAAGGTATAAGATGTTTACTATATTCCAAATATGAAAGCCTTTACACAAGTACCTTTTGCGAAAAAGTAAAACAAATATGAAAATTCCAACTTGCCCTAAAACTTTAACCACCCAAAATCATGTCTTTTACCCCAGAAAGAAGGTCACACTCAGCATACAATATGAAGAAAGATATTATATGTAATTACAGTGTATATTCTAAATATGAAAGCCCTAGCACAAGTACTTATTGAGAAAAAGTAAAAAAATATTAAAGCCTTAGCACAAATACTTATGAATGAAAATTCCAACTTGCCCTAAAACTTTAACCGGAAGCCGAAGCCGGGGCGAGTAGTAAAGCTCTCATTATTCTTCGAAAAGTCGAGCTAATAATGGGAAAACACCCGGCCCCATATGTCACTGTTGTAGTGCGATCGGCTCGAGTCGGGTATGTCCGGAATACCGAGTGACGTCACCGCGAGATGCGCGCGTTGCGGGGGAGGGCACCTCGGGTCATTCTTACACTTGGACGCGAAGCCGAAAATCGACCGTACAAATACTACAACTAACTAGAAGAAATAAGGTACTTATCCCTAACACATTTAACTGCTTATTTATAGACGCTACCAGGTAAGCACTTTATTGGTGGCAGCGGTGTTTAACGTCCCATTGCAAACGTGTCATAGCCGAAATTAGCTGTGAGACGGGAAAGAAAACATTATCGACGTGGGGAAAAGTGTCCGCCATTATAGACTGGCGCCATTGCTGGTTTTTCGGATTTCATTTTCAGGCCTACTTTTTGCCAGTACTCTGTCATTGTTTCTGTTTGTAGCCTATTGTTGATTCAGGCTGGCTATAAGAAGTCAGAGGGAAAGAGGAAAATTTAGTTTTGATTTGATTCTGAGAAATCTGAGAATATTAATATATATTTTTTTTTTTTTTTGGTTTTGTTGGCTTTTGCAAAAAACTTTGAAATAAATTCCAGAGTTTTTTTTATTGTGATACTCAGTAGTCAGTGCTCATTGTGTCATTCCTATTTTTGTGGTTGATAATTCATACAATACACAATGTCATACCCCACTGATGAGGAAACTGATATTATTATCTTGGTCAACTCCTGTGATGCTAGAGATCTGCGTGTTATCAGAGGTATTGGTCCTGAGCTAGCATCACGCATTATTAAACTGAGGGAGGCGGGTGTTGATATTACACGCCCTTTGTTGGAAGCCATTCTGCGGGAGGATATACCCGAGGATATGGCAGCTATGATAGATTTTAGACCCCGCCATCTCAAGACAAATCAGAGAATGGTGGGGACCCAGGTTGACAACGGCATAGATTCAGCAAACTCAGGGGGTGAGGCTGGCTTATCAGTCATCCATCATCTGACAATGAATAAATTGGGAGAAAGAGATATGGAAAGAGCCATATCAGACTTGCCAGGTGTCCCAGGGTATGATTTGCCTGATCATTCACCAGAGGCACAAATTGTGAAAATGGAAGCAACTTTGAATCAGGTCTTACAACATGTAGGTGACATGAAGCAGGCAGATAACAAACATGATAGGCATGTTTGTAGCGAGTCTGACTCTGAGAGCAAGGCGGCTGGATGGAATGTAACGCAAGCCAAAAAGAAGAATCACTCAAGTCAAGGGGTGCGCGTGCCGCATTGGCACATGTACCTAGACATATGACTGAGTATGAGAGTTCGAGTGAGGAAGACGAGAGTTATACACAGCGTGTTAGGAGACGAAAGCACTATGGGGCAGTACAAAAGGCATGTATTTTAGCCGTCCAAAGGCTGCCGAAGACTCTTACCTATAATGGTAAGACTAATTGGCATGCATTTCAATTAAAATTTCATAGGTATGCTGAGGCCAGTGAATGGACAGAAATAGATTGCAAAGATTGCCTTATACATTGTCTGACAGATCAGGTATTGTCGTATGGGGCAATGTTGCTGAGGCGTGACCCTAACATGTCGTATCGTAAAATGATGCGTAAACCTTGACCAACGATTTGGAGCTGAAGAATTACCGGCAGCAGCGCAGGCTAAATTCTACCTAGCCTTACAAACAAAGGTAGAATCTCTTGAAGAATGGGCAGATAGGGTGCAGTCACTTGCAACTGAGGCTTTCCGGCAACTTCCGGAAAAGTACTCTAATGAGCAAGCGATTGCTAGATTTTGTCAGGGCCTTCTGGATGCAGAGGCAGGCCATGCCGCATTCATTTTTAACAATTGAGGATGCAATAAATGAAGTTTGTTTGTTTCAACATTCTAAACAAGCAATGAAGCACTGTGTAAAGAAGAGTCTGTCATCAAGTGCTACAGATTATGAGGACAGTGTGCAAGTCAGTGCAGTACAAAATAAGGATAGATCAACACAATCTGTTGAATCTATGATCGCACAGTTACAACTGGAAATGGCGGATGTAAAGGAGAAATTAAAGAGTAGAAATGAATCACAGGGGAGATGGAAAGGTAATGGGCTAACTAGAAAACCTAGGGGTAAATGTTGGATTAGATTATCCCTAACACATTTAACTGCTTATTTATAGACGCTACCAGGTAAGCACTTTACTGTTAAGTAAAAAAGATATTTACACAGCGAGTACCACTATATATTTCATATATGGGCAATATCTTCCAAATATGGGCCATAAATGCAGTGGGCCATATGTGTTTGGGTCATAACTTCCTGATACCTAATCGACTCACATCTTTTGATACTGAAACATCCTTCCATACACCTGGTTCAGGTAAAGCAAAGACGCCATATAAACCGCATGCAAACATGAACACTCTCGATAATCGGTTTTCGAAAACCATTTTCTGTCCTTTGTTGACAGTTGTCATACGTACTAGTTAACGATTTTAATGTTCGGAAAAAAATAAATTAATCGAACGTTACAAAACTAAAATATCCAATGTTTCGAAGTGAAGATTTGTCATTAAAGATTGAGGTGAGTGAACATGTAATATATCGGGGGCTCTGTCCATAAACCCCCCCCCAAAACCACAAGGCTGAGTCGATCGTAACAGCGGCAAAAATGTCACAAGAGATATACGTTTGCATAGTGATGTGGTTCCGACTAGAGTTATCCGGGTTCCTTATGAACGGCAAGAGTTTTAACCCTAGCAGGGACACTATATTACATAATATAGTGTCCCTGACCCTAGTGACAGCATATGACATTCTGTAAAAAATTAGGAAAGGGTCAAGTTTCGAAATAAAAAAAGCCACCACCCGAAAAAAAATATAAACGAGACAATATATCTCACTTTGATATACCTATAATTCATTTAAAATAGGTTGTCTGTTATGTAAGCACAGTGCTTTCATATATGAATTCAAATGTTAGTTTGTGAATAAGTGCATTGGAGTTAAGAATACACCATGAAAAGAAAACGTGTTAATAGCAATGAACGATGTGACTTACAACAACAAAAGGAATTTATATGTACAATATGTTCTAATACCTAATAATGAAAAAAAAGAGACACTGAAACAACACATGTTAGTCATATATCAAAACGAAAGTGTGATTTATGCCATAAATCTTACGTACGTCTTGCCGACCTTAATAGGCATAAGAGCTTAAAACATGGATTAAAAAGTGAGAATAGGAAAAGAGATGATTCAATTATGTGCAAACAGTGAAATAACAGTTTCAATAGAAAATATAATCTAAATAGTAACGACACGACATCAGATAGGAAAACGTTGGATACAAACTTAGGACATGAAACACAGAATGAAACAGGGGGAGAAGACCATCGATTCGATAATGAAACGGCCCTTAGAGACAATGTATCAAACAGGAATGTATATCCGAGACAAAACGAGCAATACGACGTTTTAACATTTTTCGAAAATAATATCGTTTTTAGAAAACAGAAAAAGACGACTCGTTGGTATAAAGTCGAACTTACAGGGTGTCCCAAAATATCTGTTACCATTTTTTAAGAATATATTTTAAACTTACACAATTTCCAAAGGATAAACAATTACAGCAAATGTTCCACATGACGTCCATGTTTGGCAATTACGACGTTGCAGCGTTTCCTGAAATTTCCGATAGCGGCTTTACAGGTGTCAATGTTTATGTGTCTGATTTCCCGCCTAATGTTGGTTTTCAACTCTACTAGACTCTGGGTGAGGGTTTGTAGACCTTGTCCTTAAGATATCCCTACAAATAAAAGTCAAAGGGGCTAAGATCGGGTGAGAGAGGAGGCCACTCGTTAGCCATCCTGAACGAAATGAATCGGTCTCCAAACGTGTTCCGTAACCAATCGACCCAGCTGGTATGAATTTACCCTTTAGAACATTGAGGTACCGCATACTGTTTATGGTTTCAACGACTCCATCTTCATCTTCAAAAAGGAAAGGCCCAACAATTCCATGAGAGCTCAAAGCGGCCCAAACTGTAACGTTTTAACTGTGCAATTGTTTTTTTCTAGGTGATAATCAGGCTTTTCTGTACCCCAATGGCGAGTGTTCTTCTTATTTATTTCAGCATCCAGGTAAAAGTGGGCTTCATCCGAGAACCATACATTATTCACTATATCAGTGTTTCCATTTATCCAGTGGGTAAAGCGTAAACGACTGTCATTTTCCTTTAGATGTTGCATCACTGACAATGTGTAAGGCATCAAGTTTAAATCAAATCGTAAAATACTATGAGCAGTTGAACGACTTACATTATTAGTAACATCTCCGAGAATTTTCCGGACAGATCGCTGTGGGGTTTCATCAATAGAGGTCTTTATTTCCTCGATGTTTTCTTTCGACTTGGGTCTTCCAGTGTTAGAGTGCCGCCCATCGGGCAACCTTCGTTCAACGCCTTCATCACGTTAACTTGATATGGCTTAAATGTGGCGAAAATGAGCATTATTGTCTTATAACAAACTTAAATTGGTTTTTGTATAAAACGAACACCAATCGACATCAGGAATTTTTCTGTCCTTATTGTCTACGTGGATTTATGAATGAAAAAGATGATTAGAAGAGCATCAACAATACTGCTCTCCCAACGGGGCACAAATGATTGAATTGCCAACCCCGGGAAAAAAACATATTTTGGAGTTTAAGGAATTTGAGAAAACTTTGATAGTTCATTTCGTTATTCATGCCGATCCTAACACGATATTACTCTGTTCAGTTTTTGAAATGTTTGCATGGACCAATATGGACTTGATCCGTGTCACTTTTACACCTCACCAAGACTATATTGGGCCAGTTGTCTGAAAATGACAGGTGTTCAGTTAGAATTACTTACCGATATTAACAAAATTTTAATGTTCGAATCAAGTATACGCGGCGGAATATCTTAAATATCCAACCAATATGCCAAAGCAGATTCATAAATTATTACCTGATTTTGATTATTGTAAGCCTACACAATTCCTCCTCCATATTGATACTAACAATTTATATGGATTAAGTTTGGTCCAACCTCTTCCAGTAGGTGATTTTACTTTCTTAACCAGTAAAGAGATTGAAGAGTTTGATGTAACAAAGCTCCCGGAAAATGGAGGGACTGGATACATACTCGAAGTGTCACTTCATTACCCATCACACCTCCATGAATTGCATAATTGCCTTTCTTTAGCACTGGAGAATATACAATCATTATTGATGATCAATTATCTCCTGATGCCAAACACTTATTAAGAAAATTATATGGGAAAACAGAAAACGAACCTCTACCAAGTCGTGGTAAAGTGGGAAAGCTTCTTACGACACTCGAAGACAAAGGCCGATATATAACTCACTATCGCAATTTACAACTATACGTACGACTTGGGATGCAGATCAAAGCCATACATAGAATCATGAAATTCCGTCAAGAGGCTTGGATAAAACCTTACATTGAATTCAATAGGGAAAATGAGGAAAAGTGCAACATCAACCTTCCAAAAGAACTTCCATAAACTGATGAATGTATCCGTCTTTGGAAAAGTATTTTTTTTTATTTCATTTCAAAAATATGTTTTTTAAAGCATATGAGGCGAGATTTTGTTAAAGATGGACACATTCGACAGGCGCAGTTTCCGATAAAACAAGGGTGAAGGCTGATACGAGTAAACAACAAATTGTAATGCGTTTATTTACGGCCCTTTAAAAACTAATAATACATACACATTCAGTATTTCCGTCTACACAATGTTTTTATCATAATATATCAACCACAATTAGAAGAATGTTTTCAAAAATATGAATTACGTTAGTGTTTTATCGTTTAACTTAGTAACATCTTTATAAACAACAACCTAATAGCAAATTTGTTGAAATTAATGAAACTTTATAGAAATATTAATATATGGGTTCAATCTTTTTTCAGAGAATGGAGAATAAAAGAAAGCATAAAGATATTGAGTTGATTCACACCAAAGAAAGATTGAAAAACGTAACCGCAAAGTCCACGTACAAACATACAACAATTTTCAACGATAATCTAGTCGCTACAGAGTTATATAGACGAAAAGCTCGTCTAGACCAGAGACATATAAACATGTATTTTTATGTTTTTTTAAACACTGTGTTTATATGTCTCTGTCTAGGCTGGCCAAATTATTACGGATTCACAATACTTGGTTAGCTTCTGTTTTTCATTTCTGTTTTAAATACTTGAAAATACTTGAAAATGCCTTTAAAAATAGTCTGATTGAAATATTTAAATTTCGAAAACTAAATATTTTCCTCAATTATAACAGTTAAAATAATATATTTTTGTATGGGAACAGAGCTAGACACCGATTCTTTCCTATTCTCCTGTGAAACAGATGACATATACGGCGATATGTGTTCAGATTTGGAGATGTTTGATACATCTTACTATCCGATAGATACTCCACTTTATAGTGATCACATCAAGAAGGTTCTTGGGAAATTTAAGGACGAAGCTTACGGGAAATCTTGAGTGAATTTGTTGGACTCAGATCTAAAATGTATAGCTATTTGTGCGAAGTAAAAGAAGAGAAAACGTGCAAAAGGAATTTCCAAAGTCACTGTGAAAAGGGATATAAAACACAGCCATTATAAAAACGTTCTTTTCAATACGACATGTCTACAATGTATTCACTATCAAGTCATAAGCATATGTTATATGGTAAAACGATTCAAAAGAAATCGTTATCTGCATTTAACGATAAATGATATTTATTGAATAATGTGGAAAGCTATGCCTATGGTCATTTTAGAATTAGAGCGCAAAATGAGAGCGTTGAACAAGAAAATACAACTGAAGTCATGCCTATGGTCTATCAAAACATTGTTACATTAAATAACCAATCATTTACAATGGAACATGCTAAAGTAACGCCTTGCATTTTAAAATGATTAAATCTATATGAACGAAGCTTAGTTATTTTATCACATTAAAATAATTACCCGTATCATATCTCGATACAACATTTTCAAACATTATCTGCCTGCATCATTTATCCTGATTGACTGGAGTTTAACGTTGTTTTTAACGGTATTATAGTTATATAACACTTAATGTGTTTTAGCAGGCTTTCTCGCAGCAGTACCCCCCACATCATTCTTCCCAGGTAACTGGCTACCATATAGAGTATTTAGCTCGTTGGCGGAAGAGGAATGTCGCTAGTCATAATGACTTGTGTCAATCATCGGAAAGAATGAATGAACGAGCTTGGATTTGAACTCATAACCCCTATGCCCTATGCCCAAAGGACTGATAACCCTCGTCGTTATCGACTGAACTATCACGACTCGACAAGTATATAAATAAAATAACATGTATTGCTTACATACTTTATTTGTATAAATATTTACGAAACATAAAAATCGCAAGAATACAGTTTTAGCACGTCCATTTATCCAGTTCGAGATATAGACACTGTTTTCTCTGGGAGATCTCCCGAACGAGTCTATCACTTCCATGTTTCCATTACCATCATCATAGATCGACAACCAATTAACTCCCATTTTGAAATCAATATCCGTATGAACGATTAAACCATAGGCAAGATTGAATCTATTTTGCGGAAGACGGTTTGCCGCGAACACTCCCACAAACTGCCTATGTAAAATGGGGTCGTAGTTGTACAGCACAACAGTTGACGTGTATTCATCATAGAAATATAACGTCTCTCTCCTTGTTTATTTCGAAATAGCCTTCACTGTAAACGATGCAACTCATCGGCTCTGAAAATATTCAAAATATAAGAATTCATTATATGTATATATAAGTCATATAACCTTATAAAGTTATAATATGAGTTGCTAGCCTGATATTTTCATGCATTAATTACTATTCTGATGACACTATTTTATTTATTAATATATAATAATGTCATATGAAATGTACCTGTTAAGGCCTTGGCGAACTGAACATCTAGCCTAACGTTGCCGTTCCTTAATAAGCTTATATATTCTCCATGATGCGAGAAAGTAGGTTCAATTTGAAAAGCAAACAGTGTACTGCCGCTGATAAAATGTTCTCTGTCCAATGCATTGCCTTCATCAAAATGCCATTTACCGCTTGACATCAATAAGTTGGTAAAAGCATGCATGGCAGCAGTTCCGTCATCAGCATTAAAATCCAATTTCAACGGATAACCGCCAACGGCTAAACCGTCTAGATATAATGCAATGTGCTGAATGTTACAGTGTTCGAAGTTAAATGGGTTTGTGGTATAGTCTCCATTCACTGCTTTGCTCTTCACAAAGCCTATCACCACTATATTAGGTATCCTTCATTGAAGCATGTTCTCCAAGTGAAAAGATGTACTACCTATAGCGATACTTTGAGTACGACATTCCATTTTCGTAAAAGGATAAAGAGCATTTGGCTTTTCCAAACTCTGTGAATGACCGTAAATAACAGCAGGATTGATTTTTGGGATAGGGGCGTTTCGCGCCTATCCCATACTCATGCTGATTTCGAAAAGTCGGATTAAAGCTGCAACCACAGTCCATATGTGTATACCTACACCAAAATCGAGTTTTGATTGGTTATAATCTGCCTTTTCAACGATTTCATTGGTTCGACCGAATCACGAAAAACCATCCGCTTGCATTTATTAATCATCGGATACAAAATAGTTCAAACGAGTGAAACACACTCTGAACTATGATTGACCTTAATGTCAGTGGTGTAAGGTAACGTCGACCGTGCTGTGACCCCATTAGTTTACAACAGTCGACTTACATAGAGAAATGTGCAAATCACTGTAAATAACATTATTGAAAGGAGTTGAAACCATTGTGGCAAAAGTAGAAATTGCCTACGATAAGCAATTTCTCCTTTTGTCACAATGTTTCCGATTGTCGTCTGCTGCACATGCGTATGTAAGCGGGAAATGGTTACATCCTCCCCATGGAAACGGAACCCTTTCCGTCATAATATAACAGTTCGAATATTGAAATATTGTTGAAAATGGAGCTATTGCTGACAATGAACAATTTCTCCTTTTCACACAATGCTTTCAAACACGTTTCAAATTAATTATTTTCATATTTAAACGTTTTACTGTGGACATTCTTTAACTCTATCTCCTTTCCGGACACATTTTGAATAACATGCTAGAGATTAATGATAACGAGCAATATCGCCTTACATCAAAAGGAAAATTATATAGTTTATACATAGCTTTGTGGAAAAAGAGGAAATGGGTCACGAATAACCATTCTGCAGCCGTCTGCTGCACATGCGTCAAAAAGCGACTTTAAACGGGAAAGGATTGAACCGTTTCCGTTATAGCAACTTAGTTACATACGAATGTTGAAAGTATATTTGCCTACGGAGCAACTGCTGACAATGAGCAATTCCTCCTTTCGAAACAATGCTTTGAAACATGAATCAATCTTATTCTATAACCTAGATAACGAAAATATTTGTCTACAGTCATTATTTTAACCTTTGCCCCTTTTAGACACATTTGACTAACCTTAACAGATAAATGATAATCAGCAAGTTTACTATTCAAAATAATACTTTCAGGCTTAGTTAAATGTTGTTTGCTGTATATTTAGTCTACGTGGTCAAGGGTAAGGACTTGTTATTACATAATCCGTCCAAAGAGTGAGGTCCTACTGTGTATACATGCCATGAAAGAATGGTACTAACGGTCTCACCGCCCATTTGTGAAAGACGAATGACGCATATCGCATTGACTTTTGTCAAACGTCGGAAAGAAAGTTGGCCGAAAATGTCAACATACACACGAGTTATAACCGCAAGGTCATTATTTATTTTATAATTGAGGCGCTTCTACCGATTTTGGGACTAAAATTATAATGTATATGCATTTGCGCTGATTGAAGATTCAACGTTCGTCAACGTGTAATCTAGTCCTAGACGTATCTGTTGACAAATAAACTAGAAGTATAGTCTAAATAGGTTTTTGTAAATTAACCCTGTACGGTCCCATTTCGGAGATACAATTAATTTGCAAATACTTTACAAATACCATAATCTAAGCTTTCTTAAGCACAGACGTGTTTTGACGCATCGAACCAGTCTTCTGTAATCAATACTTTATAAGTTGTCTCTGTCTGTAAAGCTTGGAGGTATAATCCGGTGTCCGGCCGGCTGTCTGCCTGAATGTGCATTCGTCCGTCCGTCATGGATTGCATGTTTTGGTCAAAACGTTGTTTCTGTATGGCAAATTTATTTGAAAGTGGTCACACTTATACCGTGTGACCAGGAGAACGGCAAAATACTAGGTACATAACTCTGGTCTGCTTATCTTAGTTATCTTCATTTTTCCTTATTTAGTTCAGCGATTGTCTCAATTAATTTCCATTGTATCCGTTTCCAAACTTGGTTTGTAGGTAACTTATGACCTACACATTTGCAGTGCACCATTACCATAACTTTAGCATGCTGCGTTTGGAGTGTGTATATTTTTGTCTTTTCATGTTCTCACTTATTATATGACTTTCGCATGAAAAACACATGCCCTTGTTTCGTTAATGAGTGTTTCCCAAGCGTTGTACTTTGTCCAGAGCGACTGACTGTCTGTCCGTCTTTGTGTTTATCCATCCGTCCGTCTGTCCGTTACGGTTTGCATTAATGGGTCAAAACTTTTTTTCTGTTTCGCGGATCCATTTCAAAGTCGTCACACGTATACACGTACAACTCATTTTTCATTTCTTCGGCTATTGTCTCAATAGATGTCCAATGTATCAATTTAAGACTTGTTGTATAGGAAACTCAGAGCTACAGATGTGCAGTGCAAAAGAAACATAACTCTAGCATGCTTTCGATTGTCTTTCATTTATCAGCATGATTACAATATACATTGTGAATCTTTAGTGATTTCTGAACTGGAAATATTTTAATTAAGGGTCGCTGCTCTGTTTTTTTGTATTGTATAGGCAGGCAATATGTGTGCTTCGCACATTTTTTGTTTGGTTTGTTTAAAGGTCATTGTTTCAACAATGTTTGTCTATATTATCTATGCCATATATTTTCAACTTACATATGCCCCCTATACCACCAGCGCTTTCGGCGCTTTGATTATTTACTTTACCAATAAATACATATCTTCAATTTGAATTTTAAAGTCAGTACTGTTATCCTTTGCTAACAGAGCGAAATTGGTGGAACTTCTATACAGTTTCACTTTGACATCCACTTGATTAATTAGATAACGATCCATAAAGAACAAATCGTGGAAAATAGGTCCCTGCAAATCCAGAGTTTTGGATTTGGCGATTAATTTCGCCCTGACATAAAACCCATTATTCGAACTGCTAGGATCTGTAACTCCTGGTGAATCCGCGTCATCCATCCGCCATACCTGCGTCTGCAGTTGACTTGATAACGCACCATGTCCATTATTCAACAGAGGCTGTATGTACGCTCGATATGGGTTGTAGTTACAGGTTAAATTGGCTTTGTTTTGAAGCGTGACTTCGCTTGTAGAAAACAATGTTTGGAAAAAATAAGTTGGCAGGTCCCACTGGTTCTGTGGTTAATGCAGTCCCGTCTGTCTTCTCAACTTTTAATTTGACATATAATTGAGAATTATTTAGGTCACAAAAATCGCTGGTTTTCTGTGAATGAATTCTAAACTCGAAAGGGCTGTATGTCGTCTGACACCTGAGAGACTGGACGCACTTCTTCATAGTATACGTCGTTTACGCTGGTTTGAGTTGGAGGTACATCGAATAAAGCAAGTTCAGTCACAAGTCCTTCTTTAAACTGTTCTTCGTTCAACACTATCATTGTCTTTAATTAATTTCAAAAATATCACGTGATCGTTTAGAACTATATGCTTTCTCCGTTTATACTTCTTCCCAACACATTTTGTCGTTTTACCTGCACCACTTTGCCGTTTTACCTGCACCACTTTGCCGTTTTACAAGTTTATTCGATTTTATTTTAGAGGTTGTTTTTCTTTTGATCCCTCTTCGTCGACGGTCTTTACTTGTCTGAAGCATATCCACAACTGCAGTTGAATTTTTATCTTCTCTTTGTATTTCCAATTTAGCTTGAGCAGTGGTTTGATCTGCGGGTAAAACTGTTCTAACAGGATACTATTTGTTATCACTACTTTTTGAATGATCGACAGATATCACCTGTCACCGTCTACCACCACCTTATTGGTTTAAAGATGCACTTCCAGAGCTAACACGATCGAAGAAGTCAACCCATTGTTGCGAAGTAGGTATATACAATTTCATGTTTTTACAAAAACGGGTAAGGCTTTAAATGCATTGTTAAGTATGCTGGTCCTCTCAATTCTGACGCGTATATATCGTTCTCGTCTTTTATATATATTTCGAATTCTCTCACTTCACCCCTTTTCACCGTAACGTAAAATGGATGATAAAAAATATAATTCCATTCAGCTTTTTTTATTCTTTCCAAGTCGCTTGAGTAGAGGTCGTTCTTCACCATACACAATACTTTCCTTACAAAGGTCTGAATATATGTAAATAGCATCCGTCGCTTTCGATTTCACCTTCTCTTTAACACGAAATTGAACGAACGCCACCTTCCAAACTCCGGTTAAATATAAAGGTAGTTTTAAATGTATCTTAAACCTATAAGTCTGATTATCCGTGAAGTAAGAGTTACTTTCGTCACTTTTTATATAAATATAACGATCCATACGTATTTACGATGCGTTCTCACTTGCGTCTTTGCCATCGTCCGCGTCTATCCAGCTATTAAATGTCTTGGGAAATCCCTGCTACTCGACAAAGTAGTGTAGCCTTTTGTTTCGTCGTCTCTTTCGTATGATTCTCTGAATAAACCACAAGCTGTTATTCGTCTTTATCAACCTTTTGTAACTCTTTCGTATAAAACAATCCTTTAATGCTTTCATTCTTCAGGTCTTTCAATTTATACATGGATATACTTTGTTTCAACAATCTAGCAGACACTTTAAATACTTCTGTAGTAAACTGTTCTTGATAGGCCCTACGAAACGGCTGTTTCGTAAAACTAATGCGAACTAAATCACCGATTATATATCCAAAGAAGGTTTTGGTTTTCACTACTGGTTTCTTTTTTAAATACATATAAGCCCATATATCTGCTTCGTTTTTCTTATCAACCTGGATAGGTGTTAATCCATTCAAACTTCTATGCGATGTATTGTTGTAGTTACTGGCGATGGCCTCTAGGGAATCGATGTGACGAAGTTTGCCTTGGTGGGATTTTGCGTTGTAAAAAAGTAAATTCCTTCTTCTTTCGTGAGGTTTTTAAACCAACGGTTAAGAAATTCTGATCCACGATCAGCTCGTACTTATTTTGTTTTTTGCTCACGTAATATACTTTTCATCGCTTCCAAAACAACCTTTGCCGTTTTGTTTTTAAGCGGTTGTATCCATATCCTTCTTGACAAGATGTCGATTGAAAATAAAAGAAAATGTATCTCATCATTTTCATCCGCCAAATTGGCCATTGAAAGCAAATCTATGTCCCATTGTTCATTAATAATTTGCTCTTAAATGCCGACATTACTCATCCTGTTTCGATCTGCACCCGTCTCGGAAGGCACGGTTTAACGACGTCATATAATATCGAGGAAATAATACGTCATCGGGAATTATGCTCCCGAGGTTTTACTCAAACCGACTAAATGCTCGTTACCGACTATATGCTCTTTACCGAGTTTTTGCTCTTTACCGACTTTTTGCTCATACCGACAATTACTCCCTTTACCGAATAATTTGCTTCTAAATACCGCCTATTACATTCTTTAGTTTGACACTACTTTGGCCATAAAAAAATGATTTTTAGAGTAATTGACTTGATTATTATAATGTTAATGTCATGTTTTTTTGCATGATCAAAACAAATATTCTGAATTCGTTTTACGGTCGTCTGTTATTACGAACAAAAATTATAAAGTATAGACTTATAGAAAATCAAGAAATATATTTTTAATGAACGAGGTTTAAACATAAGGTGGTCCTTAATCGATCACCTGCATTTTGGTAAAAAAGCAAATGAATGTTTATTTCAGCTCTTTTGGGATGCCATCTGGCGACTACCTTTTTTAACTAGTCAATATGACTGGAACAAATTATGTAATGGGTCACATTTCTGCTTAATCCTTTTCCTAATAGAGACGGTTTCTGACGCCTTTGCAGCAGATGACTTAGGAAAAGATTGTCGCCAAAGGAAAAATTGCTCATTAGGAGAAAGTTATCATTTTGCCACAATGTCGGATATATAATTATACTTTCATTTATTGATATTTTATCAATTTGTTTAACAATGTTATTTTTATTTGTTTTAGTTAGTTTACTTATTTGTAGGACGTATTAAGCCTGTATGGATATGAGTGGGTCTTAATGTATTTAGTGCGTATGGGGATCAATATTGACCTGTTCGTACACAGTCTGATCTGATCTAATACTACATAACGTATATATTTTATAACAACTTTGTATGAGTTAATCTAGTGCTCATGTATAGAAATTTGGGATCTTTCATGTTGATCCCACCTTTTTTGCGGGAAACAACGTCGCTCCATTTGACGTTACGCCAAAATGAAGTGTTACGGAAATGACTACGGTCCAGTCAAATATAGATTCGGCGAAGTAGTCTATTGCTGTCGTCTTTTTTGACGAAAGGGAAAACATATTTCGTACACAGTTCTATTTATTTTTAACCTTTTCGTACAAATGTTAATTCACTCGAAAATTACACAGCACTTTAATGATCTTAAATATCGATTTTTTTTTTTCATTATTATTATTTAAAATACGACAATAATTTTCAATCCGTGTTTTTCGTCTGACTTTATACTTACCCAAAATGGCGACTCCAATGAATTTCAGAAAGCTTCATGGGTTATGAAAAAAAAAAAATGTTCGTAATATGAGAATAGGCGGTACCTATTTCGGGTAACATTTAATATGATAATAGGCAAGGCCTAGGTCGTGTCAAAGTAAGAATAATTAGTTATGCAGTGTTAGTTCCCAAACAAGAAAGAATCTGAAAAACATGTTGCAAAAATTCCTGAACTTATCATGTATTAATTTTAATTAGTACATATCTATTTCATTTTGTTATAGGGTTAGGAGTGTAAAAGATTGTGAGATTTCCAGGGAAGTTGATGGAAAACAACACTAGAAGGCATTGACTAATGTTCTGATTTCTTTTTATAAATGCCAGTTATTTGTAAACTAGTAATAAATATAATTGGAAACTGAGTCTTGCCATAGTTGCTTGATTGACTTGAGCATATTTTCAATGGAATTTCCGTTCACCTAACATTTTTTTCTCTGGTTTTCTAGAAAAAATACTCCACACAACAATCTTCCAAGGCAACTGGCTACCTTCGAATGATCTGGCTCAAGGTTTTATTTTGAGACAAAGATGAAGACACTATGCATAAAGACTGAAAAAACTGTACTTTTTGACAAATATTTTCAAAAGTCCCATGTATAAGATATTTAAATATTGCGTGTCTATATAAGGGAAATGAGTTCAATTATGTAGGATGAATAGAATGCATATTATTCTTTTTTCTTATTTTTCCGATATGCTGCTTTATATATCTGAGGGAAAGACATAGAAAGACTAAAGACGTTTTGAGTTGAAATTGTTAACACTAGAGAAAAGGACCACTTGCTTATTTTCAGCAATTTCTCCGTTTGCCATAATGTTTCCAATTCTATTCATTAATTCAACTTTGGCTTTCTCTTTTTTTACCTCAACATTGTCAATGTCATCTGCCGCAGGTTTGATGTATGTTTGATGTATTTTGAAATGGGTTAAATTTAGCCCCTTGCCTGATGTAAATGACTTGATGTCTGTAACTAATCTGAATACATTGTCGGAATGTTGTACAATTGCTCCAAAATGATGGGTAACGGAAATGACGCGACGTCGTCCTTGGCTACGGTACAGTCACAATTTAGGTTCGGGCGTAGTAGTCTATTGATGTCGTCTTTTTTGACGAACGGGAAAACATATTTTGTACACAGTTCCATTTATTTTTAACCTTTTCGTACAAATGTTAATTCACTCGAAAATTACACAGCACTTTAATGATCTTAAATGTCGATTTTTTGTTATTATTATTATTTAAAATACGACAATAATTTTCAATCCGAGGTTTTCGTCTGACTTTATACTTACCCAAAATGGCGACTCCAATGAATTTCAGAAAGCTTCATGGGTTATGAAAAAAAAAAAAAATTGTTCGTAATATGAGAATAGGCGGTACCTATTTCGGGTAACATTTAATATGTTAATAGGCAAGGACTAGGCCGTGTCAAAGTAAGAATAATTAGTTATGCAGTGTTAGTTCTCAAACAAGAAAGAATCTGAAAAACATATTGGAAAAACCCCTGAACTTATCATGTATTAATTTTAAACTTAAGTCTTGGTCGTTCGCGCGCGGTCGTATGGACGTCGCAGCTCGGCTTAAATCGTGTTATAAATGTTTGCAATGCATCACATTACTACCATTTGGTTTAAAGTCCTTTTTATCGCCCGATAGGGGATCGAACCCGTGAGGCGAATGTAGAGTGAAGGCTGTACTAGGATCAGGGCCCAGGAATAACAACCTCTGCGTATTTATGACAAGTGTAGAAAAAAGATCTGTATACACATCCATGCCTTAATTACACCAACAATAAGTTTTACTTAAATTAAGTATTTTCCTTAAATTGAGTATTTAAAAACGTTTCAACACCATTCCTTTTTTTCACTACGAAAAGAACTTTAAAATACTTAATTTCATCACGAATACCTTTCAAGTTTTTGACCCTTTCCCAATCACAGACGAACTTTGACGCATTGGCAGCAGGCGACGTTTGAAAACATTTTGGCAAATGGAGAAAGAGGCTGATCTAGACCTGTATCTGCACGGTTCACAAACGCCAACTTGTGCAATTTATCACCGTTTGTCAGAAGTTTCCTGAAATGTTTTGTGAATATCTGGGTTGATCTGTATATAGTAGAACCACCGTTTGATAATGACAAGATAATACATTGTTAGTGAGGGTGCGGAAGGTCGCGAATTCGATTCCTTGTCAGATCATCATACCAAGTACCTTACAAATGGTAGTAATGGATTTGTCTCCTTGGTGGTTTAGTTAGCATTACGACTGAGTCGCTAGGTCAGGATAAATGGATCAGTAGTACTGGTAATTTACCCAGGAAACGCCGTGATATACTGAAACAATTATGGAAGTGGGTAAAGTATAATACAAGAAGAATTTTGATGCAAAGCATCAAAGACGCCGCGCATGATTTTGAAGCATGACTTAAAGGAAGCAGATGCAGTTCAGTACATTTAAATAACCTATGCAAACCGTCAGACAGGATGTAAATATTTCAAACAAGAAGGCTAAATGTCCCTTTATTTTAAACAAGAAGGCCAATATGTGCCTATATTGCTCACCTTGCTACCATAGCCTATATAAAAAGGTTACCAAGAGCAGAAAGGGTCAATATTGACGTAGGGATTACACGTTGTATATATACTACGATCTATGTGATATTCAGCATGTGAAGGTTAGTCGTGAAATGACAAGTTTAGTCCTGAAACCATTTGATTTATAGTTTGCTTAACATTTTGCAAATGTGTCACACAAGCTGAAGTTTCTCAAACTTCTTTATCAATAAACTGTTTCAAATCCTCTAACTAGATCAATTGGATAAAAAAAAAATAGGTGCTTAAATATTAATATATATATTAAGGTTTATTGCCTCTAGTTATAAGTTAAGTGTGACACAAGCTTTGGAAGGAGAGTCTATTCTCCTCCCAGATTAGCAGAAGTATGATAGCAAAAACGGGAGTATATAAACAAACAAGAGGCCCAAGAGGGCCAGTATCGCTCCACGGCCATAAGGCAAAAATAAAATCTCCAAACAGCCCTGCCCCGTGGTGGCTATTTTTTTTACCAACCACCATGGCTTAAAGGAATCTTGTAGAGTGTAACCAAAGGAATGTTTCTGCAAAATTATTTGAAAATATGCCTGACACTTTCGGAGGAGAAGATTTTTTAAGTTTTCACTATGGTCATATAAGTCAAAATAGCCCCGTCCTCTGGCGGCCATGTTTTTCGACCAATCAACATGGCTTGAAGGAATCTGATAGAGGGTCACCCAATGAACATTTCTACAAAATTATTTGAAAATCGGCTGAACACTTTCGGAGAAGAAGATGTTTTAAGTTTTCACTATAGCTATATAACGCAAAAAAGCCCCGCCCCCTGGCGGCCATGTTTTTCGCCCAATCAACATTTCTTGAAGGAATCTAATTAAGGTTCACACAAGGAACATTTCTACAAAATTATTTGAAAATCGGCCTGACACTTTTGGAGGAGAAGATTTTTTAAGTTTGCTCTTTAGCCATATAGGTAAAATAGCCCCGCCCTGTGACGGCCATGTTTTTTTACCAATCAACATGGCTTGAAGGAATCTGATAGAGGGTCACCCACGGAACATTTCTACATAATTATTTGAAAATCTGCTGAACACTTTTTGAGAAGAAGATTATTTAAGTTTTCACTATAGCTATATAAGGCAAAAAAGCCCCGCCCCCTGGCGGCCATGTTTTTCGCCCAATCAAAATTTCTTGAAGGAATCTAATAAAGGGTCACCCAAGGAACATTTCTACAAAATTATTTGAAAATCGGCCTGACACTTTCGGAGAAGAAGATTTTTTAAGTTCTCACTATTTTTTTCTTTCGGTTGCCATGGAAACCAGAATTTTGAATGGATCAAAAAAAATTGAAGGAATTTAGTAGAGGACATTGAGAGGATGCTTACCATGGAGTTTCAACCAAATTGGCCAAGTGGTTAGGGAGAAGAAGTCGTTTAAAGTAAAAAGTTAACGCACGCACGCACGCACGCACGCACGCACGCACGCACGCACGCACGCACGCACGCACGCACGCATGCACGCACGCACGACGGACAATTCGCCATGACATAAGCTCGACTGGCTTTCAGCTTTCAGCCAGTGGAGCTAAAAATACGAAGTAATTTAAAAAATAAATAAAGATATTTATGATCAAGATTGAGCATTATGAAAGTTCACATGTATAGTCAAAATATAGCAAGAATTATTAAGTTTGTTTTTGTTTGTTTGTAATGTCACTTTTATCGTTTTGAACATGCCAGTAGAAAACTGAAAAATAAACAAAAGAAAATGGTAAAGTCAGTTCCCCAAGAGCAAAGAGCGAAAACCAGTTGGTACGAATCGTTAATCTCGAACAAAACATGAAAAACCGAGTAAGAATCCAATAAATTTTGGAAATCGGATGAAATCGTGAAAACAGCGAAGTATTCATAACGGGAGGAAGCAGAGACAACTTAATTACTCTTTGTGAACCGATAACACATTGTCTTCTATTAACTAAGAATGACCAAAATCGCCAAGCTTTACAAATAATAGAATGGGTCACGTTAAGGCCTATTGCATAGTTGGGTTAACGTTGTTTTTACAGTTTCTAGAATTATACCGTAATATGTAGTAATTAAAATGAATCATCATTGATTTTTTTTAAAGATTACCCATTTATTTAAAAATCTCAATATTGTTAATAGGCAAAAACATCGCCAGAAACTTTTTTCTAAGCTTTGATGAATTGGGGTCGTAAACCAAAGTATAAAAAAAGCGTAGCCTAGGAAGATGGTGAACAGTTATTAAATACATATTAAATGTGTCTAAAGTTTTGTAATAACGGTAGAAGACATACGTATTTTGTATCTTGCTGTTTCTTGAATCATTCTATACAATTTATTTATTCATAAAGAATTTTTTTTTTCAAACATATAACAGAGTTTTTCTTAACAATAATAATGTTGCTCCCTTTTCGATTACGTCACCCCATGGTACACAATTAAAACCTATCACATACTGACGCCGCGCTTCCACGCGGCGTCAACAAACCAATCATTATTTCCAATAGGTTTTAAGCCTTTCCCACATATAGCCAATATGCAGCAGACGACTTTGAACATATTTGTCAAAAAAGGAAAATCTCTTAATTGAATCGATAACGATTGACTAAAAGTGGAAAACATTATGGCAAAAGGAGAAATTGCTCATCATGAGCAATTTCTTCTTTTGCCACAATGTTTTAAAAAGTCGTCTGCTTCAGATCTGTATGCGGGAAAGGGTTAAATCGGACCAGCGTCTGGCGATTAAAGGTCTTAACTCTTTCCCTGATACAACAAATCTACCGCAGCCGACTTTGAAAACATCCAGGCAAAAATATTGAAAAGCTCCCGCATAAATGATAGTGTAATTATTCAATAGAATTGAAAATAATGTGGCAGAAGGAGAAATTGCTCATTAAGATATGTTTGCCTGGATGTTTCTATCCGATCCATCACTCAGTCAACTGGTCAAATAATTACAGCTTTTTTTTGTTAGACAGTTCAATGTATCACTCACACGGAGAGCTTTATATCTTGGTCAAACAGTGTGCGCGTGCACAGGCTGATCCAAACCTGCGCTGTCAGCGATGACATTATTCCTTTCCCATACACGACACATCTTCAGCAGACATCTTAACCCTTTCCCCCATATAGACGCTTTCTGACGCCTACGCAGCGGACGGCTTTTTGAAAACATAGTAACAAAAGAAGAAATTGCACAAAACGTGCAATTTCTCCTTTTGTCACAATGTTTTCCACTTTTAGTCATAGGTTATCCATTCAATTATAGAGATTTTCCATTATTTGGCCGGGTTCGATACCCGGTTGCGGCGACATTCTTTCGGACGATGTTTTCCATTGCCTCTCACCTCTGATCTATGTGAGAAAGTAGTCAGTGGCTTCGAAAGAATGTTGTGTAAGTACTGGTGTGGGAAAGCCAGGAAAACATGGGTAGGTGCACTGACCGCCGTGATATGACCAAAGCTGTTGAAAGCGGCGTTAAACTCCAAACAAACAAACAAACATTATTTGGCAAAATATGTTCAAAGTCGTCTGCTGCAGAATTGTCGTATGAGGGAAAGGGTTAAAGAATATCTAGGCATAAGTATGTACAATGTCTTGCCGCGCAAGCTACCCCGGACTCACACTTTTCGCCTCCTGGGCATTTTCTGTTTAAGGAATAATTACTCTTTACCTCTATCCCCTTGAGACAGAATGTGTCGGCCCGGATTAGCATGCGCGAAATGCGCAGGCTGATATATGTCGATACATTACGCAGAGACCATAATGTTGGTATTCTCACAGAACCGCTCAAATTATGAATACATTGTGGAAAACTAAGAAGTTGCTCATAATCGGAGATGTTTCTCATTTTCAAACCATGTTTTTTTTTCTTAAAAGCATTCTTTAGATTTTCTTAATAATTTAACATTCATTTCTTAAAATAGTTTAAGTAGGGGAGAATTAAAAGATGTCGCTTAGGGTATTTTGGTAAAAATGGAGAAAAAATATGACAGAATTTTACAGAAATAGCGATTGCTTTCTCCGTGGAGCTATGCCGTAGGCAATCCTGATAATTTCATGTAATTAATTTATAATCTTAAGTTAACCCTTTCCCATTACAGACGCATTTTAACGCCTCTGAAGCAGATGACTTTTGAAAACATTTGGTATCAAAAATTGCTCATGATGAGCAGTTTTTCACAATGTTTTCAACTCTAATGAATAGTTATACTATGAATTATGCAAGAAAGAATTCACTAGGCGAATGTTTACCGTCATTTTAGACCAAATCGGGCCGGACAAAACCGGTGTTTAACATTCTCTAATTTCACTTTCAAACAAGGTCAACATACTAAAAGTGATCAATGTAATCGTTAGTGCATCCTATAGACACTTACAATGAATTTAAACTTAATGTCATATATTCAATGCATATTTATGTTGATATTATACACTCATTTCTATGCAAACAAAGTTTTTTAGGAACTATTTCGCTGTGGATCAGAATGACAGCGGATGTATTTGGCGTAATTTAACCTTATATGGATGTATACTGTAAGATAGAGCTTATGCCATTTACGTAATTGTAAATGTAAGACAATATATGAATAAAGATCATAGAACAAAGATCATAGACATAGATAAGACATTTTACTTTGACTGTATGTTCTAATCGCTCGTTATACTTCGTACAACTGCGCAGTGTGATCGGATCAATGTTCGCCAGAGAAGGGTTCAAGAATCGCCTGACAAATAGTGTTCATGTGGGTCTGAATTGCGTAAACCCTTTCCCACATATAGTCGCATTCTAACGCCTCTGCAGCAGACGACTTTTGAAAACATTGTGACGAAAGGAGAAATTGCTCAAAACGAGCAATCTATATAAATGAAGGTATACTTTTGAAAGCGCGCGCAGGTCGTGCAGTTTTCCCACATACATCAAATCTGCAGCAGACGACTTTGAAAACATTGTGACAAAAACCTTAAAAATCTCAATAAAAGATAGCTATATTATTAAATAAAGATGAAACATTGTGGCCAAAGGAGAAATTGCTCATCATGGGAAATTTCACCTTTGGCCACAATGTTTTCAAAAGTCGTCTGCTGCATCAAAATGCGTTTGCAGGTGGGAAATGGTTAACGAAAAGGTTGGTTATTGCGTAAAGATGGATAAGAGTTAATTAACTTCTACACCCAAGATGACTTTCATAAATGGAACATAAATCATCTAATTTCATTACAGCTCAATGACAAGAACGTTTAAAGAGCTCTAGAAGTATAAAATAGTTGCACAGTGTAGGCTCTGATGCAGCTGTGCGCATAAACAGACTCATCCGAGTCGTGGTGGTTCGTCTTTCTCCCCCTAATTGTTATCAGGTATTTTCGGGCGGGCGGTATCGACTCCAGATGTCTATGCACATACACGGTTCGCTTTCTCTATATGGTCTATATGCTATACTAACTAGAACTATCACTGAAGATGATAAATACCCCCTAAACAGCACCTTGACCTACACCATAACTTAATTAGTAAAAGGGCCATAACTCTGTAAAATATCATGCATTTGCAACCCCTTTAGGATATGCACATCTCCTCTTGGTATAGAAGCTTCATGTACAATTTTATTGAATGTTTACAAAATATGGCTTCCGGCCGACCGACCGACAGACAGATTGCCCGACACAGTGACTCCTATATACCCCCTCTTCTTCGAAGGGGGTACAATAACGACCGTAACGTTTCGTATGAGAGAATTTGGGGAATCCCATACAAGACGGTGTTACTATAATAAGCCTATCAATATGGTATTAAATACGCCTCGGTGGTGTAGTGGTAGAGCGTCCGTCTCGAGTGCGGGAGGTCGCCGGTTTGATCCCCGGCCGGGTCATACCAAATACTTTAAATTGGTTGTAATGGCTGCCCTCCTTGACGCTCAGGGTTGTGGGGTTAGCATTACGACTGACTGACTGGTGTCAGGATAAATGTACCAGTAGTACAGGTAACTTACCCCGGAAACGCCGTGACATAACTGAACAAATATTGAAAGCGGTGTTAATCACTAAACAATCAATTTAATAAAAAGTCAATAGTATAATAGTATAGAACCATATAGAGAGGACATTCGAAGCCTTGCGACCAGGGAAACAGCTAGATCAGCATGTGTCTCCGGGAAGTTGAATCAGGATGTTACCTGTTCGTCTTTGTCTCCCGGAATCATCCGGACAGCGGTTTTGAACCAACGTCGACTGTTCAAGTATGCAATGTTAAATTAATTACTATGTTTCCCTATCCAACTTAGGCCTACAACAAATCTGCAGCAGACGACATTGAAAACAGCTAAGCAAAAATGTGGAAACTTTTATAAATCAAAGTATAATTACAGAAGAGATCTGAAAACAGTGTGTTTTCAAAACACGTCTGCATTCAATGCGTAAAAATGCAAGTGGGAAAGCGTTATACTCAAACCTTCGAAAGATGATTCAAATTTTTTATATCGTCGATTCGTTTGGACAAATTGTATTATATGCCATGTTCTGTGAGAAATTGTGCAAATATTCAGTGTAATACAAACATGTTAAGCATTTTCTTTTAGCGACATTTAAAATCGTAGACAGAATAATTTCACTTTCCAGTATAATAAACATCTAAATATTGACCGTTTTGCTTCATAATTACTGGGTAGACATACCCATTAAGCCAAATTGTGTACATTTTCATGACTTTTTCAACATTTACTGTCAAAATAGTTTTTAACTTTTTATTACTTACTTTGTTGTCGTCAATATAAGCAATACTTATAGAAGTTTCAACATTTCAAATTTTTGATGATGGTTCATATATTTGCAAGACATTTTTTGATCAGTTTTTAAACGTTGACTATACTATCTATACTCTGGAGTTCAGCACCTTTAAAATACATCGTTGGTGTGTAGACTATAATCTCTATTGTATACTGTGTGTATTTATTGGACATACGTTACGTATGGAAAAATGTTCATTAATTAACCCTTTCCCTCATATAGACGCTTTCCACCTCTGCAGCAGACGGCTTTTTGAAAACATGGAGACAAAAGAAGAAATTGCTCAAAACGAGCAATTTCTCCTTTTGCCTATGTGTTTTCAACTCTATTTTTAAATTATTGTTCTTTCATTTAATGGGATTGTCTGAGCTTTTTCTTAGACGTTATCAAAGTCGTCTGCTGCAGATTTGTTGTATGTGATAAAGGGTTATAGATTTATCATCACCAGACTTCTTTTGTAATCAATTTAGACAAAGAATGAAATTGTTAGGAGTGTGATGATAGACAGACGGCAGAGAAGAGAACCTTATAATGTCTCCTGCCAAGGCAGAAACCGTAAACAAAATACCATTTACAGATATCATATTTTTAAGAGGCTTCTGGTTTCAAAACAACAGCGGGAAAAAGGTGAAACTGTACTGCTTGGAAATTTGTTATGACCCTTATCCAACACTGAATTGTATTATATGAAATGACAACGAATGTCAGATACTTTTTATCACATGACGAAACACAAAGAAAATCGGGTTTTCGCGGTCAGAAAATAGTCCAAACATGAAATACTTAATAAACTTATCTCAAACAAATATTTTTATGACCGATAAAGGTCCCTTTACTTTGTCCATCTATCTTGGCGTTTGTGTTTACCGGATACATATTCTCAGCCATTTTGTAAACATTCGCGGATGTATACAACAATAGTTATTTGGTCATGTTATATTACACACGTTACATATAAAGAAATACGTAATGGGTATATTAGATCGGGTACAAGCATTGTCATGTGATAACACTTCTTATATCAAGGGGGAAAGTTACCTTGACACAATGATTGATTGGGGTTTAACACCCGTTTCAACATATCACGGCTATTAGTTCATATACTCATGTGTTTCCTGACTTTCATACACCAGTTTTCCACAAAGACATATACTGTATAGCCCATTGGGGGAAAGACAAATGACGCTTGTCGCTAAGACTTTTGACACAATGGCAAATCATTAGTAGTACTGTGAAAATTAATTAACCACAGAGAAATGCATTCATCAATTGGTCCAGTTGAAAATAGGTTGACAGGGTGCTTTTGTTCATTTACTTACAAACTTACAAAATATTATCATACTCGGTCATCCCTGTATACATTTGAACTAATTGGAACAATTAATGAAAAATGATAGATTAAGAACATAATGCACACTTAGTAAATACATGTAAAGGGCATATATAAAACGTGACTCTTAAACAGTACATTAGACGGATAGAAAACCGAAAAATGTGCTTTTTTGAATTCACACAATAAACTAATCTTAAATTTTACTAAATTACTCCTCCTAAAATGTTTATATAATTTTTTAACTGTACTACTATATGTTTTACTTTACAATTTTTAACTGTGCTGCAACATGCAAAATATTACATGCAAATAAAGAAATTGAATTGAAGTTTTAATGTTTGTGGGTTGGCTTACATAGTTAGACTTGATTATATGAACATTCGTAAGGTCAAAGGGAAGTAATTATCTTTCCATAGACGACCATTATAGCATTATGGGTTATGGTTCGTTCCCAACAAAAGTCCAACAACACTGAAACCTGTATCAAATAAAGTTCATTATTAGAACTACCAAAACATACAGGTTGACGGACCATTTTTCGTTTTATCAGGTCAAATAGAAGGTCACCCTTATCCCACACTGAATTTTACTTTCAATTTCAGAAAATGGCTCTGAAGGTGTCAATAAAGCCAACACCAATCACTATTTTGCTTATAAATTAGTCAGAGGTTATTCAACTTTATAAACAAGAGGGCCTTGTTCGCTCACCTGAATTATGCAATGCAATGCAAAACACATCAAGACAGTTATTCTGACAAAGATTCAACATGCAACCTCCAGTGTTAACAATATTTTTTTTTCATTTGGCCTAGTGATCCATATTTTTTTACCTGATATGACCCATATATTCCAACATTCAAAAAAAGTTTCAACTTGCTCAAAGTAAAAAAGCGGCCTCCAGAGTTTGAACAATATTTTCCTTTATTGACCTAGTTTCAGACCCAATATGACCCTTATTCGAACATGACCTAGATATAATTCAGACAAACATTCTGACAAAATTTCAAGTTGCTGATGCAAAAAATGCGTCAACCAAAGTGTCAACAAGATTTTCCATCAGTTTGGCCTAGTAAACCTACTTATCGCCCCGGCATAACCCGTATTTAAGCTTGGCCTAGATAGCATTAAGATAAACATTCTGACAAAATTTTAAGATAATGAAGCAGAAAATGCAGCTTTTACAGTGTTAACAATATTTTCTTTCAATTTGGCCTAGTGACCTAGTTGCTGACCCATATTCGAACTTGACCTAGATATTTTTAAGACAAACATTCTGACAAAATTTCAAATTGCTTAATAAAAAATTGCGGCCTTTTGAGTTTTAACAAGATTTTCCTTCAATTTGACCTATTGACCTACTTTTTGACCCAACATGAACCATGTTCGAACTTGACCTAGATATCTCCAAGAAAATCATTCTGATAAAGTTTCAACATGTTGAAAATGTGGCCTCTAGTGTTAACAAGATTTCCCTTCAATTTGACCTCATATGGCCCAGTTTCAAACTTGTCCAAGATTCGATGGAGATGAATGTTCTGATAAACTTTCATGAGATCGGATGCAAAATGTAGCCTGTAGAGTGTTAACAAGGCAATTGTTGACGCCGAACAAATTGTGATCACAATTGCTCACCTTGCACAGGTGAGCTAAAAACACTTTCAACTTTCAACAAAATCATTATTGTCTAATGGGAGACAACTCCAGTCTTATATATTCCTCTGAAAATCCTTGGACAAAATTGTCTGCCTGGCAATCCGATCCGAATGGCTTCCCTTTGACCTTAAGGTCTACCTATTATTCGAATGCAGTATATGCATATGGTGTATGCGTTTGTATGCAGTCAATTACTTTCCACAAATACATGTCATGTATTCAATATATTTATGAAACAAACATTCAGATATCAGCCAATTTAATTATATATTTGGCACAAGACAGTGATATTTTTTGGCTTTACCCATTATCGTATTAAAAGAAATAGAGGATTCATATTTTCAAAGAAAAAAAAAGATCAAATTATTTTTAAAAAAATTACCATTTTAATTATTGATCATTTTGATACAATCTTACAAGTTAAAGCACTGTATATACACAGATCAACAAAAATAAATTATCACTTATTTGTGCATCCCTAACATTTAAACCAGAGTTGAAAGAAGCCAGCAAAATAGATTATATAAAATCTGGTAAAGAACTGAATGTAATGATTACAATCCCTTCAAAAAATATTTACGATGGATATGATCAATTTTCTAAACCCTATTCCAATTATAGGCAAATTGCAGCGCTTAAGCAACTGACAACATTGTGGCAAAAGGAGAAACTGTTCATCATGAGCAATAAATCCTTTTGCCACAATGTTTACAACTCTATTAAATAATTAAATTTTCATAGAGATTTCAAATATTATTTGCAAACTATAGGTGTAATAATTTTTGAAAAATATAATAACAAAATAATTGAATTGTATTGAATTAAATAACTTTGTAGCATACTTATTATGAAATGATTCAACTTATGAGAAAAGCATAAATAGACCAAATGATGAAATGCTTAAACTTAATTGAGTTACATAGATTCCTTAAAGAATGTCAACGGGTTCTAGTTTCCTTACATCTGAAAATTGTACATTTTAAGTCCTTTCGTGCTAATGTAGTTTCCCTCTCCTGAAACATTGTTGACATTTGGGATTGGGACCAAAACACCTATTTCAAATTAATTTCCTATACATTTATCATAATACAACAAATTGAAGTGTTCAGTCATTAGTTTTAATTATGCAATAACCAAACGAAACCTCCATGAGTAACCCCCCTTTGTTGTTAGAACAACAGACCTTTACAGTAAACCATGATATAGCAAAAAGCAAATTTGGGAATACTATGGCTTTCAATAGACCAAAAATATACATATATACATATTAACATACATGAATTAAACAAAAGTGCAACATCTGTAATGTTTATAAAAACACTTAACTACCCTTAAATTATTTTAACTCATGTAATATATGAGCCGGTGCATGAGAAAAGGTACAAGTTGGATCTTGAAAAACAGTGTTGATCTAGATCAGCCTGTGCATTTACAGTCTCATCAAGATCTATACTGTTCAGATATGACTTACACAAACTTGTTTGACACTTCTGTCCGCTGGTGAAGGCTCTGATAAGACTGAGCACATGGGAAGGCCGATTGATCTGAACTGACACTGTTCAGAAATGCTAACTTGTACCTTTCACATGCAAAGTCTCATATTATGATATAATCCTTTCCAACATACAGACGCTTTCTAACAACTCTGCAACACCTTTGAAAACGCTGTGACAAAAGTCAAAAATTAGCAAGATGCTTCCAAGGTCTTCTACTGCAATTTGTTCCAAAGTCATCTACTCCAGATGTGTTTTTTGTTAAAATCTTAACCCTTTCCCACATACAACAAATCTGAAGCAGATGACTTTGAAAACATCTAGGTAAAATGGATGGAAACTCACTACAAATGAAAGCATAATTAATGAAAAGAATAGAAAACATTGTGGCAAAAGGAGACATTGCTCATCATGGGCAATGTCTCCTTTTGCCACAATGTTTTAAAAAGTTGTCTGCTGCAGATGCCCCAAAATGTGTCTATACATGGGAAATGGTTAAGGGGATGTAACACCAAGACATTAACATGTTCAGGCAGTTATCTACTCATACACTTTAACCATTCACCTCATATAGACGCATTCTGACGCCTCTGCAGCAGATGGCATTTTAAAAACATGGCGACAAAAGAAGAAATTGCGATTATTGTACATTCTTTTAAAGGGAATTTCCAAACATTTTCGGGTATGTTTCCAAAGTCGTCTGCTGCAGAAGTGTTGTAAGCGGGAAATGGTTAAGAGTCACTGGCTTCCAAAACATTAGAAGATGGCTCATTTTGACAAACATGCCAAATCTTGGGATAAGCATAAAACATTATGAGAAATAGGGAAATTGCTCTTTATAAGCAACTTCTCTTTTTCTTACAATGTTTTCAAAGTCTGAAACTAAGGCTTCCAATGTTGACTGTACTAGAGTAACCAAATACAGACGCCTACGCAGCAACCAACTTTTTAAATCATTGTAGCAAAAGGAAAACAATTGCTCATCATGTGCAAATTTTCTTTTTCTACAATGTTTTCAACTCTTTTTAATAAATAAACTTTCATTTACAATATTTTCCCATATTTTATCCTAGATGATTTCAAAGTCGTCTGCTTTGGGAAAGGGCGAAGCATTCAAGAACAAATTATTGAATGGTTTTGAACACAATCAGATTGTGATTAAAGTTCTAATTTATTTTCATTCTATCAAAGGGTTAATTATGCTAATTGACTGTCAGCACCCCTTCTCTAATATTCATAATCTCATGGTTCATTCAATAGCCGCAGTCAATTCAGACGAAACACTTTCCCACATACAACAAATCTGCAACCAGGGTCTTTACAAACATAGAGATAAAAAAGTTAAAAATCAAAACGAGCAATAACTCACTGATGCAGAAATGTTGTATGTGGGAAAAGGTTGGACTGTTTTCTTGTTTAACGGTTAAAGTCAGGTTAATCACACAAATGTACAACCAGCAACCCAAATGCATCTGTATATGTACGTTGAAATATTAAAGAGTAATGAATTTAGTGATTCAGCGATATTTTACACATTTAAAAACATTTACACACAAAGGCTAATGCACGCCCATATGAACCGTAGTTTTGAATTTTCTTTCTGAAATCAATCCTATCCCACATACAACAAATCTGCAGCAGACGACTTTGAAATCCTCTAGTTGAAAATATGATTTAACCTCTATAAATGCAAGTTTACACATTGAAACGAGTTAAAAACATTGTGGCAAAAGGAGCCATTTCATGTATTGTCACAATGTTTTAAACTCAAATCAATAAATATATTTTCCATTGTTTTGCCGAGCTGTTTCCCAAATCATCTGCTGCATATTTGTTGTAAGTGGGAATATGTTAAGATTCATGTTTCAAGGAAACCCCTAACATAACAGTGTGTGACATGTATAGACAGTGATGTGACTTGGCATCCATGCTGTCTGATCCTAATTGATACTGTTTGAGAGTGTTCTTGTTTGTTTATAGGGCTTATTTTGGAAAGTGTATATATACAGCTCCGAGACATAAATGTGCAGGTTTAATCGGGATCTACACTTGTAGATAATGTATTCTAAATGGATCTCAGTTATTATGGTTCTATTATATACAATAAACATTTTTTTTTTTTACCTTCATCATTTTCCCACATGCAGAGGACTTTGGCAACAATGTTTTTCAACTGCATTCAATATTTATATTAGAACTAAAATTGCTTCGATATTCAATTATTATTCAGATTAACACTTTCCCACATACAGACACTTTATGGCACGCCTGCAGCAGAAGACTGAAAACATTATGGTTAAAGGAAAGATTGCTCATATTGAGCGATTTCTCCTAATGACATTATATTTCAATTGTATTCCAAAACTAAACTTTTAGAGATTTTTCACACTTTTGTCCAGATGACTTCAAAGTTGCCTGTTTGCAACAATTTTTCTCCCCCAAAACTGTTTCAAAATGATCACTCCAGTTTTCCTGATATGAACATTTTTCTTTCCTAAATTGTCATCAAAAGCAGACGACATTTGGAGATGTCCTTACAAAATAATAAAAATCCCATTTGCACACCTCAAACATTTGCTCAATGTCACATCACAGCTCAGAAGTAGTTCTTACACACACACACATCTCTACTATTGCATCTTGGACATTTCATATTTTGCTGTCATAATTTCTTCATCAGAGTCCAATAATGTGCTTGCCCTGAAACAAAACAAAAATATCATAAGATAGAACAAGAGCGCCAAATGTCACAAAATACGCTCGTCCTTTTTTTTTTGAGACCAAGTATAGTGATAATTGGTTGTACGTCAGGCAAATTTAGAGAATAGACACTGTTAATATAGTTTTGGCCATTTCGAGGGATATAAGTGTGGAGTGACTAAGATAATGTGGTAAGTTATCAAAGCTGACCAAGATATTCTGCCCATCAACGTATTGTCTAAATTGGTGATGATAAAATACAATGACTCAAGCGATGTGGCCGATTATAGCACTTGTCCGAAATATTATGCCCATACACATTCTGACTAAATTTGGTGATGATTGGATAAAGGCTTCTTCAGTTATTGGGCTGACAAGACCAATTTTAGGTAACTTCTTTATAATTAACCCTTTCCCTCATATAGACACTTTCTGACGCCTCTGCCTCAGACAGCTTTTTGAAAACATTGTGACAAAAGAAGAAATTGCACAAAACGTGCAATTTCTCCTTTTGCCACAATGTTTTCCACTTTTTGTCATAATTATCCATTATGGATAACCTATGTTATAATGGATAACCTATGTTTTGACAAAATACGTTCAAAGTCGTCTGCTGCATAATTGTTGTATGAGGGAAAGGGTTAAAGGGCAATAACTCAATTATATGGATAGTTATCAAACTTGTCCAATATATTATGCCAATACAAATTCTGACCAAATTTGATGATGATTGGACAAAGACTTCTTAAGTTATTGGGCTAACAAGACCAATTTTAGGTAAATTCTATAATAAGAAGCTTTGTCCCATCACCAAATTTTGTCAGAATGTGTATTGGCATAATATCTTGGACAAGTTCTGTAACTAGTCATATCGCATATATTATACAAACATTCTGACTAAGTTTCAGCATGCACAAGCCAAAAATGTGGCTTCCAGAGTGTTAACAAGATTTTCCTTAAATTTGGCCTAGTAACCTAGTTTTTGACCAAACAAGACCCATATTCGAACATGGCCTAGATATCATCGGGACAAACTTTCTGACAAAGTTTCAACATACTCAAGTTTAAAATGCGGCTTCAAGATTGTTAACAAGATTTTCCTTCAATTTGACCTAGTGACCTAGTTTTTGACCCCACATGACCCAGTTTCGAACTTTGCCTAGATTTGATGGAGATATATGGTCTGATAAACTTTCATGAAGATTGGATGCAAAATGTTGCCTATAGAGTGTTAACAAACAAATGTTGACAGCAAACGACAAATGACCGACACCGGACGCCGGACAAAATGCGGTGGTACGAAAAACTTATCCACAGTGTGACGCCAAGGCAAGTAAGACAACTTTGAAAATATCTAGGCAAAAAAGTAAAAAAATCTCAATAAATGAATTTTTTTTTTTGATAAAAGTTGAAAACATTTTGGCAAAAACAGAAATTGCTCATTACAACCAATTTCTTCTTTGCCACAATGTTTTCAAAAGCCACCTGCACTGCATAGGTGTCAAAAAACACATGTAATTATTTTGACACCTGTAAGTTGGAAAGGATTTTGCGGCACTTCAATTTTCAGTAGAGTGGTTAAAACCTCCTATTATGAATGTATTTGCTAGCAATCTAATCACGGGTGAAGGTTTTATACAAACTTACTTGTCAGATATTGCTGAAGGGATGTTTTCCTCCACCCATTTAAGGTCATCTTCCTGAAAATAAAAAGATTAATGTAAGGCTTTTTACCAAAACAAATTGTTAACTAACCTTTTTCTCAAATACTGCAGCTTTCTGATGCCTCTGCAGCAGATGACTTTAAAACATTGTGACTGAAGGAAAACATGCTCATAATGATTTTTCCTTCTGCCACATAGATTTTTAACAATGAGTTTCAAAAGTTTTGACTAAATTTTTTCAAAGTAGTCTGCTGCAGTTTTCTTTTATATATTGGAAAAGTGTTACACTATAGACAATGACAGTTAACTCATATTGAAACCTAAAATACAGCAAGTTATATTGACGGCATATCGATGGCTTCATGCAAAACTGTTGTAACTACTGTTGTAACTGATTCTTGTTACAACCGTTTTGCATGAAGCCAACAATATCTTTAATTCCTTATCTTTTCATGCTTAAACAAATTAAAGTACATTTAATATAGGGCCTATAATAAAATATGATTTGTTTCCCCTCCCGCGACCGACCCGAGAAAAGGGCCGCGACCCTAAAGTTTTTATTGCCATCCGAATTTAAATTTTATTTTATTTAAAAAAAAAAAAAAAAAAAAAAAAAAAAAAAAAAAAAAAAATATTTGGTAAAAAAGTTCGAAAAAACTCGGACCGAAAGTTGAGTACGAATAATATTAGTACGAATCAAGTTAATTCTGGTTCCCTGTATTGATTTTATAAAGGTTTATGTTGAAATTGGTAGAAAAAGCCGGAAACCAGCAATCAAAATGGAACACGCAATTTGTGTAACTGTAAATTTGACAAAACAAAAGACTGAATACAAAAAAGTATTGATTTCTAAGCGTATTACTCGCGCAAGTCCGAAACTGTCCTTGTCAGATATTCTGGATGAAGTTGTTGGGGACCTCGAGATTGATGACGATGTTAATTCTGCGTTAGATCACCGCAAATTCACGGCGAGTCTTTCGGAGACAGAGCATTCGGCCCCATTTACGATGGAACCGGACGAACTTTTCGGGACTGCAATTGAGTTTAATGACAAAATTAGATTCGTTAACTTCAACATTATAACAAAAGATGAGACAACAGACACAAACAACAATAAATGTAATTCGCTATGGTACATGGATGGAAACTCTTACCAAAGTTATGGAACGATCAGTCCACCTACCTACTAAAGTTGGTGCTCAAGTTATACCAGAAGGTATTTACGAAGAAATTTAAAGTACAAACAGTTCTAATTCATACCTGAAGTTGAGAAAACTATTGTTTTACCATTTAATACATTTTTAACAGCTTTCATTCATATTTGTTTGTACATATTTAAATGGTATTAAAGCTTTAATTCTCCTCTATTTGTCTCAATTTAATAAAATATATAGTTTTCATAAGTGTGGATACCTAGCATTTTAAACTTTAAATTCTATAAATTTTTCTATAAAGGTGATGCTTTGAATGGTATTATTACTGCCAGACTACAAATGTCCTGTGAAACCCCAGTTGAGTTTGCCTTTTATGCTTCAAGTCACGGCAGAGGAGATGTGTGTGCTCACTGTGCCGAAGTAGGAGCCGAAAAGAACCCCGAGCTCAGCCGTCAATACCGTGTTGTTCTGCCTGTGTGTCAAGCGTGCATTAACCTTAAAAAGGACATTCCAAAACGAAACCCGATTAAATAAACTTTGAATAAATGTACTCCAAAGGGAAGATAAATACATACATGCACATACATGTTTTGTTTTATTAAGATCACAGAAACAATTTTGAGATGTTTTTTTTAAATCTGTTTAGATTGTTTGGACACAAGGATGTTTTTCTATTAAAGTGAAATTTTCTGTCTTCATTTTTAATTTAAGTAGATGTTAAATGCCAGGACTCTGTTTATTAATAGTTTTGAATCTTTATTAACAGTTTTTAATTTGTTCAGTGAGTGTCAATATAAATGTACTTATTTTGGTAAAATTCATAAATAACAAACACATGTTTAATCTGTTCACAAAATTTATTGCATAATATTTAATTCATGGAACAAAAGTATTACATTTGGTAACATAAGATTTACATATTAAAGATAATTGTACAACAATAATATTGATATGAAAAGTATTCTAGTCACTAAAGTCTATTAAATCTAGTCAAGTTATTCTGAGTTATTTTTTTACAACAACAATTAGCCAAATACATGTCCTTTAATAATTAAAATAAAAATAAAATATTTTAAATAAAAAAAATATTTTACCTACCTACCTACCCTACCCTAATTGGCAAGGGTCGCGGGAGGGGAAACAAAGATATTTTTAAGGTTGGCCTAGTCTTACGATACACACAATAAAATTGTAATAATTGAAACTAATATCTGTAAAATAATTTAGATGAGTTCTAGATGAGGACCATTCCAGGAAAAAAATGTCTTAAGGGGGAAGGGGGGTATTTTGAGAGGAAAAAATTTGGCCATAAAGTAATTATAATTTGATAGGTGGTTCCATAAAAATTGCTGGTCGTCCCCTTTTCCTTATAGAGATTATACATAACTTTGCCTTGATGTTTTTCGACTAGCTTGCTTCAAATTTGCTGTATGTGGGAAAGGATTACATGAGTAATAAATGAGATACTGTTGAACAAAGACCAGTTTACTCTGTCTCATCCAGTTCTTATGTACCTTATCGTTACATGCATGTTTGATTGAAATTAACTCACAATCGTGTTCTGTTTCTGTTTAGGAGATCCATTAGCCTGCTTTGTTCTCATTTTCATGCCATCTGAAATAAAAGGTACTCGAAATTCATTATGATTGATTGATTGATTGGGGTTTAACACCGTTTTAAATAATTTCTCAGTCATATCACGGCGGCAAGTTCACCTACTCATGTGTTTCCTGGTTTTCTCACACCAGTACTCCACACAACAATCTTCCCAAGCAACTGGCTGCTTTTCCACATATACTTAGCCCATTGGTGGAAGAAGAATGATGCATGTCGCATTGTCAATCTTTGGAAAGAACCGGGGCTCGGCTTGAAATTCATAAACCATCTTACTGTTCGTAATGAACATTTAGTGACGGCATGAGATGTCAGGCTGACAAACAAAGGGAACATCCGTTATTCTGCTGTGTAGCACTACCAAGGCAGGCCACACACACAGGCAGCAAAATTCATAACTCAAGTACAACACTAAAAATTGTGAAAAAGAAACCCATTCTGTTTAACCCTTTCCCACATGTAGATTCAATTTGACGCCTTTGCAGCAGAAAACATTTGAAAACATTGTGGCAAATGGAGAAATTGCTCAAAATGAACAATGTCTCCTTTTGTCACAATGTTTTCAACTCTATTTAATATTTATAGTGGAATTTATGGATTCATACCACATTTATATCTGGATGTTTTCAGTCATCTGTTGCAGATTTATTGTTTATGGGAAAGGGTTAATGACTGTTAAGTAAAATGTTTTATGAATATATAGATAACACAGAAATTCTTGATGGAATCAAAACGCTCCCCAGAGAAGGTGAGGGTATATAATGTTTTCAAAAAACTAGAGTTGTATATGATCCATACTCTAGGGAAAACAAACGATGGAGTAATTTTGTAGAAAAGTGAAGAAAATGATCAATTTGCATATCCATACCATGTGTATTTCAGAGGCTTCTTTGAAGTACAAGCAAACTGTGAAGATCAAGATCACAATGCATGGAATTGCAGTGTGATCCGGATAAACAAATGCCCAATGGTTGATTTTCTTGTAGTGCCACTCAAATAGATAACTTATACCAGTAATGAGTGCTCACCACTCAAATAGACATATTATACCAGTAATGAGTGCTCACCACTTAAATAGATAATTTATACCTGTAATGAGTGCTCACTACTCAAATAGATAACATATACCAGTAATGGGTGCTCACCACTCAAATAGATAACGTATACCAATAATGAGTGTTCACCACTCAAATAGATAACTTATACCAGTAATGTGTGCTCACCACTCAAATAGATAACCTATACCAGTAATGAGTGCTCACCAATCAAATAGAGAATTTATACCTGTAATGAGTGCTCACTACTCAAATAGATAACTTATACCAGTAATGGGTGCTCACCACTCAAATAGATAACCTTTACCAGTAATGAGTGCTCACCACTCAAATAGATAACTTATACCAGTAATGAGTGCTCACCACTCAAATAGATAACTTATACCAGTAATGAGTGCTCACCACCAAAAAAGATAAATTATGCCAGTAATGAGTGTTCACCACTCAAATAGTTAAATTATACCAGTAATGAGTGTTCACCACTCAAATAGATAACATATACCAGTATTGAATGATTACCACTCTAATAGTTAACTTATACCAGTAATGAGTGCTCACCACTCAAATAGATAACCTATACCAGTAATGAGTGTTCACCACTTAAAAAAAAACAAGAGGGCCATGATGGCCCTGGAATCGCTGACCTGATCTATTTTTTTCACTTTAGCTATATAAGCCTCGCCCCCTGGCAGCCATAGTTTTTGACCAATCAACTTGGCTTAAAGGAATCTGATAGAGGGTCACCCTAGGAACATTTCTACAAAATTATTTGAAAATCTGCCCGACACTTTCGGAGAAGAAGAATTTTTAAGTTTTCACTATAGCCATATAATGCAATATAGCCCTGCCCACTGGCTGCCATGTTTTTCAACCAATCAACATGGCTGAAGGAATCAGATAGTGGGTCACTTAAGGAACATTTCTACTAAATTATTTGAAAATTTGCCTGACACTTTCGGAGAAGAAGATTTTTTAAGTTTTCACTATAGCCATATAAGGCAAAATAGCCCCACCCCTCCTGGCAGCCATGTTTTTCGACCATTCAACATGGTTTGAAGGAATCTGATAGAGGGTCATCCAAGGAGTATTTCTACAAAATGATTTGAAAATCTGCCAACCAGTTTGGGAGAAGAAGATCTTTTAAGTTTTCACTATAGCAATATAATGCAATATAGCCCTGCCCACTGGTGGCCATGTTTTTCGACCAATCAACATGGCTAAAGGAATCAGATAGTGGGTCACTTAAGAAACATTTTTACAAAATTATTTGAAAATTTGCCTGACACTTTCGGAGAAGAAGATTTTTTAAGTTTTCACTTTAGCCATATAAGGCAAAATAGCCCTGCTGACTGGCAGCCATGTTTTTCGACCAATAAACATGGCTTGAAGGAATCTGATAGAGGGTCACTTAAGGATCATTTCTACAAAATTATTTGAAAATCGGCCAGACACTTTTGGAGGAGAAGATTTTTTAAGTTTTCGCTATAGCCATATAAGGCAAAATAACCCCCCCCCCCCCCCCCTGGCGGCCATGTTTTTCGACCAATCAACATGGCTTGAAGGAATCTGATAGAGGGTCATCCAAGGAACATTTCTAAAAAATTATTTGAAAATCTGCCAACCAGTTTGGGAGAAGAAGAATTTTTTTCATTTCGTTGCCATGGAAACCAGAATTCTGCATGGATCCCAAAAATTTGAAGGAAATCTGGTGAGGTCATTGAGAGGATGCTTTCTGTGAAGTTTCATCCCAATTGACCCACCGGTTACTGAGGAGAAGAAGTTGACGGACGACGGACATAGGGCGATCACAATAACTCACCTTGAGCACTTCGTGCACAGGTGAGCTAATAACTTATACAAGTAATGAGTGTTCACCAATAAAAAAAAAAATTATACCAGTAATAAATGCTCACCACTCAAATAGACAACTTGTACCAGTAATGAGTGCTCACCACTCAAATAGATAATATATACCGGTAATGAGTGCTCACCACTCAAATAGTTAACTTATACCAGTAATGTGTGCTCACCACTCAAATAGATACATTATACCAGTAATGAGTGCTCACCACTGAAACCAATACTAACAAGAAATATGTGAGCTACTGCTCACTAGTGATACCCCCGCTCATGTTTTGAAAGACATATGTGATGGTGGGGTAAAGGGCCATAACTCCGTGAAAAATTATCCAACCGGAACGCAAACACGATATGCGCATCTACACTTGGTGGTGATCCTTCCTATGAAGTTTCATAAAATTCCAAAAAGCGGTTGCAGAGAAATAGCCCGGAAATGAATTTAGTCATACATAGCCTGATGGTGGAGTAAAGGGCCATAACTCCGTGAAAAATAATCCAACCGGAACGCAAACACGATATGCGCATCTACACTTGGTGGTGATCCTTCCTATGAAGTTTCATAAAATTCCAAAAAGCGGTTGCAGAGAAATAGCCCGGAAATGAATTTAGTCATACATAGCCTGATGGTGGGGTAAAGGGCCATAACTCCGTTAAAAAAATAATCCAACCGGAACGCAAACACGATATGCGCATTTACACTTGGTGGTGATCCTTCCTATGAAGTTTCATCAAATTCCAAAAAGCAGTTGCAGAGAAATAGCCCGGAAATGAATTTAGTCATACATAGGGGTAAAGGGCCATAACTCCGTGAAAAATAATCCAACCGGAACGCAAACACGATATGCGCATCTACACTTGGTGGTGATCCTTCCTATGAAGTTTCATCAAATTCCAAAAAGCGGTTGCAGAGAAATATCCCGGAAATGAATTTAGTCATACATAGGGGTAAAGGGCCATTACTCCATGAATAATAATCCAACCGGAACGCAAACACGATATGCGCATCTACACTTGGTGGTGATCCTTCCTATGAAGTTTCATCAAATTCCAAAAAGCGGTTGCAGAGAAATAGCCCGGAAACGAAAGTGTTACGGACGGATGGACGGACGGAAGGACACACATGGGTAAAACAGTATACCCCCCCTTTCCTTCGGAACCGGGGGTATAACTAGTATTGCTGTCACAGTTACACAGGTCTACAATTTGTGATACTGCGATGGATGGTACGATATCACTTGATGACATATGATAAAGCTATTAACCATTTCCCACTTGCAGATGCATTTTTATGCATATGAAGCAGACGATTTTTGAAATCATGGTGACAAAAGGGGAAATAACTCAACTTCTCCTTTTGCCACATTGATTTCAACTCATTCAATATTATTTTAGCATTTATATAGATTTTTCAGTTTAGACTTTAATATGTACATATATTGAAAGTATGAAACATCTAAATTTCCCAAAATGTTCTGATCTAGTTGCTTCAAAATGTATCTGCATGTTGGAAAGCGTTTAACCCTTTCCCTCATACAGATGCTTTCTGACGCCTCTACAGCAGACAGCTTTTTGAAAACATAGTGACAAATGAAGAAATTGCTCAAAACCAGCAATTTCTCCTTTTGTCACAATGTTTTCCACTTTTAGTCATAGGTTATCCATTCAATTATAGATATTTTCTATTTTTTGAAAAAAATATGCTCAAAGTTGTCTGCTGCAGAATTGTCATATGGGGGTAAGCGTTTAAAGGAAAATGATAGCAAAAAAATAAAAAATGCTGATGAAAATACCGAAGGCATCATTCATAACAGTTTCATCTTCCTCGTCATCATCTGCTGCATCCAGAAGGGGAGAGAAGGCATACCTGAAAATAAAAAAAATAAATGGATTATCTTCCTTATAAAAAATTGTAACTGAAGTAGTGTAAGTCAACACGGTAACTATTTATCTCAACTGATTTCATTACTTAAATATTTAACAAGAATGTGTTCCAACCTTATTTAAGATTTTAAGTATTTCTTAACGCTAAGTATTGTTGGTGGAATATGACCCGAATGCTGTCAAAGTCATCTGCTGCAAATAAGTCTTATGTGGGAAGGGATCTATAGTTGCAGATACCGGGCAAAAACTAGGATGCACGAGTTATAAAATATTGACAAGTTTTTGATACCCACATTATTTGATCAAAGCATAAACTTTTTCCTACATACAGCAAATCAGCAGCAGATGACTTTGAAAGGATGTTGGCAAAAGCACAGAAAATCCCTTTAAATGAAAGAGCAATAATTAAATAGAGTGTAAAACATGGTGACAAAAGGAGAAACGTTTTGAGCTATTTTTTCTTTTGTCGCCATGTTTTTCAAAGAGCTGTCTGCTGCAGAGGCGTAAGAAAGTGTCTTTATGAGGTAAAGGGTTAAAGCAACACATTATACATATCTAACTGACCTATTATCTTCGTCCATTCACAAACCTGTACTGATACATATCCCCTTTGGTTTCAAGATTCAGTTTCATGGGTTTAAACACTTTTACACATACAGATGTTTTCTGACAACTCTGCAGCAGACAAATTTCTAAAACATTGTGGCAACAGAAATAATTGCTCATTATGAGTAACTGCTCCTTTAGCCACAATGTTTTCAGGAGTTGTCAGCTGCAAATGCATCAATATACATCTGAAGGTGGGAAAAAGGTGTTTCCATTCAAATTATCCTTACCTCTGGTTATTGGATGAAGGCCTCCACAGAATCATAATAACTAAGAGAATGATAGAAAATAGCAAGTGCCAGAATGCATCATCTAACCAAAGCTCTTGCCAGTCCTGTAAAAATAATAACAGTATCAGTTACCAACCTCATTATCTTTCAACCCTTTCCAACTTGCAGATTTATTTACACGTCTACATATATTTAACCCTTTCCCGCTTTTAGACGCTTTCTGACGTCCCTGCAGCAGACGACTTTTGAAAACAAAGTTCACAAAATACTAATCTGGTGACTGGCGTACTAGTGTAAATTAGTATGCCTGGCATGAACCATCAATGGCGACTAGATTGATCACTATGAGTAAATATATGAGTAAATATACAAATGATTTTGCAAAAAATCTAAAGCCAACCAAAACATGAATAATGTAGCACACCATTTTTGAAGTTTGATAGGTTAAACGGATTGTCTACAAGATTGTGGGCAGAAGAAGAAATCACGCCCTCTCTCTCTCAGGTTTTCCATATTTTTCGCAGATGATTTAAAAGTCGATTGCTGCAGATGTGGTGTATGTGGTAAAAGGGTTAGGTCTTCAAGGCAAGACATGGGTAACTCTTTAAAAATGTAAACGAAGTTTGACACAGAACTAAAGCAAGAGGGCCAAGATGGCTCCAAATAGATCACCTGTGTGTTAGTATAGAAGAAAATGTTACTGCTTATAAAGGTTAAAATTTGATAAAGAGCCGGAATGAACTGCAATTGACACAGCTTATTAGTAAAGGACATTTGTAATAATGCATTTAATATTTGAACAATATGAACAATATGATCCCCCAAAGGAACATTCCCGTGAAGTTTGGTTGATATCAGTCCATTGTTTTAGAAGGAGTTCATTTTACCCCTTTTCTGATGCAGCCTGGTAGTTTTCAACCAGTCAATATTGCGAGGACAAATTATGAAGAGGGTTACTCAAGGAACTTTTTGACACATTTATATTAAAATCAGACCAGCACTGTCATATGAAAGGAGTTTTGAAAAAGTTGTTATTTTTCCCCTTTTCTGATGCCCCCTTGCAGCTTTCTTTTTCAACCAATCAATATAGCTTGAACAAGTCATGTACAGTGAAATCAAAGGAACATTTCTGCAAAACTATCTTGAAACAAGTAACTGGATTGCAAGCAATACCATAGTCCCCTACCGGTTTGCACTAAGTCCAAAAAGGGGCATAACTCATTAAAAAATTGACGAAATCCCAGGAAACGCGAACTTGATCTGTGACACATAATTACAAAGGCATATACAAAATTTCAGCTCAATACCTCAAAGCATGTAGAAAAAAAGTGCGGAAAACTGATTTGCCGGACTGACTGACTGACTGACGGACTGACTGACGGACGGAGTGCAAACCTAAGAGTCCCCTTCGGCACGCCGGTAGGGGACTAATAAGAACAATTTTTGTGGAAGGTCACCGAAGAACATTTCTAGCAAATTATATTGGAATCCAACAAATAGTTTAGGAGTTTAGGAGAATAATTTTAAAGATTGGCCCTTTTCCCCGCTCTCTGTTGCTGTCGCAATCAAAGTTCTCCATAGAATTAAAACTTTTGAACAATTCTGAAAGAGGCCCACAAAAAGATCATTCCAGTGAAATTTAGTTGAAATTGGTCCAGTGGTTTAGATGTTGTTTAAAGCTAAAAGTTAATAAAGTGATCAGAATAGATCATCTTGAGGCTTCGGCTCAGGTGATCTAAAATAAAAGTATGTTGGTTTTCATGTTATGTGGCTCAAACTAAAAAGCTCTCTGCGAAAACCAATCGAAAGACGTTTGCAAAACAGTGTGGATCCAGATCAGCCAGCAAATCTGTGCAATCTGATCTAGCTCTGCAGATTGCTAATGAGCCACAGAGGCTTCAGGAATCTTCTGTTAAGCAGTTCGGATCCTTAGCAAGTAAGCATGGATGCGATAGGCAAGTTTTTTCTACACTTGTAATTAAGCATGTTTAGGTTGGTTTACCTGGAGCACCACCCAATTGTACTTACTGTGAGACAAATTTTCCTCTTGATCTGTATAACAGACCAAATCATAAATATAACTGAAGCTGCAATAGAAAGAACAGATAAAACTACAACTGTCACTATATTGAGAAATATATCCCCGCAAGCAGCTTTGATATTATATGAGCCGTTCCATGATTGATTGATTGATTGGGGTTTAATGCCGTTTTTAACTATTTCTCAGTTATATCACAGCGGCCAGTTCACCTACTCATGCATTTCCTGGTTTTCTCACACCAGTACTACACACAACAATCTTCCCAAGCAACTGGCTGCTTTTCCACATAGACTTAGCCCATTGGTGGAAGACGAATGACGCATGTCGCATTAACTTTTGTCAATCGTCGGAAAGGAAGTTGGCCGAGACGGGATTCGAACTCACAGCCTGCATTGCAGTCCGCACAGGCTAATCCTAGCTGACACATTCCAGCTCAGGGGAATAGAGGTATAGAGTAATGATTCCTAAAAGAGAAAATCCACAGGAGGCGAAAAGTGTCTGTCCAGGTTAGCCTACACAGCATGCTTAGGCTGATCCGGGTCTATACCTTACGCAGTTCACAATGTTGATTTTCTCGTATATAAGTCGTAGTTTAAGGCGAGATAAATAATACTGGTAAACCTTATAAGATATGATTCAAAATTCATCTTGTACATTTATAATCATCATAGTTATCATAATATCATATGCCATGTGGCATGCTACTTTGAGTACTTTGATGGAGTATATTTCTGTCACATTATCTTCATTATTTAAAATAAGACAAGCACTTTAAAAATAGATTTGTCATTCGATGCCAACCAGACGCCATGTTTTTACATCATTTTGCAACATTTCTGAAATCAGACCTGCAGTTTCCAATAGAAAATTTTAACAAGAGGGCCAAGATTGCACTAAATCGCTCACCCTAGTGAAAGTTTCACACCTTTCATTTTGTTTGAGAAAGAATGAGTTGGGACGGCACTGCATAACAAAGAGGTCAATACGTACTGAGAAAGAAATGGAGGTTTGCACTGGAGGTCATTCAGTTCAAGCCAATTTCGACCCCAGGGGAAATTGGCCAGATACTTTTTGAAGAAGAAGATTTTTAAAGTTAAACAGCCCGCTCTCGGAGGCCATGTTTTCCAACCAATCAACATGGCTTCAAGATCTGATAGAGGCTCACCCCCACCCCAGAAAATTTCCTACAAAAGTATTTGGAAATCAACCAGAAACTTTTGGTGAAGACAATTCACTGTAGCCATATAAGGCAAAACAACCCCCCTCTCTGTCAGTTACGATTTTGACTAATCAACAAGTCTTGAAGGAATTTGATACTGTCTGTTAAGATTTTGACTAATCAACATGTCTTGAAGGAACTTGATAGAGTCACCTTAAGAACATTTCTACAAAATTATTTGGAAATCAGCCCCATACTTTTGGAGAAGAAGATTTTTAAGTTTTCACTTTAGCCATATAAGGCAAAACAGCCTCGCCCAAGAAACATTTTTACAAAATTATTTGAAGATCAACAAAATTTGAAGGAATTTTGGTGAGGTCATCGAAAGAATGCTTTCTGTGAAGTTTAATCCCAATTGACCCACTGGTTACAGAGATGTTGACGCATGACTGATGACGAATGAGGGACGCCGGAAAAAAGGTGAGCTAAAAATTACAAGACAAACACAGGATTTGCACAAAATGCCACTTTAACCGTGTAGACAAATCTGTTGTCATATGCAGTGTTGCCTCTTAAATTGACAGTATGAGGAAAGGGTAAAACATTTGATACTCGGGCTCACTAAAGACACAAGATATTTACTTACCTAATATTGCGAATATAAGAGTATTTGTAAAATGCCTATATAATGTTAACTTCACAATATTTCTTCTTAATCTTAGCTGTCTTATTGTCTGCATTAAACTCGAAAAGATGTGATAACATGTCAAGGAAGAAACAACAAATATGTAGACAATATCATTGAACAGAAAGACGATTTTAAAGGAAATTAACCCTTTCCCACTTACAGAAGCAGCATCTCCAGCAAACGACATTTGAAGACATTTGAGTTTTCAACTCCATTCAATATTTCATGTAGATTTTTAATATTTCTGCCAAGTTGATTTCAAAATCATCTGCTGCAGATTTGTTGTATGTGGGAAAAAGTTATCAAAATTCTAACATTAACCTGAAAATTACTCTTACCTAAAAATCAACTTTCTTTAAGTATTTCAATAGAATTATTGTGGGTAAAAAAGCAGCGCTAGTTCTCATTGTTTACAAAAACAGCAAAAACTGGTCTGACCTTTCATTATCCTCAAGTTATAAATATATCAGCAATGGGTTACAGATGTTGAAGACAGTGGCTAAGATCTCATGGTTCAAGTACCCATTCACAATTATAAAAAACAAAAATGTTTGACCAATTAACATATTAAAATGGACCACCACACAGGAAAACACACCTTCATGGATATTCAAATGATGCCGATTCAAATCAGACTGTGTTCTTGCACAGCATTTTTATGATGGTCACAGCAATTTCTGAACTCTTTCCCATATATATAGACGCTTTCTGATGCCTCTTTTGAAAACCTTGTGGCAAAAGGAGGAATTGCTCATAATGAGCAATTTCCCCTTTTGCCACAAGGCTTTCCACTTTTTAAAGTAGTAATATCTTCATTTATAGGTTTTCTGTGTTTTTCAGCAGATGTTTTCAAAGTTGTCTGCTGCTGATTTGTTGTATCTGGGAAAGGGTCAACCCTTTCCTAAATACACCCAATCTGCAGCAGAAAGCTTTTAAACCATCTAGGCAAACATATTTCAATGAAAGTACAGTTACTGAATTTGAATAGAGTTGGAAACTTTGTGGCACAATGAGGAATTGCACATTATGAGAAACTTATCCTTTTAGCATGTTTTCAAAAGAAGTCTGCTGCAGGGGCGTCTAAATACGTCTGCATATGGGAAAGAATTCTAAAGAAGCTGTTCCGGAAGCAGTCTGCATGAAATTGCAAGCTGTTCTAGGTCCGTCCCCTTTCAAATTCCCTAATTTGACTTTCTTCAGTTATCCCTTTCCTACATACAACAAATCTGCAGCAGACTAATTTGAAGACACCTAGGTGAAAACCCGCAAAATCTCTATAAATGAAGGTATAATTAAAGCAACAAGCAAATTCAGAGAATCATGGTCCCCCGCCAGGGTCAAGGTCACAAAAATTGGTATTGATGGAAAGGGGTTGTCACAAGGAATACACATGTGAAATATGAAAGCAGTACCTATTACGGTTCAGAAGTAAGGGCCATAACTCCGTGAAAAATCATCCAACCGGAACGCAAACACGATATGCGCATCTACACTTGGTGGTGATCCTTCCTATGAAGTTTCATAAAATTCCAAAAAGCGGTTGCAGAGAAATAGCCCGGAAATGAATTTAGTCATACATAGCCTGATGGTGGAGTAAAGGGCCATAACTCCGTGAAAAATAATCCAACCGGAACGCAAACACGATATGCGCATCTACACTTGGTGGTGATCCTTCCTATAAAGTTTCATCAAATTCCAAAAAGCGGTTGCAGAGAGATAGCCCGGAAATGAATTAAGTCATACATAGCCGGATGGTGGGGTAAAACTCTGTGAAAAATCATCCAACCGGAACGCAAAGACGATATGCGCATCTACACTTGGTGGTGATCCTTCCTATAAAGTTTCATAAAATTCCAAAAAGCGGTTGCAGAGAAATAGCCCGGAAATGAATTTAGTCATACATAGCCTGATGGTGGAGTAAAGGGCCATAACTCCGTGAAAAATAATCCAACCGGAACGCAAACACGATATGCGCATCTACACTTGGTGGTGATCCTTCCTATGAAGTTTCATAAAATTCCAAAAAGCGGTTGCAGAGAAATAGCCCGGAAATGAATTTAGTCATACATAGCCTGATGGTGGGGTAAAGGGCCATAACTCCGTGCAAAATAATCCAACTGGAACGCAAACACGATATGCGCATCTACACTTGGTGGTGATCCTTCCTATGAAGTTTCATAAAATTCCAAAAAGCGGTTGCAGAGAAATAGCCCGGAAATGAATTTAGTCATACATAGCCTGATGGTGGAGTAAAGGGCCATAACTCCGTGAAAAATAATCCAACCGGAACGCAAACACGATATGCGCATCTACACTTGGTGGTGATCCTTCCTATGAAGTTTCATAAAATTCCAAAAAGCGGTTGCAGAGAAATAGCCCGGAAATGAATTTAGTCATACATAGCCTGATGGTGGGGTAAAGGGCCATAACTCCGTGCAAAATAATCCAACCGGAACGCAAACACCATATGCGCATCTACACTTGGTGGTGATCCTTCCTATGAAGTTTCATAAAATTCCAAAAAGCGGTTGCAGAGAAATAGCCCGGAAATGAATTTAGTCATACATAGGGGTAAAGGGCCATAACTCGTCAGGGTCAAGGTCACAAGGTCAAAAAAATTGGTATTGATGTAAAGGGGTTGTCACAAGGAGTACACATGTGAAATATGAAAGCAGTACCTATTACGGTTCAGAAGTTATGACCAAGGTTAAAGTTTTTGTGACAGCGTGACTGACGGACTGACGGACGGACTGACGGACGGACTGACGAATGAGAAATAATAGTCCCCAGCTTTCGCTAAAAGCGGGGGACAAAAACTTAAAACATTGTGGCAAATGGAGAAATTGCTTGTTTTGAGCAATTTCTTCTTTTTGCCACAATGTTTTCAAAAGTCGTCTGCAGCAGAGGAATCAGAAAGTGTTTGTGTGTGGGAACAGGTTAAAGCTTATAATCATTTAGATAACGACCAAATAACAAAGGATATCCACCAACAGATGGCTGCATCTAACACAGCTAATGGAACCTGCGCCAACATCAAATCTGTGGACTGGTCACCTTTTCCCTGGAAGAAATAATCAAACAGCCGTATTAAACTTTTTCTCTGACATGCTAGCTATCTTCAAAATCTTCCAGGATGATTGATGGATTGATTATTTGAGGTTTTACACCGCTTTCAACATTTTTTATATCACAGCATTTTCTGGGTATGTTACCAGTACTGCTGGTCTACTTATCCTGACACCAGACAGTCACTTGTAATGCAAACCCCTGCAACTCTGAGTGCCAAGGAGGGCAGCAATTACCACCATTTTTAAAAGTCTTTAGTATGACCCAGCCAAGGATCGAACTCATGACTTCCTGTACCCTAGGCAGACACTCTACCACCTAGGCAGTTTTTTCCAGGATCAAAAAATACTAGTGGAAAAAATTAAAATTCCGAAAACGAAATCATTTTTCAACCCTTTTAAACTTACAACAAATCTGCAGCAAACGACTGAAAATATTGGGGCATTTTTTTTTGTAAAGCCCAATAAATGAGGTGGAAGATGATCTTGATCTTAAAAGTTCTTTACACCGTTTAGGTTGGTATATGTTTGGCTTATTAGATCATTAATGTTAGTAAATGAATAGTTTTTAACCCTTTTAAACTTGCAGACCCATTTTGACACAATGGCAGCAGACAACATTTGAAAACATTGTGACAAAATTGCCGATGATGAGCAATTACTTTGTTTGCAACAATGTTTTCAAATCTATTCGAGTTTTTCATAGTTCTGCTGCAGATTTTGTGTATGTTGGAAAGGGGTTAAAATAAACAAAACATTTTGGTTAAAAACTACCTGTTAGGTAGGCATAGACAGATATTCTTCCCTTTATAGAGCTGTTATCCTATTTTTATAGGTTTGTTGTATGTAGGAAAGTTTTAGCTCTTAACCCTTTCCCACATACAACAAATCGGCAGCATACAACTTTGAGATCATCTAAACAAAACAATGAAATGTCTCTGTAAATGAGCAATTTCTTCTTTCGCCAGAATGTTTTCAAAAGACGTCTGCTGCAGAGGCATCAGAAAGCGTCTATAAGTGGGAAAAGGTTATTAAGAGCAACACCTCTCTAGAACATCTGTCCTTGTCTCGACCAGACACTGTTCCCGAGAGGTAACACTGTAGCCTAATTGATGTACATGTATTCTCTTATAGACCTTTTAAAGTATCAGTATTGAATAGAGTTGAAAACATTGCAGCAGAGAATTTGTCGTGTTGGCAGGATATCTTCAATAGTCGTCTTCTGCAGATGTGTTAAAAAGTTGAGAAAAGGTTCCACAGCAGATGAATTTTGAAAACACTGGCAAAAGGAGAAATCGCTTTCAACATTTTTCAATTATATCATGGCATTTACTTGATAACCAGTACTACTGGTCTATTTATCCTGACATCAAACAGTCAATCTTAATGGTTACCCCGCAATCCTGAGCGCCAAGCAGGGCAGCCATTACTACTATTTTTAGAGCGTTTGGCATGACCTGCCTTGGGATCAAATACGCGACCCCCGCACCTAATGCATACACCTTACTATTACACCACTAAGGCAGTTCTAGATGCTTTGGATGTCGTCTGCTGCAGATTTGTTGTATGTGGGATTGGGTTTATAAAATTAATAATTATATCCTACCCTTAAACTTCTCATACAGCCTTCCACTATGGCAAGCACAAAATATAATCCACCAACGAATAAGACTTTATGGAATGCTGTTCCTAATCTTGGTCTGAAATATCAAAATGGAATATGAGCAATTCCTTCATTTGCCACATTGTTTTCATCCCTATTTAACACTTTCCAACATACAACAAATCTGCAGCAGATGATTTTTAAATGTCTTCGCAAAACAACATCTCTATAAATATAAGTATAATTGCTAAACAAAGTTGAAAACATTGTGGCAAAAGGAGAAATTGCTCGTTTTGAGCAATTTCTCCTTTTGCGAAAAATGTTTTCAAAAGTCGTCTGCTGCAGAGGTGTCAGAAAGCGTATATATGTAGGAAAGGGTTAATAATTAAACTCTCATTCATGGATTGTTCATATATGGTAAAGGGTTAAATTGAAATAAAAACACAAGCCAAAGACATAAAATGGTCAACAATATGGCAAACAGACAAGTTACCCATGATGAGCAATTTTTTCTTGTACCACAATATGTTTTCAACTCCATTTAACAATTTATATAATTTCTAGAGATTTGCATTTTTTTTTGTACAGATGTTTTCTAAGTCTCAAGCCAAAATATAGTTACATATTGCAAATTGGAAAGCCTTCAAGCAAATAAACTTGTTGTCATTGTTATTGTTATGACAGGACCTGTCATTCATGGTATTTTATGTAATTGTGAAAGAATGAAACATAAAGGAAGAAAAACTTACTTAACTATGCCAAATCCTAAACTAACAATGATTACAAGCATTCTGGCTAAGGATCTCTTAAGACAAGATACGATTTCCGCAAATACCTCCGCTCCGTCTGTGACAGACGTCCCTGTATTTGAGATACTCTGATATTCGGAGAAGAAAACTGCTTTTTCCAGCATACCTGAAAATATGTTGAAATGCCTGATGATGTTATGTTAGCTACTTTTGTTGAGTTAAATAAGTTTGTAAACTCTTGAATACATAGGCATTTGATTAAACCTATGATGGCATGGAAGAACAAACCTTCCAGACCTTTGGACAAAAAACAATTGGAGGAATGAATTCAGTTCGCATTTCCACATTTATCAGGGTCTTCTCTGTTTGCTATTTAGTCACTACTGCATTTTGAAGAAGAACTTAGCCGATGAGAAATATATAGTAAAAAAATCAAAGTAAAAAATTGCAACATTTTGATTTATATATACATATATATATCGGAGAACTATTTATAAACACAGTAACTGTTTAAAACTTTGGACAGCTGCAGAGACATCAACATTGTCGGTATTGGAGATTTAACAAGACAAGAAGCTTTTTCTCCTTTTGTCCCGACAACTTTTTTTCAAAAGTTGTCTGCTGCAGATGCATCAAATTATGCTTGCACATGGGAAAGACTCAAATGATACTTAAACATAGTGAAATTACCCTTTTATTGCCTGATGCTGTTTTAATAACTATATTTACCAAGAACAATAACACCTCCAATCCAATACTGTATTCTCAGAAGGTCTCGCCAGTTACAGGCCAACATAACAAGCCAAACCACTCCGTAAATAATGTACACAAGTCCCATAACTCCATAAAACTGAAATGTAAAATGTTTATATGATCAAGTTCATGGAAACGGGTATAAGCTGGTTTTTATAAAAAGTGTAGATCCACATCAGTCTGTGCATATACGGTCTGATCAAGAACTACACTTTTGCCCTATTACTTAACCCTTTCCGACCAGCAGACGCATTTTGACGCAATAGCAGCAGATGACTTTTGAAAACATTGTGGCCAAAGCTGAAATTGCTCTTTTATGGAGATTTTTCAGGTTTTTGTCACCATGTTTTCAAAGTCTTCTACTGCAGATTTGCTGTATGTGTAAAAGGGTTAAACGTTTTAGTAGCTTCTGTCAACACGCTAAGATTCTGATAAGTTGGAGCAGATAAACAGGCTGATCTGAACTTACACTATTCAGAAATCCCAACATGTCCCTTGTACCATCCCATGGACCGGAGCATATGACTATTACTGCACACTGTAGAGTAAAAGGTAGTTGAAGCCTTTCCCTCATACAACAATTCTGCAGCAGACGACTTTGAACATATTTTTTCAAACAAGAGGCCCATGAGGGCCTATGCTCTACTGGTATGGTTCTTTGGTCATTTTTAATCCAGAGCATGTATGTATGGTGAAGATCGGATAGTAAATTAAGGCTCTTTTGTGTTCACAAGCTGTATTATAGCAATTTTTACAATTTCATGGGCCATAATCCAGTCTTGCATGGGCGGATCTGGCTGATTTTCAAAAGGAACCAAGCTCTCATCAATATTTAACTACTATCTAAGTTTGGTGAAGATCAGATAGTAAATGGAGCCTCTATTGTGTTCAAATGCTCAATTATAGCAATTTGGACAATTCCAAGGGCCATAATCCAGTCTTGCATGGGCGGATCTGGCTGGTTTACGAAAGGAACTGAGCTCTCATGGATATCTAACTACTGTATAAGTTTGGTTGAGATACAATCAAAAGTGAAGACTGTATCGTGTTAACAAGCTCTTTTATAGCAATTTTGACCATTTCAAGGGCCATAATCCAGTCATGCATAGGCGGATCTGGCTGGTTTTATAAAGGAACCGAGCTCTCATGGATATCTGACTACTGTATAAGTTTAGTTGAGATACAATCAAAAGTGAAGACTGTATCGTGTTAACAAGCTCTTTTATAGCAATTTTGACCATTTCAAGGGCCATAATCCAGTCATGCATAGGCGGATCTGGCTGGTTTTATAAAGGAACCGAGCTCTCATGGATATCTAACTACTGTATAAGTTTAGTTGAGATACAATCAAAATTGAAGACTGTATCGTGTTAACAAGAAAAATTTTACGGACGCACGCACGCACGCCGGACAAATTGACACGACATAAGCCCTTCTGGCCTTTGGCCAGTAGAGCTAAAAATAGAAAATCTCTATAATTACATGAATAACCTATGACTAAAAGTGGAAAACATTGTGGCAAAAGGAAACAAGCAATTTCTTCTTTTGTCACTATGTTTTCAAAAAGCTGTCTGCTGCAGAGGTGTCAGAAAGCATCTATATAAGGGAAAGGGTTGAATAGATGCCAACAGTCAGTGCCTCGTCAATATCACCCATGTACCTAACAGACTAGGAAATAATGTACAACTCATTTTTGTGATAAATATAAACACTAAAATAGACTTTTATTTTTATATTTCAAGACGAAGTTTTAGTTTCTCAGTTAACATGAAAAGCGACTGAAATCCAGATGGCCCGGGAAAAAAAAAAAAAAAAAAAAATCGAATTCGCCCTAAATGTTATTATTTATGTTATCCAAGTAAATACGAAGTCGAAAATGTATCGTTTTTTATCAATTAAGTGAACTTGAGTCATTTTCAATTGTCCCGATAAAGGGGTTTCCTATTTAAAAATACCGCGGAATCCTTCAGACGGGCACCTTGCAAGTATCACGTGATCAGTGAAATAAACGTAAACACAAAATGGCGAATTCATCAGCGTCGAATATGGAAGAGGTAAGTGTTTTGGCTTTATTATCGTTTAAATCATGCATAATGTATGAAAAAGGTCCCAACATTGTGAAAAATATTCAAATCATTGTTATCTCTGCTTTGTTTACTCGGAGCTTCAGTATACAGTCAAACCTGCACTACCGACCACTTGCTATAACCGACCCCCTGCTGTAAGCGACCGTATTGAACTCCCCCCGATGGTTTTTATTCATTTATTTACCTTCAATAAGCAAGTTCCTCCTATCTGCGACTAGCGGACACTTAAATCCTCCCAATTTGAATCATAATCAACCATTAAGCGACCTTCCATACCAGTAAAAAAAATCCAAAACACAAACAATCCAAAACGTAGAATATCCAAACACAGCTGTCATGTATAAAGCACAGAAGCAGTGAACCGTGTAATGCAAGGTTTAAATAATAGACTGGTTAGGTGTAAAGATAACACGAGGTCAATTATGCAGCATATTACAGTTGTAATAAAACGATAATTGGCCTGTTTTTAATACGCTTTAGCTTCAAATATTGTCCTTGTTGGGTCCTATGTTCTCTATTCTTTTGTTCTCTCGTCTTTTCAATGGGATTAAAGGAAAGTTGAATGACATCAAATTGAAATTTATTATTGGATAGTTTGGGGTTTAATTATGATAAATTTGATTAGAATGTTTGATCTGTTTAATTAGATCTATGTTTCTTTTTTACTTTTTAATGGTGATAGCACGTTTATTTAAACGGCTCTTAAATAAGTAAATCTGTAAACAAACACTTGACAATACAGTTTATCACCAATTTCAAGATATTGTAAGTCCGAGTGTATTCATTCAGGTTCCATTTAAATCTTTCATTCTACAAATTTATATCAACGAGAAACCATGTCCGCAACAAAAAGAAAATGTCTTACATTAGAAGAGAGGGTGAAAATACATGAATATAAAATGAATCAAATAGAGAAATAAAAGAACAACAGAATTGTTATTGTTATTTATTCTTTAATACCAATACATGTACATGTGCACACAAGTACATGTTTCATGTAGTAAACATAATTTCCCCAAAACAGAAAATTTCATTTGTACCACAATAAGAGACCACCTGTCTTAAGAGACCACTTACAGCATTTCCCTTGTGTGGTCTCTTAATACAAGTTTGACTGTATTGACAAACGAACAAAAACACCATCGGGGGGGGGGGGGTCATTTCAAGTCACGTGATGAATGAGATAAAAGCATCGAAAGCTATTTAAAAACTTACCCTGCTAGTCACAGGGTAGAATTTGCGATGGAAAAAGTATCGAAAACAAGAAAATCTCACCGATTTTAGGGGTATGTAATATGTCAGTTATCATATTTTAATGCCTCAAATACAACAAGAGGGCCATGATGGCCCTGGAATCGCTCACCTGATTTCTTTTTCACTTTAGCTATATAAGCCCCGCCATCTGGCGGGCATAGTTTCCAACCAATCAACTTGGCTTGAAGGAATCTGATAGAGGGTCACCCTAGGAACATTTCTATTTGGAGGAGAAGATTTTTTAAGTTTGCACTATAGCCATATACGGCAAAATAGCCCCGCCCCCTGGCGGCCATGTTTTTTGACCAATCAACATGGCTTGAAGGAATCTGATAGGGGTCACCCAAGGAACATTTCTACAGAATAATTTGAAAATCGGCCCGACACTTTCGGAGGAGAAGATTTTTTAAGTTCTCACTAAGTTTTTTTCATTTCGTTGCCATGGAAACCAGAATTCTGCATGGATCCCAAAAAATTTAGAATTCTGGTGAGGACATTGAGAGGATGCTTTCTGTGAAGTTTCATCCCAGTTGACCCACCGGTTACAGAGGAGATAATGTTGACGGACGACGGACATAGGGCGATCACAATAACTCACCTTGAGCACTTCGTGCACAGGTGAGCTAAAAATTACTTAATTTCTTAAAATTGAAAAATTTATTATATTTAGACAGTTGGGCATCGGGAGTTCAGTCACTTTAACACTTTTCTCATTGAGAGTTTATAATAAACAGTGCTTTCTGACGCTTTTTGGATTTATTTCTGGATGTATATAATGTCCCTTTTAAAATGGAGATCAGTGAATTTTATTAGTTGTTTTCATTCTTCATAAAAATGTGAAGACTTAATGTTAAATTTCGCTGTTTATCATGGGTTTGTGGCTTGAAATAATATATCAGAAATCTGACTGCGGCTTATTAAAGAGACAAGCATTATACCCTAGATTTAAGACCCCAAAGTTAGGGGAGCATCTTATTGTCGAGAGTGCCTTACATTTGAGTTTTTATAGTACATATAAAGAAGGTATTATGGAGAAAAGTCAAGGTTACTCTCCCTTAACACTTTCCCACATGTAGATGCTTTCTAATGCCTCTGTAGAAGAAAACTTTTGAAAACCTTGTGGCAGAAGAAGAAATTGCTCATATTGAGCAAGTTCTCCTTTTGCCACAATGTTTTCAACTATTTTCAATAATTAAATTTTCTCTTCTTAAGATTTTCAATATTTTTGCCTAGAAGTTTTAACAAGGTCTTCTTCTGCTTATTTGTTAGTGTAGGAAAAATAATATGACCTGTGTTTGTACTTACAATAATGAGAGGCCATTCAAAAGCAGAAATATATCCCACTGTACTCTTCATTCTAATTGTCACTGAAATACAATCATTGAATCAATAAACAATATAGTCAAGTTATCTTTTCCTTGAAATTACTCTAAACAATAAATAAAAGTATAATTATTCAATAAAAATTGAAAACATTGTGGAAAAAGGAGTATTTGCTCATAGTGAGCATTCTCTTTTGCCACAAAGTTTTCCAAATTTGTCTGCTGCAGATGCCTAGGAAAGGATTAAGCATTTGGTTTATAGAAAGCTTAGTCCATGACCATACATACTCTTCGACACATCCAATAAAGAAAATGAGGAATATTGCACGTTTGATAATCCTTACTTGACATCCAAACTCTATGTGCTGGTCATTAAAAACAATCATCTCACAGAGTTTGATGAAGGCCTATAATTAATCCCGTACCAAGGTCCAGGGTTCGATTCCTGTGATGAGCACATTTTGACTTTTGGATGCTTCCACATGAACAGCGCAGTACTGGTTAAGTCTCCAGTAAGCAGACATCAAAGTGATTAATATAAGCTGAAAGCTTGTTTCGCAATCAATGTAAAATAAATAAGTTTATAACTAAATATCAATATAATTTGAAGTGCAATTTTGAGGAAACCACCAGAGAACTTCAGAGCAAAATCAAGATGGATTGTTGAACATTGATTATTGCTGTGAACTTATTTTGATATTACAGAGCTCCAGATGAGGGGCGTTTTGCATGTTCTAAAATCCTTAATTGAACTCCAAAACCTATGTTGTGGGTACTCAAAAGAATCGTCTCAGTGAGACGATTCTTTTGAGTACCCACAACATAGGTTTTAATGAGTGCTAACATACATAACATGGAAGAAAGACCTGTTTACTCCCTCCTTCTCTAGTCCTCTGTATTAGATTAATAGATTAATGAAGAATGTTAGCATAAAAAGCACTGCCCTAATTTATATCAATCGAAATGTCCTCCAAGTAACATGTCTCTGTCAAAAATGGGGCCTGGAGCTTAACCCTTTCTATAGAGGGCCTTAATTAGTTTGCACTATCGTCCCAATCCAAAAATGTTGTATTGTAGATGTTAAATGAGGTAAATATGGGAAATAAAATATGTTTAAACTAACATAAAACTAAATTTGCAGTAGATGAATTTGAAAATGTCTAGGCAAAAATATGGAAAATCTTTGCAAAAGAAAATATATTTTAATAGAGTTGAAAAAACTGTGGCAATAGAAGAAATGCTCAATATGAGCTTTTTCTTCTTTTGCCAAAATGTTTTCAAAGGTTTTCTGCTGTGGGGGTGTCCGAGAGCATTATTCTGTATGAGGGAAAGGGTTAAAACTATGCTGTTACCCACGATGTCCTTCTGCCATAACTGTTATTATTTCCTTAGAAACGTAAGCAGATATTTAACCCTTTCCCACATTTTGAAGCATTTGCAACAGATGAATTTTGAAAATATTGTGGCTATAGAAGAAATTGCTCATTAATTACATTTTCATTCGTTTGAGATATTCAATATTTTTGCCTAAATGTCTTCAAAGTGGTCTGCAGGAGATTTGTTGTATATATGGGGAAGGCTTATCGAGAAATTGATTGATTGGTGTTTTACGCTGCTTTCAACAATTATTTTAGTTATATCACAGCATTTCCTGAGTAAGTTTCTAGTACTAGTGGTCCATTTATCCTGACACCAGCCAATCAGTCTTAAAGCTAACCCTGTAACCCTGAGCAACCAGGTGGGAAGCCAATACTAGCATTTTTACAGTCTATGGTATGACCCGGCCAGGGAAGGAACTCACGACCTCACCCACCCAAGGTTGACACTATCAACACATGCCACCAAGGTGCTTTCTAAAACATCTAGTATACCTTTTGCATCCACAGGTTTTTTATCTACTCTCTCAATCTTCAGAATGAATATGTAAGCACCCGACTTCCACACTTTAGCAACATGATACTCAGATTTCTGTAATAAAGTAAGTATAAAATCATATAAATGGTGGTGGAATACAAAGAATCTTTGAATTGATTGATTGGGGTTTTACGCAGTTTTCAATGATTTTCAGTCATATCACGGCGACCAGTTCACCTACTCATGCGTTTCCTGGTTTTTCCACACCAGTACACCACAAATCATACTTTCTAAGCAACTGGCTGCTTTTCCACAGACTGTTAAACAGCCCATTGGTGAAAGACGAATGACGCAGGTCACAGTGACTTTTGTTGAACGTCGGAAAGAATGATGGCCGAGCTCGGATTCGAACTCACAACCCCTGGATTGACAGCCCACGTCGTTACTTGGGATCGGCTAAAAAGAGTCTTTGAAGGATTATGTGTTCCATTTTTTTTTTTTTTTTTGTGGACTATGTGCAATGCATAGATCACCAATGTTCAATTTGACAGAGTAGCCTTGTTTTAGACACAACTTGACCCATTTTCTAATTATAACTAAAATTGATGGAAATTAATGTTTCAATGAACTTCCATGAAGATTGGATGAAAAATGAGGAATCTGGAGTGACCTGGTGACCTAGATTTTGATCCCACATGAACCAGTGTAGGGCTTTTAACCCTTTGCCTCATATGACAATTCTGTAGCAGACGACTTTGAACGTATTTTGTCAAAACATAGAAAATCTCCATAATTGAATGGATAACCTATGCCAAAAAGTGGAAAACATTGTGGCAAAAGGAGAAATTGCACGTTTTGAGCAATTTCTTCTTTTGTCACTATGTTTTCAAAAAGCTGTCTGCTGAAGAGGCGTCAGAAAGCTTCTATATGAGGGAAAGGGTTAAAGGCGCTAAACTCAAGATTATAGATAGTATAGTCAAAGTTTTAAAACTATTCAAACTTTGCTTGAAATATTAAAATCATCATTCTTGGATGGAATTAGAGTAATAATTTCACTTTCCAGTACAACAAACATCTAAATATTGATCGTTTGTGCTTAATTTAAGCCAAATTGTGTACATTTTCATGACTTTCAATTTTAACTGTCAAAATAGTTTTGAACTATTTATTACTTACTGTGTTGTCACGATTAGCAATATTTGCAGAAGTTTCAACATTTCAAAATTTTAAATTCCATCTGGAGTTCTGCACCTTTAAATGAGATCTAATGAATATTCATGAAGATTGGATAAAAAAATAGCTCATAAAGTGCAATTTCTCCTTTTGTAACAACATTTCAACTTCATTCAATAGTTATTCCTTCATTTATTGTTTTCAAAGTTGTTTGCTGCAGATTTGATGTAAGTTGGAAAGGGTTAAAAAGTTTCCCTTTGATTTGTATCTATAAGGGTTCCAGAAATTTTGAAATCCCAATCTGTCCAGTGAAACTTTTAAATTGCGTTGAGCCATTTCAACAATGTATCAAAAGACAAATTATTTATATATTCGCCAACCAGAAGTGGATGAGAAGAATTTTATAATTTTTACTATATGGAAACCAGAATTGTTCATGGGCCATACAAATTGAAGGGATACAGGAGAGGACATTCAGAGGATGCTAGCTGTGAAGTTTCATCCAAATGGTTACTGAGAAGAAGTTGTTTAAAGCCAAACATTGAGGCACTCACACACGCACTGCGAACAAATTTACCATGACATAAGTTACAATGGCTTTCAGCCAAAGGAGCTAAATATCAAACCTAAAATATGGAAAATCTCAATCTGTATGGGTATAATCAATGAATAGAGATATAAAAATTGTGGCAACACATGAAAGTGCTGGTAAAGAGCAATTTCACCCTTTGCCAATGTCTTCAAAAAGCAGGCTGTTGCAGATACATCAAAATGAGTCTGTACAGGGGAAAGGGTTAACCCTTTCTCACCTGCAGACGCATTTTGACACAATAGCTACAGACGACTTTTGAAAACATTGTGGCCAAAGGTGAAATTGCTCATGATGATCAATTTCCCCTTTAGCTATAATGTTTTTCAACTATATTTAACAATTAAGGTATCTTTTATGGAGATTTTTAAGGTTTTTGTCGCCATATTTTCAAAGTCGTCTGCTGCAAATTTGCTGTATGTGGGAAAGGGTTAAATGCAAAACTTACTTGATCATTTAATTTGGGTGCAGATGGAAGGCCTTTTGGTGTAGTTGCAACACTGGAGACTGTTGTATCGTTATCTGATCTTTTCTTTCTATTTGGACTATCGTTGGATGTACTTTTGGGTTTTGCTCCAGATTGTTTTTTATCAGCTCCACTTGCAGATGTAGATGGAGAATCAGTTAGGGCATCTTTTGCATCCGATGCTTCTTGTTCACTTTTCTTTGCTGTGGCAGACTCATCACTACCCGGTACCTATGAAAACAAGATGTGTTTGTGAAACACTGATGCGCCCAAATGGCAACATCTAGGTCAAAGGTCAAGGTCGCAAGGTGAACAATTTTGGTATTGACAGAAAGGTCATGTCAAAAGGAATACACATGTGAAATATGGTAGCCATACCTGTTATGGTTCAAAAGTAATGGCCAAGGTTAAATGTTTTTTCGAGAATGGCAACATCTAGGTCAAAGGTCAAGGTGGCAAGGTCAAAAATGTTGGTACTGACAGAAAGGTCATGTCACAAGGAATACGCATGTGAAATATGGTAGCCGTACCTGTTATGGTTCAAAAGTAGTGGTCAAGGTTAAAGTTTTTTTCGAGAATGGCAACATCTAGGTCAATGGTCAAGGTCGCAAGGTCAAAAATGTTGGTACTGACAGAAAGGTCATGTCACAAGGAATACACATGTGAAATATGGTAGCCGTACCTGTTATGGTTCAAAAGCAATGGCCAAGGTTAAAGTTTTTTTCGAGAATGGCAACATCTAGGTCAAAGGTCAAGGTCGCAAGGTCAAAAATGTTGGTACTGACAGAAAGGTCATGTCACAAGGAATACACATGTGAAATATGGTAGCCGTACCTGTTATGGTTAAAAAAAAGTGGTCAAGGTTAAAGTTTTTTTCGTGCAGACAGACAGACAGACGTGCAGACAGGCCAAACACTATATACCCACTGAATCTATGATTCCGGGGGCATAAAAACCAAGAAACATGGCAGTCACTTAACAAGGTTTTTCAACGTTGACCTTTTTAAAGTAACAGTGGCCTTGATCTTGACCCTACTGACCCTAAACAACAATTCCAGGCTTCATTTCCATTTAAGCTACCTTACTATGATTTTGGTTAGAATCAATCAGTTTTGGTAGCAGACACTTTTGAAAATTGCTATACAAAAAAAAAAAATCTCTATATTATAAAATGAAAGTAATATTATTGAAAACAGTGGAAAAATTTAGGGCAAAAACAGAAATTGCTCATCATGAGCAATATTGTTTTCAAAAGTCATCTGCATCAGAGGCATCATTTGCAGAACATCCACAAATCAAACCAAAATTTTAATGTTTCTCCTGATTACCTTTTTCTAATTGAAATGATTGCAAATATACAAATGTATTATAGCCAATTCAATGTCAATTTTCTTTCTTTTGTTTGAAAATTTCTTTTAATACAAGATGTGTTGGGTGAAACATCAATGCCCCTTGGTAGCAACAGTTTCCTTTCATTTTTAAACTGTATGTCACAACTCAATGTCAAGGTCACAATATCAAATATGTTGATATCATTTGAAAGTTCTTATAAACAAGAGGGCCATGATGGCCCTGGGTCGCTCACCTAAATTATACAATGTACTGCAATGCAAAACACATCAAGAAAATTCTTCTGAATGCAACCTCCACAGTGTTAGCAAGATTTTCCTTCATTTGGCCTAGTGATCTATATTTTGTTACCTGATATGACCCATATTCCAACATGGACTAGATATCATCAAGACAACATTCTGACAAATTTTTAACTTGCTTAAAGTAAAAATGCGGCCTCCGGAGTTTGAACAATATTTTGCTTTATTGACCTTGTTTCTGACCCAATATGACCCATATTCGAACTTGACCTAGATATAATTCAGACAAACATTCTGACCAAGCTGCTGAAGCAAAAAATGCGGCATCCAAAGTGTTAACAAGATCTTCCTTCAATTTGGCCTAGTGACCTAGTTCTTAACCCGGCATGACCCATATTTGAACTTGGCCTAGATATCATGTAGACAAACATTCTGACAAAATTTCAAGCTGCCTCTAGGGTGTTAACAAGATTTTCCTTCAATTTGACCTAATGACCTACTTTTTGACCCATCATATCCTATGTTCGAACTTGACCTACATATCATCAAGACAAACATTCTGATAAAGTTTAAACATGCTCAAGTTGAAAATGTGTTAACTCTACAGTGTTAACAAGATTATCCTTCAATTTCGCCTAGTGACCTAGTTCTTGAACCGGCATGACTCATATTCAAACTTGACCTAGATATCATTTAGACAAACATTCTGACAAAATTTCAAACTGCTGAAGCAAAAATTGCGACCTCTGGAGTGTTAACAAGATTTTCCTTCAATTTGACCTAATGACCTACTTTTTGAACCGACATGACCCATGTTCAAACTTGACCTACATATCATCAAGACAAACATTTTGATAAAGTTTCAACATGCTCAAGTTGAAAATGTGGCCTCCAGAGTGTTAACAAGATTTCCCTTCAATTTGACCTAGTGACCTAGTTTTTGACCTCTTATGGCCCAGTTTCGAACTTGTCCAAGATTTGATGGAGATGAATGTCTGATAAACTTTCATGAAGAGTGGATGCAAAATGTAGCCTGTAGAGTGTTAACAAGCTCAAATGTTGACGTCGCATGCCGGACGGACGCCGGACAAAATGTGATCATAATAGCTCAAAAACCCAACAACAGTCAAATATGAAAGCACTTAAATATCTCCGATAGGTAAAAAACTATAGACAATGTTAACCCTTTCCAAGATACAGCTATTCTACAACAGACGACTTTCAAAACAAACAAGACGAAAATAGGAAAAATCTTGGGGCAAAAGGGGAAACTGCTCATCTTGAACAATTTCCACTTTTGCCACAATGTTTTCCTGCTGCAGATGCATCAAAATACGTCTATAGGTGGGAAATTGTTAAAGCATTTGCTACATACAGACTGGGAAATTATTATACGCCTGAATCATCAATTCCGAGGGCATAAAAATACTTACACTAGCTTGCATAACTGTTTTATTCTGAGGAAGTTCTTTTGTTTTATCCTATAACAAAAATAAAACATGTACAGTAGGTTGTATAGCTGTTTTAATCTGAGGAGGTTCTTTTGTTTTATCCTATAAACAAGAGGGCCATGATGGCCCTGGATCGCTCACCTTAATTATACAATGTACTGCAATGCAAAACACATCAAGACAATTATTCTGAATGCATCCTCCACAGTGTTAACAATATTTTCCTTCATTTTGCCTAGTGATCTATATTTTTTTACCTGATATGACCCATATTCCTACATGGACTAGATATCATTAAGACAACATACTGACAAAGTTTCAACTTGCTCAAAGTAAAAATGCGGCCTCCGGAGTTTGAACAATATTTTCCTTTATTGACCTAGTTTCTGATCCAATATGACCCATATTCGAACTTGACCTAGATATAATTCAGACAAACATTCTGACCAAATTTCAAGCTGCTGAAGCAAAAAATGTGGCATCCAAAGTGTTCACAAGATTTTCCTTCAATTTGATCTAGTGACTTAGTTTTTGACCCGGCATGACCCATATTCGAACTTGGCCTAAATATCATTCAGCTCAACATTCTGAACAAATTTCAAGCCGCTGAAGCAAAACATGCGGCTTCTACAGAGTTAACAAGATTTTCCCTTAATTTGGCCTTGTGACCTAGTTTCTAATCCAATATGGCCCATATTTAAACTTGACCTAGATATCTTTAAGACAAACATTCTGACAAAATTTCAAGCTGCTGAAGCAAAATATTAGGCATCCAAAGTGTTAACAAGATTTTCCTTCAATTTGGCCTAGTGATCTAGTTTTTGACCCGGCATGACCCATATTCGAACTTGGCCTAGATATCATTCAGCTCAACATTCTGAACAAATTTCAAGTTGCTGAAGCAAAATATGCAGCTTCTACAGAGTTAACAAGATTTTCCCTCAATTTGGCCTAGTGACCTAGTTTCTGACCCAATATGACCCATATTTAAACTTGACCTAGATTTCTTTAAGACAAACATTCTGACCAAATTTCAAGTTGCTGAAGCAAAAAATGCGGCATCCAAAGTGTTAACAAGATTTTCCTTCAATTTGATCTAGTGACCTAGTTTTTGACCCGGCATAACCCATATTCGAACTTGACCTAGATATTTTTAAGACAAACATTCTGACAAAATTTCAAACTGCTTAAGCAAAAATTGCGGCCTCTGGAGTGTTAACAAGATTTTCCTTCAATTTGGCCTAGTGACCTACTTCTTGACCCGACGTGACCCATGTTCGAACTTGACCTACATATCATTAAGACAAACATTCTGATAAAGTTTAAACATGCTCAAGTTGAAAATGTGGCCTCTAGAGTGTTAACAAGATTTCGCTTCAATTTGACCTAGTGACCTCGTTTTTGACCTCATATGGCCCAGTTTCGAACTTGTCCAAGATTTTATGGAGATGAACGTTCTGATAAACTTTCATGAAGATTGGATGCAAAATGTAGCCTGTAGAGTGTTAACAAGCTCAAATGTTGACGACGCACGACGGACGACGCACGACGCACGACGGACGGACGCCGGACAAAATGTGATCCCAATAGCTCACCTTGCACTTCGTGCATAGGTGAGCTAAAAACAAGAGGCCCAAGAGGACCAGTATCGCTCAACGGCCATTAGGCAAAAACTAAATCTCCAAACAGCCCCACCCCCTGATGGCCATGTTTTTTGACCAATCAACATGGCTTGAAGGAATCTGATAGAAAGTCACCCTAGGAACATATCTACAAAATTATTTGAAAATCGACCTGACACTTTTGAAGGAGAAGATTTTTTTAAGTTTTCACTATAGCCATATAAGGCAAAATAGCCCCGCCCTCTGGCTGCCATGTCTTTCGACCAATCAACATGGCTTGAAGGAATCTAATAGAGGGTCTCCCAAGGAACATTTCTAGAAAATAATTTGAAAATTAGCCAAACACTTTTGGAGGAGAAGAGTCTTTAATTTTTCACTATAGCCATATAAGGCAAAATAGCCCCATCCCCTGGTGGCCATGTTTTTTGCCCAATCAACTTGGCTTGAAGTATCTGATAAAGAGTCCCCCAAGGAATATTTCAACAAAATTATTTGCAAATCGGCCTGACACTTTCAGAGAAGTTCTTTTAATTTTCGCTATAGCCATATAAGGCAAAATGGCCCTGCCCCCTGGCTGCCATGTTTTTTGTCCAATCAATTTGGCTTGAAGAATCTGATAGAGGAAGGAACATTTCTACAAAATTATTTGGAAATTGGCAACACTTTCGGAGGTGATAATTTTTTAAGTTTACACTATTTCTTTCTTTCGGTTGCCATGGAAACCAGAATTGTGAATGGATCCAAAAAAATTGAAGGAGTTCAGGAGAGGATGCTTCCTATGAGTTTCATCCTAATTGGCCAAGTGGTTAGGGAGTAGAAGTCATTTGAAGCAAAGTCGTTTGAAGCAAAAACGTTGACCGACACATGACGGACAATTCACCATGACATAAGCTCGACTGGCTTTCGGCAAGTGGAGCTAAAAACCAAGTGTTTTTAAATTTGATTTGATTTTACCCTTTCCCATGTACAGAAATATCTGTAGCAGACAACTTTGAAAATGTCTACAAAAAAATATGGAAAATCTCTATAATTGTAGGTAGAATTACTGTAACAAGAGCTGTCGGAGGACAGCGCGCTCGACTACATGACGCTTATTCACATAAAGCACTAGTTCATTATATTGCACTTAAGTACTATTAAATCATATTATATACTCTATATGTAAAAGCAACTGAATAGATATACATACATTTAAATATAATTTAAAAATAAAATTTCCTAAGTCAATCAAGGGCCATTACTCCATATTAAGGATACAATGGAGTTATCTAACCTTATTGTACGATGGTCCTTAACAAATATGTGAAGTATAAAGTGATTTGAATGATGTAACTTTAACGTTGAGCTAAACGCAAATGTTAAAACTGACTGAGTCCAAAATTAGCAAAACCTTAAAAAAAGGTTTTCCTAATGTTTGACACCATGCAAAACCCGTTTGATATGTTGAAGAATTATATTTGATAAATAAATGATCACAATTAGAAAGAAATGTAACCAAAAATTAAGAATTTATCTAAAATTCTCAAAATCAAACAAAAATCATGTTTTTTACCCCCTAAAAGTCACACTCAACATCTTCAACATACAATGTGAAGAAAGGTATTACATGTAATTATATTCCAAATATGGAAGCCCTAACACAAGTACTTATTTAGAAAAAATTAGAAAATTAAATGAAAAAGCCAACTTGCCCTAAAACTTTAACCTCCCAAAAGCATGTGTTTTACCGCACACAGAAGGTCACACTCAGCATCTTCAGTATATAATATGAAGAAATGTATTAAATGTAATTATTTTCCAAATATGAAAGCCCTAGCACAAGTACTTATTCAGAAAAACTTAAAAAAATAAAATAAAATCCTACTTGCCCCAAAACTTTAACCACCGAAAATCATGTTTTTTACCCCAAAAAGAAGGTCACACTCAGCATCTTCAGCATTCAATGTGAAGAAAGGTATAAGATGTAACTATATTCTAAATATTAAAGCCCTAGCACAAATTCTTATAGAGAAAAATTAAAAAATTAAATGAAAATGCCAACTTGCCCTAAAACTTTAACCACCCAAAATCATGTCTTTTACCCCAAAAAGAAGGTAAAACTCAGAATCTTCAGCATACAATATAAAGAAAGGTATTAGATGTAATTATATTCCAAATATGAAAGCCCTAGCACAAGTACTTATTGAGAAAAACTTTAACCCCCGAAAATCAAGTTTTTTTTCCCAAAAGGAAGGTCACACTCAGCATCTTTAGCATTCAATGTGAAGAAAGGTATAAGATGTAACTATATTCCAAATATGAAAGCCCTAGCACAAATACTTATGAATGAAAATCCCAACTTGCCCTAAAACTTTAACCGGACGCCGACGCCGGGGCAAGTAGTAAAGCTCTCATATTCTTCGAATAGTCGAGCTAAAAAGTTGAAAACATTGTGGCAAAAGGAGAATTGCTTGTTTTGAGCAATTTCTCCTTTTGTCAAAATGTTTTCGAAAGTTGTCGTCTGCAGATACTTCATAATGAGTTATTGTTTAGGTCACTGTAATCCAGCAGGTCACAGGCTATTTGTAAGCAAATCCTGCAATTTTGCGAGGATACGATCTGGCTTGTAGTTTCTATGATGTTTCATGACACTTTTAGTCATATCACAGTAATTTCTGGGCAAGTTACCAATACCACTGGTCCTTTTATCCATACACCAGTGTATCACTCATTATGCTAACCCATTAATCCTGAACACATTTCTACCATTTTTAGTGTTTGGTATGACCTTGCCGGATATCAAACCCATGACCTCAACCACTACATCACTAAGGCAGTCCGGACCCAAAGATAAGTGAAACAGAAGAGATGACAGTGTGCAATTACCTATTGCCATCCAAAAGAGTACAAAAGCTATTTTTATCAGACTTATTACCGGCAGATTGATAGTCTTCCCAGCACTACATGGTTCCAATCCTTCAAAATTCTGGTACTTGACAGTCTTGTACTTGTAGTCTGCATACAGATTGATGTTAGGGTTCAAATAATACTGGTCCAATGCTGTGTCTGTTTGTGGCTGAAAAGAAAAAGTAGTGATTTTAACCCTTTCCCTCATACGACAAATCTGCAGCAGACGACATTGAACATATTTTGTCATAAATAGAAAATCTTTATAATTGAATGGATAACCCGTGACTAAAAGTGGAAAAGATTGTGGCAAAAGGAGAAATTGCTTGTTTTGAGCAATTTCTTCTTTTGTCACTAAGTTTTCAAAAAGCTGTCTGCAGCAGAGGCATCAGAGAGCATCTATATGAGGGAAAGGGTTAAAATTTTCCGACATATTCACACAATTTGACACATCTGCAGCAAAAGTTTTTTGAAAATACTGAGGCTGAAGGAAAAATCACTCCTAATTAACAACCTGCCTTTTGTCACAATGTTTAGAATACTGTTTTTAAAATAACAAAACTTTCGTTCATAGATCTTTTCTACATTTTTGCCTGTGCGTGTTTCGAAGTCGTCTGCTGCAGATTTGTTGTGTGTGGAAAAGGTTTAACCCTTTCCCTCATATAGACGCTTTCTTACGCCTCTGCAGCAGATTTCTATTTGAAAATATAGTGACAAAAGAAGAAATTGCTCAATTTATCCTTTTGCCTCAATGTTTTCCACTTGTAGTCATAGGTTATCCATTCAAGTATAGAGATTTTCTATTTGTTGACAAAGTATGTTCAAAGTCGTCTGCTGCAGAATTGCTGTATGAGGGAAAGGTTTTAAGGGACTGCCTCATGATTTTGGACCTAACAAGAGGCCCATGAGGGCCTATGCTCTACTGGTATGGTTCTTTGGTCATTTTCAATCCAGAGCATGTATGTATGGTGAAGATCGGATAGTAAATGGAGGCTCTTTTGTGTTCACAAGCTGTATTATAGCAATTTTTACAATTTCATGGGCCATAATCCAGTCTTGCATGGGCGGATCTGGATGGTTTTCAAAAGGAATCAAGCTCTCATCAATATTTAACTACTATCTAAGTTTGGTGAAGATCAGATAGTAAATGGAGCCTCTATTGTGTTCACATGCTCAATTATAGCAATTTGGACAATTTCAAGGGCCATAATCCAGTCTTGCATGGGTGGATCTGGCTGGTTTTTTAAAGGAACCGAGCTTTCATGAATATCTAACTACTGTATAAGTTTTGTTGAGATACAATCAAAAGTGAAGACTGTATCGTGTTAACAAGCTCTTTTATAGCAATTTTGACCATTTCAAGGGCCATAATCCAGTCATGCATGGGCGGATCTGGCTAGTTTTCGAAAGGAACCGAGCTCTCATGAATACTGTATCGTGTTAACAAGAAATTGTTTACGGACGGACGCATGCACGGACGACGGACAAATCGCCACGACATAAGCCCTTCTGGCCTTTGGCCAGTAGAGCTAATAACGACATATGCTAAAATTAACAAAAAGTTGTAAAATTCATTTATATTAGAAAATCAAATTTGAAATTTATCTTGCAGTCATGTCTTAAACAATAATTTGAGTCCCCCTACAAAGTGTTTGAGGATCATAATATGGGCTATTTTTAAAGACAAACTTTCTCACAAAATTTCAAGCTGCTCAAGTCAAAAATGCGATCTAGTAGTGTTAACTAGATTGTTCTACAATTTGGCCTAGTGACCTAATTGTTGACCTGACCTGACCTGACCCGAACTTGGTCTAGATATCACTAAGACAAACAATCTGACAAAGTTTCAACATGCTCAAGCCAAAAATGTGGCTTACAGAGTGTTTTCACAAGATTTTCCTTAAATTTGGCCTAGTGACTTTGTTTTTGACAGGACATGACCTATATTCAAACTTGGCCTAGAAATCATCAGGACAAACTTTCTGATAAAGTTTCAACATGCTCAAGTTTAAAATGCGGCTTCATGAGTGTTAACCAGATTTTCCTTAAATTTGTCCTAGTGACCTAGTTTTTGACCTGACATGACCCATATTCGAACTTGGCCTAGATATCATCAGGAAAAAAATTCTGATAAAGTTTCAACATGCAGTTTCAAGTGTTAACAAGATTTTCCTTAAATTTGGCCTAGTGACCTAGCTTTTGACCCGACATGACCTATATTGGAACTTGACCTAGATATCACTAAGACAAACATTCTGACAAAGTTTCAACTTGTTCAAGTTTAAAATGCGACTTCCACAGTGTTAACAAGATTTTCCTGCAATTAAGCCTAGTGACCTAGTTTTTGACCCAACATGACCTTTATTCGAACTTGGCCTAGATATCACTAAGACAAACATTCTGACAAAGTTTCAACATGGTCACGCCAAACATGTGACTTCCAGAGTGTTAACAAGATTTCCCTTAAATTTGGCCTAGATATTATCAGGACAAACTTTCTGATAAAGTTTCAACATGCTCAAGTTTAAAATGCGGCTTCAAGAGTGTTAACAAGATTTTCCTTAAATTTGTCCTAGTGACCTAGTTTTTAACCTGACATGACCCATATTAAAACTTTGCCTAGATATCACTAAGACAAATATTCTGACAAAGTTTCAACATGCTCAAGCCAAAAATGTGGCTTCCAGAATGTTAACAAGATTTTCCTTAAATTTGGCCTTGTGACCTTGTTTTTGACCCGACATAACCTAGTTTCGAACTTGGCCTAGATTTGATCGAGATATATGTTCTGATAAACTTTCATGAAGATTTGATGCAAATGTTGCTTCTAGAGTATTAACAAGCAAATGTTGACGACAGACAACAAACTCTGGTGAGCTAAAAATGTGAAAAATCTCCATAAATAAGAGTTTAATTATTAAAATAAGAGTTGAAAACATTGTGGCAAATGAGGAATTTTACCTTTGACACAATGTTTTCAAAAGTCAATCTGGTAAAGAGGCGTCAAAATGCATCTATAAGTTGGAAAGGGCTAAGAGAAAGTTTGCTCGGAAAGGTTCAATTTAGATAAATACCTTCAGATCATCAATGTTGTGATACTCTTGGGAACATGGCGAGTACCTTAATAGCCATCCAACATTTATCTGTACATCCTCCGCATCGTCAGGGGTACAATTTACTGCAATTAAAAGAGAGAAATGCTGTTTTACAGAGAGAACCTACCAGATGGGCATATCCTCTCCAGTATGCATGCAGACGATTTCTTCTGCAGAAGTATCTGCCTGTGGGAAAGGGTTTTTAGCACTGTATTAGTTAATGCGTATACAAAATATTTTACAAGAGTTTCTGTGCCTACATTTGTCCAGTATCAAAATTCAATGCTTATATACGGCTCATGGTAAACAAGAGCAGTCCGTAAGACAGCGTGCTCGACATTTTTAGTGTTTGACAATATTTGAAAAAAAATTACAGTAAAAGGCAAAAAATAATTCTTTTTAGAGTTACCGTCTCTTTTCTACATATGGGGGTCATGATGGTAGACAAGTATTCCATGTTTCACAGCAATATCCTAAAGGGTTAAGTCAATAATTGGATTTAACCCTAACTCAATGTACACTACAGTATTCTCCAAGTCGAAAAAAGGGCCCTAAATCTGACAAAAACCTTCACATATTAATGTACTCTTGTCTGTTGATGGAAGTAATGATGGTAAATAAGTATTGTAAGTGTATAATCTATATCTCTAATCATGGTTTTGAAAAAAGGTGGGGTGGCACGAAAAACTTAACCAAACTTAACCAAATTCTGAGTCAAAAAAGGGCCATAATTCTTACAAAAACTTTCTTGTCTGTTGATGGAGGGAATGCTGTTGAACAAGTATAGTAATTTTCAAAGCAATATCTGTAATGGTTTTGAAAAAAAAATGAGGTGGTACAACAAATTTAACCAAGGTGTGACGCTATCGCCAACGCTGAGGGCAAATAGGATAGCTTTCCCTTTCTTCTAAAATGAAGTTTTTTAAAGTAAAACATATTTTTATTAGAAAATACTTACCAGTCATTTAATACCTGATATATCATCTCTATACACCTTAATTATCCAAAAAAAACGCCCACGTTAGCATATCCCTCACGTATCCGTGACATACACGGCCGCCCGGAAGTACAGGCGCGCACGTGAGCGGGTAGTCACTTTTCATTCACCGTTAAGTATTGGTGACGACGCGGGGTTGGGAGGTGGGACTCTATAAATGACTGGTAAGTATTTTCTAATAAAAAAATGTTTTACTTTAAAAAACTTCATTTTTATATCAAAAATACATTACCAGTCATTTAATACCTGATGACTTCGTAGCATAGGACGGGAGGTTCGACCAATACTTACTGTCGTTCCAGGTACGTAGTAGTATATTATTCCATATTTTTCAGAACAAACATACTTGATTCCAACGGTAGTATAAAGTGATAGTGGAGATTGAATACAGTTTCAATCAGTATTCACTTTATTTATGTGTTGGATTATAATAATTAGCGAACAACTCGCTGAGAAGCCACAAGGGGACCCAGAGAGAACAAGTTATCTGACTGACTAGCCATAGAACGTAAGTAGAAAGACGAAAAGGTAGATTGCGACTTCCATACTGCCGCTTGAAGAATCTCTTCAAGAGGAACATTATTAGAGAATGCCCAACTTGTAGAGAGAGCTCTAACCTCGTGCGGACGAATCCGCAGAAACGAGAGATCTCGACTAGACAGGTCTTTATAAGCTAATTTTATAGTAATAGATATCCAGCGGGAAATAGATGCCGCCGAAATATCTTTACAACCTATAAGAGGAAGAAATAACCTCTTTCTCCGACCCCGAGTCCCTTCAACTCTCTTAAGATAATGCTTAAGAGACCTAACGGGACAAAGGGTTCTGTCGGAATCAGAAGGACCACAGGTCGCCGAAAGGCTGGGAACTGTGATCGGCGAAGGTGAAACCGAAGGTAACTGGTTTTTAGCCAGGAACCCCGGTTGACAGAGTAGAGTAAAAGAGCCATCAGACTCATTGAATCTGATGTGCCCTGTTTCTACTGAAAGAGCATGTAATTCGCTCCTTCGACGAGCTGTAGCGAAAGCTAAAAGAAAGACGGTTTTATAAGTTAGAAACTTTAAAGACGCCGATACTAGAGGCTCGTATGGAGCTCTAGTAAGCGACCAAAGGACGCAAGACAAATCCCATTTTGGAGTTAAACTCCTACAAACGGGTTTCTCTAATTCGAACGAGCGTATAAGTTCCGAGAGAAACGGATTTGAACCGATACTCTCTCCCCCAATGAACTTAAACGTGTTCGATAACATAGAACGGTAGCCTTTCACCGTACTAATTGCCAGTTGTTTTTCTTCGAAAAGAAATAGAAGGAAATCGGCAATCCGAGTTACAGAGGGACACTCCGGATTGACCGACCTTGTACCACACCAATCTGAGAAAACTCTCCACTTGGAATCATAAACGATTCTAGTGGATCGTCTTCTTGATTGTGCGATACGAGAGGCAACTTTTTGAGAAAAGTTTCTCTCTCGGACAGAACGCTTGATAATGTCCAGGCGTGAAGATGTAGCATTGCCAGGTTGGGATGAAGACGCCGACCTGGTTGCTGAAACAGTACGTCTTCTCGAATAGGAAGTCGTATTGGATTTGCCGAGAGACAGGCCAGGAGGTCGCTGAACCACGACCTCTGGGGCCAACAGGGTGCTATCAACAGTATTTTGCACTGTTGCGAGCGAAGAACCTTTTGAAGTACGATCGGAACCAGTATGAACGGGGGAAACGCATACCCGAACAGGAGGTTCCAATCGAGGGTCAGTGCGTCCACTGCCCAAGCTGCAGGATCGTACATCGGGGATACATAAAGTGGCAGCCGATGATTGACTCTGTATTAAACCCAATCGCAGAATGGTCCGCCAGGCTAGGGACAGATCGTGAAGTAAAAGTACACGATCCGTCCTGTGGAGAAGCCAATCGTCGAAGTATTGAAGAAGTTGGGGTCCTTTCCTGCGAAGGTAGGCTCCCACAACACTGATTATCTTCGTAAACACTCGAGGGGCGGACTTGAGGCCGAAGGGAAGAGCCCTGAATTGGAACACTTCTCCCTCTATCACAAACCGAAGGTATTTCCTCGAGGAGGACGCTATCGGGATGTGATAATAGGCGTCTGTTAGATCTAGAGAGACCGCCCAGTCGCCTTTCCGAATTGCTACTCGGATGGAGCGGGTCGACTCCATTTTGAATTTCTCGACCGGAATCAATAGATTTAGCGCAGATAAATCTATAACCGGTCTCCACCTGCCGTCTTTCTTCGGAACAAGAAAAAGACGGCTGTAGAAACCCCGAGAATTGGGGTTGAGAACCCTCGCTATGGCATTCTTTTTCAGAAGTGATGAAATCACCTCCGACATGGCCGGATGACGTGATGACATGTCGATCGGCACGCTTGTCAGAGGAGGGGGGGAAATGAAGGGAATCAGATACCCTTCGTGTATCACAGATAAAATCCAACGATCCTCTGTGATACTTTCCCACTCCTCCGTGAAAAATGACAGGCGGCCCCCGACTGCAATCTCCGACCTTGGGATTGTCATAGAGAGGAGCGAATCCCTAGGGCTGCGGCTTCGGGTTCGTGTTAACTCTAGCGGGCTGCCGATGCTTAGTACCCTGATAAGGGCGCTTCGGTTTAGCCGCTTTTTGACCCGTGGAAGGGGTTTGTTTAGGCTGAAACGCCTTTACATCCCGTTTTGGCTTCTTTGCTGGGTTGGGTTTCTTAGAACTACCCACAATCGCAGAATACGCTGAACGTTTCTGGCCCTGCGCAAAAGCCTTAGCTGCGTTCGCCGAAAGGCGTCGAGACTGTTCTGACGCATCAGCAACCGTCACTGCAGCAATCCTTCCATCAAAGAGTTGTTTCGACTCCAATGGTGCGGCCCTCAGGCTGTCCTTGCTAGCACTTAGCAATGAGTTAGGAGCAGCTAGCACTGCGTCCCTCCTCATGGACAGTATCTCTGTGGCGGTCTGAAGATTCAGTGCCATGAGATGCCTGTTGCCTGTGTCGAAAGCTTCGAGAATTCTGTTAGCCCCTAGGCTAGAGATATTCTCCTCTTTTAACAACAAAGACAGAGCGACTGCGAAATGGTTGTCATGAGATGACACCATTACACCCAGTCTTGCTCTGGCCTCCCACTTCTCTAGAGTCTTAGAAGAGACTTGAACAGAAGCGGGTGCAGTTAACCCCAGTTTAGCTGCATCCCCGTCTAAAGCTGGCACTTTGACAGGGAAGAACTCCTTAGACGTGGAATACGCTTTAGGATTGACCCATTCCTTAGAAATGGGTACTGGGACCGACCAGCCTGAAGGCAAAGCCTCTAGAGACCTGGTCGACTGCAATTGGTCTAACAACCTGCCCAAGTTGTTAGCTTGAGGAAGTAATTGCACTGGCGTAAAAGCCTGTACATTCAGTTCCTCTAGGCTCGAAAGGTTTTTCCGACGTGGGGGAGCGTCAACCTTAGGGCATAAAGCATTCGGCACCACCCGAAATACTTCGTCAATAGCCTGCTGAAAAGACCAACGCTCTACAGCTGGCTCCTCATCGGAAGGAGACCTATTTCCCTCATCATCGTTAGACGAAGATGTAGGGTTGCGTGTACTCCTCTGAGGTTGACCACTCGGTCTTCCAACCGGTAGATCAATGTCCGACTCAGACATGGATAATTCAGAATAATCCATGTTCTGCCGAAGATTTTGTGAAGCAGGCCCCCTCTCCGCAGCAGAGGGCGGCCGTACAAAATCTTCTGCCGGGGCCGAACTAACCGTATGGGACGGTTTCGACCTCTCGTTCACAGAATGACGCAATGTATTCTGATCCCGAGGTTGCCTATAATCGGACTGCCTATCAAGTAGGTGTCCCCCCGAGAGCAGTGAATTCCCATGAGATGGGTAATGCTGATCCCGGTAGGCCGTTGAACTCTGTCTAACACCTAACGGTTCCATATTATGGACCGGTGGCTGGTATTGAGGAGCAGCATATTGTCTTGCGACATACACTGTCCCCCCAGGGGAAGAAAAAGATTTTTCGTAACCCCCATACCCGATGGAAGACAGAGGAATAATCGAACCCGGTGCAACACCAGGCTTTAAATTATTCTGATTCTGTAGTGGAGCAGAGATCGATCGATAATTAGCATCAATTCGGTCTATCACCACAGAACCCGTGCCTAGACGCGCCATGTTTACACAGTCGTCTGGCAGTGTAGACGAGGCATTGAAAAATGCCCTACTACTCGGTTGGCCTGTGTTTACATAAGACACTGGTGTTTGTGTCGTATTCACAGGCGTGACCGATTGGCCCGTAGCACCATAACGAAATGGGCTACTGACCTGATGCGGCATGTCTCCATGCGCGCGATTTTGGCTAGTCGTCGAATCAATTAAGATAGTCTGACTGCCAGGATGAATCGGTGCTAAACGATCAACCTTTTGCCTGGCTGGGTCCTTGCAATCGGACCTTTGCCCTGTCGCATCACAGATACGTGAGCGACTACCTGATCTAGTCATGGCAACGTGACTGACTGGCCCAGTCCAGTCCAACCCGGACTGACTGGTGAAAGGTCGCGTCATTAACGAATGACTCCTCTCCGGTTGCCCGGTGACCTGACGTGCCTCGGTATTTGGGTTTTGTTGCTCAGCCCAACAAAACCCAGGTTGACTATGCATAGGCAGAAGTGAAGCTGCACTATACAAAGTCTCCGGAACACTACGTCCCCCGACGTAGGTAACCGGTACTCTGCAGCTGTCCGAAGACAGCTGTAGCTCAGAGTATGGTGTCGGATTGGTACAACTCATGCGGTTATCCCGGAAAGCTACCAAAGGCACTCCTTCTTTCGAAGGCCCAGCCCTGACACCAGGCGACAGATGGTGAGGTTCAGCGGTTAAATGATCCAGCTGAGCATTTTCCCCGCTGTTTCCGTACGGTTTCTGAAGTTTCCCGACGGAGCAACTCTCACCCAAAGCTACCATCCGAATTTCCTCAGCGCGCGGAAAAACGGCTGTGTTGAGCGGAGAAGAAGGCTCAGCATTGCCCTTCGACTCGCTCAACACCGTTGCAGAGTCCGGTTGGGAGAACCCCTCGAACTCTGCCTCACTCGATGAAGATAAAGGCACCCTCTTAGGGGTCTTCTTTATCTTCCTGCTTTTACGAGTCTTACTCCGCACGACCTTTTTCCAAATGGAAATAGGCCATGTCGAGCAGTACTCGCAAGGTGAAGCCTGTGTGCATTTGGTGCACACAACGCAGGTCGGATGCGAATCCCATAGGTGCACAGCATGACCACATGGGCTCCGCATCCCTTCACCAGTAATTGACATTGACATAATTCAAATATACTCACCAAACAGTAAATAATCCGTATATAATCCGTTTTAATATATCCACACCACGGTGACACCGGTAGTTTGGACACGTATATTGAAATAAATTTTGTTTCAAAATTTTTTCAGAAATATTGAATAGAACAGTCAAAAATTCATACAGCAATAGTTAATGTACTATCGCTAACAGGGTAGGGAAAAAGTATTGAAAACAGCAAGACTTCCGCACCCGAAGACGGTAACTGAAATTAGCGGGTGGGGTAATCCACGTGCTTCTCAGCGTATCGTCTGCTACAAAACAATAAATACAGCAATAAAGTAAATAATTTACGGCTGTGACGTTAATGTAGACAAAATATCTTTGGACAATTAAATGATTATAAGGCAGGGCCTTATAAAACAAAAGAGTTAATTGGAAGAAGAAATAATAATATAAATTTTTCTTATCGACTACTCCGGTGAATCCAAAAATGAAAAAAGTGACTACCCGCTCACGTGCGCGCCTGTACTTCCGGACGGCCGTGTATGTCACGGATACGTGAGGGATATGCTAACGTGGGCGTTTTTTTTTGATAATTAAGGTGTATAGAGATGATATATCAGGTATTAAATGACTGGTAATGTATTTTTGATATAAAAAGTCCAGTTAAAAAACAATAATAAGTTTTATCTTTTAAATTTTATACAGTTATACTCACTTTCAACTGAAATAATTGTGTCTTTGTACATGTTCTTTACAAAATACAAGTAAGAGGTCTGAAATTAAATAATAAATTCACATATATATTGTATAAAGAACACTACTACACTTTTACACTTTTTATTCTGAAAGCTACAATTATATTTTGCTTTCGTAAACAAAGTTATAACAAATATTCTTGATAAAACTGAATCAACAATTGGTTTTCTGGATGTGATGTGTAGAGGAATGAATTGACTCAATAAGTTTAATTCGTTTTAGAACAGACAGTTTTAGTATTTCCAAAAAAGCAGTAAATCGAATATATATATAGTAATGTATACAAGAGCTGTCGGAGGACAGCGCGCTCGACTACATGCCGCTTATTCACATAAAGCACTATTTCATTATATTGCACTTAAGTACTATTAAATCATATTATATACTCTATATGTAAAAGCAACTGAATAGATTATACATACATTTAAATATAATTTAAAAACAAAATTTCCTAAGTCAATCAAGGGCCATTACTCCATATTTAGGATACAATGGAGTTATCTAACCTAATTGTACGATGGTCCTTAACAAATATGTGAAGTATGAAGTGATTTGAATGATGTAACTTTAACGTTGATCTAAACGCAAATGTTAAAACTGACCGAGTCCAAAATTAGCAAAACCTTAAAAAAAGGTTTTCCTAATGTTTGACACCATGCAAAACCCGTTTGATATGTTGAAGAATTATATTTGATAAATAAATGATCACAATTAGAAAGAAATGTAACCAAAAATTAAGAATTTATCTAAAATTCTCAAAATCAATCAAAAATCATGTTTTTTACCCCCTAAAAGTCACACTCAGCATCTTCAAAATACAATGTGAAGAAAGGTATTACATGTAATTATATTCCAAATATGGAAGCCCTAACACAAGTACTTATTTAGAAAAATTAGAAAATTAAATGAACAAGAGCTGTCGGAGGACAGCGCGCTCGACTATATGCCTCTTATTCACATAAAGCACTATTTCATTATACACTGGCACTCCGCTATAACACTGTACTTGGGAGCCATGGTCTCTAACAGTGCTATATGCGGGGTTAAATTTATAACGCTGTTCCAAAAAAATAATTACCCCACCCACCAACCTATAATGCATGCACTAATTCAATTGCAAAGAGAAAGTGTTTTTGGCTAAAACAAGCTTGCAAGTAATAATTACCTGTTTCTTTGACATTTGATAGATGTATTTGTATAATCAAACTTTGAAAATATTACTGAATTTTCGTAAAACAAATGTTAAAACTTATTTCATTTTCTATTATAGGGTTATTACCGGTGTTGTAGTATTATTTACACGTCGTAAACAAAGGATGGTATGCGGTAAGTATCATTGTATGCGAAATAAAATTGGAAATTAATTTTGTTGCTTATTTTTTTCCTGACCAATTTTGGTAACCCTAATAAGTTTGTGGCCCTTAAAAAGGGCCGTTTTGTAGTCCTGAAAAGAACTGTGTATTGGTAGCCCTAACAAGGGCTGTTCAGTTTGTGGCCTTTAAAAAGGCCGTTCATTCAGAGTGCGCAGATCCCCCGCCGAAAAATTCGGTCAGTTTTCTCTGAACACTCTTCTCTCTGGCTTCGGTTCTGGCATCATGTATGAGGTTCCTGACATGCTGGACCTTGAATACTGTGCAAAGCTGAGACGATTCAATCCAGCGCATCACAGTATCCAGAGATCTCAACACTTCAGAACTCGCTAGTGGGGGCTCATACACAATATCGTCGTCTTCTTCTTCGACTGTAGTCAATAGCGCACTCGAAGAACGGTGAACATTGATTGGGAATGTTGTATGCAACGATGTCTTATTTATACTGAAATGGCGTTTGGTTGTTTGTTACATGATGAAGTTTGAAATTGAGTTTGTTCGTTTATCACACCATGACAGCCGCTCTCGTTTAAAGTTGTATCAGTTTTAAAGATGACTGAAGACAATTAGCGTAATGCACAAACAATAAACAATAATTACACAATAATTATACCCGATATCGATTTTTTATCTGTCTATTGTTGTAATATTGAAAGCGTTATGCAAACAGCCGCTCGATAACGATATCGATTGTTTACCAGTCTATTGTTTAACAAAGCGTTATGCAAACATGTGGATTAACGTTACAGTCGTATTAAATTTTGGTGTTTTCAAGGTTTCAAATTAGGTTTTTGAAATTTTGAAATTCTATTTCATGCAATAGAATTTTGGGAGCCAAGCAAGACCAGTGCTATAACGGGATCCGCCTTAAAACGGAGAGTGTTATAGCGGAGTGCCAGTGTATTGCACTTAAGTACTTTTAAATTATATATACTCTATATGTAAAAGCAACTGAACAGTTACATACATTTAAAAGTCAATCAAGGGCAATAACTCGATATTAAAGTTAAAAATCATGAATGAAAGGTATTAGATGTAATTATATTCCAAATATGAAATCCCTAGAACAAGTACTTATTGAGAAAAATTAAAAATTAAAATAAAATTCCAACTTGCCCTAAAACTTTAACCACCCAAAATCATGTTTTTTACCCCAAAAAGAAGGTCATACTCAGCATCTTCAGCATTCAATGTGAAGAAAGGTATTATATGTAATTAAATTCCAAATATGAAAGCCCTAGCACAAGTACTTATTGAGAAAAATTAAAAATTAAAATAAAAAATTAAAAATTAAAATAAAATTCCAACTTGCCCTAAAACTTTAACTATCCAAAATCATGTTTTTTATCCCAAAAAGAAGGTCAAACTCAGCATCTTCAGCATTCAATGTGAAGAAATGTATTATATGTAATTAAATTCCAAATATGAAAGCCCTAGCACAAGTACTTATTGAGAAAAATTAAAAATTAAAATAAAATCCATCTTGCCCTAAAACTTTAACCACCCAAAATCATGTTTTTTACCCCAAAAAGAAGGTCATTCTCAGCGTCTTCAGCATTCAATGTGAAGAAAGGTATTATATGTAATTAAATTCCAACTATGAAAGCCCTAGCACAAGTACTTATTGAGAAAAATTAAAAATTAAAATAAAATTCCAACTTGCCCTAAAACTTTAACCACCCAAAATCATGTTTTTTACCCCAAAAAGAAGGTCAAACTCAACATCTTCAGCATTCAATGTGAAGAAAGGTATTTTATGTAATTATATTCCAAATATGAAAGCCCTAGCACAAGTACGTATTGAGAAAAATTAAAAATTAAAATAAAATTCTAACTTGCCCTAAAACTTTAACTATCCAAAATAATGTTTTTTATCCTAAAAAGAAGGTCAAACTCAACATCTTCAGCATTCAATGTGAAGAAAGGTATTATATGTAATTAAATTCCATTTATAAAAGCCCTAGCACAAGTACTAATTGAGAAAATTAAAAATTAAAATAAAATTCCAACTTGCCCTAAAACTTTAACCATCCAAAATCATGTTTTTTATCCCAAAAAGAAGGTCATTCTCAGCGTCTTCAGCATTCAATGTGAAGAAAGGTATTATATGTAATTAAATTCCAACTATGAAAGCCCTAGCACAAGTACTTATTGAGAAAAATTAAAAATTAAAATAAAATTCCAACTTGCCCTAAAACTTTAACCACCCAAAATCATGTTTTTTACCCCAAAAAGAAGGTCAAACTCAACATCTTCAGCATTCAATGTGAAGAAAGGTATTATATGTAATTATATTCCAAATATGAAAGCCCTAGCACAAGTACGTATTGAGAAAAATTAAAAATTAAAATAAAATTCTAACTTGCCCTAAAACTTTAACTATCCAAAATAATGTTTTTTATCCCAAAAAGAAGGTCAAACTCAACATCTTCAGCATTCAATGTGAAGAAAGGTATTATATGTAATTAAATTCCATTTATAAAAGCCCTAGCACAAGTACTTATTGAGAAAAATTAAAAATTAAAATAAAATTCCAACTTGCCCTAAAACTTTAACCACCCAAAATCATGTTTTTTACCCCAAAAAGAAGGTCAAACTCAACATCTTCAGCATTCAATGTAAAGAAAGGTATAATATGTAATTATATTCCAAATATGAAAGCCCTAGCACATGTACTTATTGAGAAAAATTAAAAATTAAAATAAAATTCCAACTTGCCCCAAAACTTTAACCACCCAAAATCATGTTTTTTATCCCAAAAAGAAGGTCAAACTCAGCATCTTCAGCACTCAATGTGAAGAAAGGTATTATATGTAATTAAATTCCAAATATGAAAGCCCTAGTACAAGTACTTATTGAGAAAAAATTAAAATAAAAATAAAATTCCAACTTGCCCTAAAACTTTAACCACACAAAATCATGTTTTTTACCCCAAAAAGAAGGTCAAACTCAGCATCTTCAGCATTCAATGTGAAGAAAGGTATAAGATGTAACTATATTCCAAATATGAAAGCCCTAGCACAAATAATTATGAATGAAAATGCCAACTTGCCCTAAAACTTTAACCGGACGCCGACGCCGACGCCGGGGCGAGAAGTAAAGCTCTCATATTCTTCGAATAGTCGAGCTAAAAAGCCAACTTGCCCTAAAACGTTAACATGCTAAAAGCATGTGTTTTACCGCAAACAGAAGGTCACACTCAGCATCTTCAGCATATAATATGAAGAAATGTATTAAATGTAATTATTTTCCAAATATGAAAGCCCTAGCACAAGTACTTATTCAGAACAAGAGGGCCATGATGGCCCTTGAATCGCTCACCTGATTCTTTATTTTTTTTTTCACTTTAGCTATATAAGCCTCGCCCCCTGGCAGCCATAGTTTCCGACCAATCAAATTGGCTTGAAGGAATCTGATAGAGGGTCACCCTAGGAACATTTCTACAAAATTATTTGAAAATCGGCCAGATACTTTTGGAGGAGAAGATTTTTTAAGTTTTCACTATAGCCATATAATGCAAAATAGCCCTGCCTACTGGCAGCCATGTTTTTTGACCAATCAACATGGCTTGAAGGAATCTGAAAGTGGGTCATCCAAGGAACATTTCTACAAAATTATTTGAAAATCGGGCCGACACTTTTGGAGAAGAAGATTTTTTAAGTTTGCACTATAGCCATATAAGGCAAAATAGCACTGCCCCCCCCCCCCCCGGCGGCCATGTTTTTCGACCAATCAACATGGCTTGAAGGAATCTGATAGAGGGTCACCCAAGGAACATTTCTACAAAATCATTTGAAAATCAGCCTGACACTTTTGGAGGAGAAGATTTTTTAAGTTTTCACTATAGCCATATAAGGCAAAAAAGCCCCGCCCCCCTGGCGGCCGTGTTTTTTGACCAATCAACATGGCTTGAAGGAATCTGGTAAAGGGTCATCCAAGGAACATTTCTACAAAATTATTTGAAAATCTGCCAACCAGTTTGGGAGAAGAAGAATTTTGAAGTTTTTTTCGTTTCGTTGCCATGGAAACCAGAATTCTGCATAAATCCCTAAAATTTGAAGGATTTCTGGTGAGGTCATTGAGAGGATGCTTTCTGTGAAGTTTCATCCCAATTGACCCACTGGTTACTGAGGAGAAGATGTTGAAGATTTTTTAAGTTTCTCTTTGGCCATATAAGGCAAAATAGCCCCCGCCCCCTGGCGGCCATGTTTTTCGACCAATCAACATTGCTTGAAGGAATCTGATAGAGGGTCACCCAAGGAACATTTCTACAAAATTATTTGAAAATCGGGCCGACACTTATGGAGGAGAAGATTTTTTAAGTTTGCACTATAGCCATAAAAGGCAAAATACCCCGCCCCCTGGCGGCCATGCTTTTTGACCAATCAACATGGCTTGAAGGAATCTGATAGAGGATCACCCAAGGAACATTTCTACAGAATAATTTGAAAATCGGCCTGACACTTTTGGAGGAGAAGATTTTTTAAGTTTGCACTATAGCCTAATAAGGCAAAATAGCCCCGCCCCCCCCTGGCGGCCATGTTTTTCGACCAATCAACATGGCTTGAAGGAATCTGATAGAGGGTCACCCAAGGAACATTTCTACAAAATTATTTGAAAATCGGCCTAACACTTTCGGAGGAGAAGATTTTTTAAGTTTTCACTATAGCCATATAAGGCAAAATAGCCCCGCCCCCCCCTGGCGGCCATGTTTTTCAACCAATCAACATGGCTTGAAGGAATCTGATAGAGGGTCATCTAAGGAACATTTCTACAAAATTATTTGAAAATCTGCCAACCAGTTTGGGAGAAGAAGAATTTTGAAGTTTTTTCGGTTTCGTTGCCATGGAAACCAGAATTTTGCATGGATCCCAAAAATTTGAAGGAATTCTGGTGAGGTCATTGAGAGGATGCTTTCTGTGAAGTTTCATCCAAATTGACCCACTGGTTACTGAGGAGAAGAAGTTGACGGACGACGGACGACGCACGACGGACACCGGACAAAAGGCGATCACAATAACTCACCTTGAGCAAAGCTCAGGTGAGCTAAAAAGTTAAAAAAATAAAATAAAATCCTACTTGCCCCAAAACTTTAACCACCAAAAATCATGTTTTTTACCCCAAAAAGAAGGTCACACTCAGCATCTTCAGCATTCAATGTGAAGAAAGGTATAAGATGTAACTATATTCTAAATATTAAATCCCTAGCACAAATTCTTATAGAGAAAAATTAAAAAATTAAATGAAAATGCCAACTTGCCCTAAAACTTTAACCACCCAAAATCATGTCTTTTACAGTGCCTGCACTAACTTTTTGAAACAGGAAGTCCTGACTTCCTGGGTCTGAATTTTGGAAGTCCTGCTCATAATTCTTGGAAGTCCCAGGTGGCACGCTGGCTTTTTTCGCATCTTGCACATTCTATTGTGTTTCCCTTTGTTTTATTTTTAAATACATTATTGGAAAAGAAGCTAATTAATACAGAAAGTGGATATTGCTCCTTTGTCAACAATGTTATTATTGGTTCTATCATAACACCTTTAAACCAGTAGGTTTTTTTTTTTCCAGTCATGTGTCAAAAGCTATCCAGCATAAAATTCATCAAAAATTGGCATGGCCATGATTCATTACATTCACATTAAACATGAATTATGTTCTTAAATCACATTCAGTATGGCAAAAGGAATGATTTCTGTTAATGAGTTATTGATTTCATTTTAAACACCAGTAAATAAAGTGTTCTGCAGTGAGACAAACACACATTAAGGGCACTAAACTTTCATAATAGTCAACTTTAAAACAAATAAGAATGAGTGTGAGTAATACTTTCTTGAATGACATTTCCGATTTCCAAAATGCAGAAAATGCACGAAAACCCATTACACAATTTACAATATGTATTTTCACCTCCAGACTTCAGTTTCTTTTATATTTTAAAAAAAGAATGAACTAAAATGGGCTTATATGCAATAATTTATTTCATAGGCAAGTCCTTTTTGACAGCTGGCTGTGATTTTGATAGATCTTCATGTCAACTTTGTTTTTAAAAAATCGGCAATTAAAAAATGTTTCCTATGGATTCAAGCAAACAAAATAATAATCTTTAAACAGTTAAATTAATATAGGGACATTCTTTTATCATATCCTAGTATGTTTTTACATGGGTTATTGAAATTTATTACCCCTACGCTGTTTATATTGAAAAATATAATTGATTGGTGTGAAATCGTTATCAAGTGTCAAATCTGGGGGTGGGTGGGGTACGCATTCTCGATCGTGATTGGCTTAAATCTACCAATTGATAACTCCCACTGTCCATAATTGACACTTCATAAAACACAATATACAGTGTCTTTAGATAATTACACACATTTCTAGTGGACATATATATACGTCCTGTGTTTAGATTGTCGGCGTACATACCCTTAATTCCTGGACGTACTTGGACGTCTCCCTTGTCAATTTTGGGCGTACGAGATCGATTTTCGGGCGTAAAAACGCCCAATACGTCCAATAACGTGAGCGCTGCTTTTACCCCAAAAAGAAGGTAAAACTCAGAATCTTCAGCATACAATATAAAGAAAGGTATTAGATGTAATAATGTTCCAAATATGAAAGCCCTAGCACAAGTACTTATTGAGAAAAAAAAATAAAAAAAATAAAATCCAACTTGCCCTAAAACTTTAACCCCCGAAAATCATGTTTTTTTTCCCAAAAGGAAGGTCACACTCAGCATCTTTAGCATTTAATGTGAAGAAAGGTATAAGATGTAACTATATTCCAAATATGAAAGCCCTAGCACAAATACTTATGAATGAAAATCCCAACTTGCCCTAAAACTTTAACCGGACGCCGACGCCGGAGCGAGTAGTAAAGCTCTCATATTCTTCGAATAGTCGAGCTAAAAATGCAATATTTACTTTGAAAGCATGCAATGTGGTTCTTAAATGATATAGTTAACCCAATACAATGAAATCATCGTTGGACTTGGTTTAGCCCTCCCTATATATAGACGCTTTCTGATGTCTTTGCAGCAATATCTCCTTTTGCCACAATGTTTTCAATTTTTTCAGTAATTCATTAATTAATGGGGATTTTCCATGTCGGTAGGACTCGTAAATAACTGATCGTGCAGCAAGCAAGGGGCTAACTGCAGTTCACCGGGAATTATTTACTGATCACGAAAGTTAATAAATGTTTACCCGAAATAGGTAGCACTTTTACTCATATTAAATGTTTACCCGAAATAGGTAGCACTCATATTAAGTAGTCCCTGATTCTCACCAAACTGTTAATTCTGCGAGGGTCAATACATACGAATGAAGACTGCAGTTTGGTGAAAGTAAAACATACAAATTCTCTTGGTAAATTTGAACTTTTTACACAAACAAGGAAAACTTCCAAACAATTCTCGTTCTTCCCCAGGATCCCTGTATCATCAGGGATTGAAACCAACTGCCAAAAACTTTTAATGTATATACTTTCACGTTCGACTCTGTATTTTATTCTTGTGTAACCATCAATTGGCATCATATGCAATGTGTTGACTGCGGCAAATATATAAGGAAAGACGTTTGTGTTCAGAAACCGAAATCGAGCATACAATTTGGGAGGGTGGGGTAAGGGGGAAATATACTCAAATGCGTTAAATCAACTAGTCTGACAGTTTAATCAACTCACATCTTTTGGTACTGAAACATCCTTCCATACACCTGGCTCAGGTAAAGCAAAGACGCCATATAAACCGCATGCAAACATGAAAATTCTCGATAATCGGTTTTCGAAAACCATTTTCTGTCCTGTTTTGACAGTTGTTCCGCGGAGTGTTTGCATGGAAGATGAAACGTGGAAAATCGAAATTTACATTAATAATTTTTTTAACTTTGGCATCAAGTTTTAGTTAATATTTTATGTTTTTTCTGACACCCATTTCGCAAAATTATTTTGTTTTATAATTTAAAAGATATTATTTTAAAATTATTGACCAATTGAAAAGCATCCTTATTGTTTTATTTGTGCAGGACTACAATATGTCTGCGCCCTATACAACTGTCAAGAAAATGAAAGTGTAAACACGTCATCGACAAAATCCATACAATTTGAAAGTCTGATCAGGATGTTGTTTTATGTGTTGTTGTGTTTCATTGTCAAGATAGATGCCGGGTTCAATCCATTTGTCGATAATGACCTCTATACCATTAACTGGGCTGGCCCAACTGATATTGACAAGTTCAAAGAGGTGAAAACTTGGTCCAAGAATTCTATATAGGTCTCTGATATATTGGAAAGCCGGCGTGCCATGCGAAATGCACTATGCTTTTTGCGAAATGCTTCTTGCTGAATGCAAAATGCATCTTGCTTATTGCAAAAACTTCTTGCTGAATGCATCTTTTTTTTTGCGAAATGCTTCTTGCTTAATGCAACATGAAAAATGGATATTTTTGCCAGCAAAAGGAACAATGGGATTATGCTGTTTGCGAAATGCTTCTTGCTGAATACGAAATGCTTCTTGCTGAATACGAAATGCTTCTTGCTGAATGCAAAATGCTTTGCTGAATGAGAAAATGTTCCTAGCTGAATGCGACATTCAAAATGGAATATCTCTATTTGCCACTTTGCATTCTTTTGCATCTATTTATAGTTGCACTTGCGGGTTAGCCGAATAATACCGAATAATATCTAATAATTCGAACAAACTACAGAATAATACATTTACTTTGCAAATAATATTCATATTTGTCTACATTTAGGTGAAATACATATGAATTTGATATATCCTTAAAGTTATCTTCAATGTTAAATAACTTAACTTACTACTATTCTACTAAGACAATATGGTGGTTAATTTGTCTATAGGCCTACTGTATATATTTTGCGATATTGTTTCAAGCTTACGTTCAAAGTTCATATATGACTAATCTTTTCTTTTTTCTTTCTATTTGGTTTTGATATAACTTATAATCCATCAGTAGGCTGAACAAGCGTGTATATACTTTGCATCTGAAGGCTCCTCGATGAGCAGATATAGTTTAATTACCAAAGGGACGCAAGCCAAGGGAGGTCACTCCAAAATATATGAAACGGACATTTCGAGACCACCATATGTCGGTTTTCATATATAAATAACACATACAAGAAAACGATTATGATTATTTCTTGCAACTTACATTTATTATTCAGTGGTTTTTCGAATTGTGCGGTGTAAATATTCGGTATTATTCAGCTTTAAGAGTAACCAAATTTTTCCATATATTGTCCTTAATTCTTGTTCTCATGGAATGATTCTTTGTTTTACAAGCATTTGCTAGGTGTCCCTGAACTCGAAATAGAAATTGTCAACAGCATTTCACATAATATATATCAGTAGGCATAAGCAAAAAAGCATTTCACATTCAGCAAGAAGCATTTCGCAATTCGCATGGCGCGCCGGCTTTCCATATAGATAAGGCAGTAAATTTTATCCCTTGAATTTGCACTTGAATTACAGATCTTTTTCATTTGCTATACTATTCACGGCTGATCCTTAACCATTTCCCACTTGCAGAAGCATTTTGATGCATCTTCGACAGAAGAATTTTGAAAACTTTGTGGCGAAAGAGGAAAATGCTCATCATGAATAATTTTTCCTTTTGCCACAAAGTTTTCAACTAAATTCAATAACGGCACATGACAACTATACCTATGTATAGACTGATTTTCTATGTCTGACTGAGTAGATAAATTAATTTTAAAAGAAATTAGATTTTATAGTTTAAATGAGTACTTTTATGTCACTTGATGTTAACAGCTACAACATGTGTTGGTCTCCAAATGTGTAGCATGTTACAAACAGTAAACCATCCCAATTAATTAGGGTGCACAAACCCAGATTAAACATAAGCTGTATGATGATGTTTTGGAATAGTTTCAATAGATGAACTTAATTGTTTGGTATGAGATGAAAGTTTAAATTCTCACAATAATACAGCTAGAACAACAAGTTCTGGCATATATTTTGCAGTAAGTTTTCTTTATGTTTTTTTCTTCTTCTGATAACGTTATAATTATGGACCTCAAAGAATTGGCTTTCTTGTTTCTATTATCATTGCAGAATGGGGACATAGAAATTGTTACAATCAAGACAGAAGACAACGAAAAATATCACTGTGTTCTACCAGAATCTCAAGCAACTGTTGATGCAGTAAGATATAATATTGTATTATTTATATGGTAGTTAATTATATTAAATGATAATGTACTTTGATGATTTGTAATTTAGGACTTTCTAATTTTAGATGATAATTGGATTGTGTTAGATTTCCATTAGTAAATGATAATGTTTTGATAGTTTATAAAGTTGATAATGCAGATCAGTTCTGTATCAGGGGAAATTTTCCATGTTCTAAAATAATTTTTTTTGACCCTCTTATCTTTTGTTATTGGTGTTCAAAAGATTCATCTATCTTAGACAATTGTTTAAAGTACCAAAACAATCGGGGTTTTCTTTATTATAAGAGACATATTGTCGGAAATTATCAAATACAGCTGTTTACCACTCCTATGAAGTCCTGCTTTCTGAATGTATTGTAGAATCGTAAGGCTGCCTATAAAGGAGATAGACCAGAGGAATTGATGGAGGCTCTCTTCTCCCAGTCATCATGTTCCTATAGGGTGAGTTTACCCATGAACCCTTTCCCACCTTTACAGGGCTCTAGATAAGGGGCGTTTTGCATGTTCTAAAATCCTTATTCGACCCTTTATTTTAACCCTCTGTTGTGGGTACTCAAAAGAATCATCTCAGTCAGACGATTCTTTTTAGTACCCATAACATAGTGTTTGCTTTAATAATAAGAGAGAAATTGTGGGAAAAAGAGCTGAATATCCCTACTTCCCTGGACCTCTGCCTTTAAATGCATCTTCAGCAGGCGACTTTTGTAAAAGGAGAAATTGCTTATTATGAGTATTGTGACTTCTCCTTTTGACACAATATTCTCAATTCAATTTTGTTACTGATTTCGTTTTCTTTTGAAAAAGTTTTTGTATAGTTTTTCCTGGATCATTTCAAAGTAGTCTGCTGCCAATTTAATTAATGATTGGAAAGAGTGAACTCTTTTCCATATAAAAACAAGTCCGCGCCTGATGGCTTGGATTACACCTTGAAAAAAATATGGGAAATGACAATGAATAAAATATTAATTCTTAAATGGAACTGCAAATGTTGAAGTCAAGGATAAATTGGTGCTTTTGAGTTGTCAATATGTCTTGTTTTGCTACTACAATGTATTCAAAAGTTTTCTGCTGTAGATGTATCACATTGCCTCTGCATTGGGAAAAAACGGTTTTAACATAATTGATAAAGTAGAAGAGAAAGTTGATGCAATGCATCAACGTCGCCGGAATAGACTGCATTGATTTATTTTTTAACACACATGTATTCTTGACTTTCATTAGTCTAAACATACACATAATGTTTTCTTTAAGGACTAATTCCAGGATTTTTAGATCACCAGAGCCGAAGGCTCAGGTGAGCTATTCCTATCACTTTTTGTCCGTCGTCCGTCGTCTGTCGTCCGTCCGGCGTTAACTTTTAGCTTTAAACATCATCTCCTCCCAAACTCCAAGGACAATTTCCGTGAAACATCACAGGACTGTTCCTCTGGTTGGCCTCTTTCAAAGTTGTTCGAAGATTTAAATTCCATTGAGAACTTTGGTTGCTGCGGCATCAGAAAGGGGACAAAATGTCCAAACTTTAAAAATCTTCTCCTCCGAATCTGCCTGTCAGATTCAAATATAATTTGGTAGAAATGTTCCTTGGCTGATCCTCTATAAAAATTGTTCAAGCCATACTGATTGGGCGAAAAACATAGCAGTCAGGCGGCATCAAAAAAGGGGCAAAATGACAAAATTTGAAAATTCCATTTTTATGAAAGTGCTTGTCTGATTTTAAGAAAATATAATATGAATCTTACTGTAATGATCCTCTATTTAATTTGATTAAGGCGTTTTGATTGGTTACAGAATCATAGCAACCAGGCGTCATCTCAAAAGGGGTAAATTGAACTTTTAGCTACAAATGACAACCAACTCCTACCATTCCAATAGACCAATTTCCACAAAACATCACAGGAATGTTCCTTTGGTGGTCCTCTTTCAAAATTGTTCAAAGATTAAAATTCCAATGAGAACTTTGGTTGCTGCGGCATCAGAAAGGGGACAAAATGTCCAAACTTTAAAAATCTTCTCCTCCGAATCTGCCTGTCAGATTCAAATATAATTTGGTAGAAATGTTCCTTGGGTGACCCTCTATAAAAATTGTTCAAGCCATACTGATTGGTCGAAAAACATGGCAGTCAGGCGGCATCAGAAAAGGGGCAAAATGACAAAATTTAAAAATTCCATTTTTAGCTCTACTGGCCAAAGGCCAGAAGAGCTTATGTCGTGGCGATGTGTCCGTCGTGCGTGCGTGCGTCCGTCCGTCCGTCCGTAAACAATTTCTTGTTAACAAGATACAGTCTTCACTTTTGATTGTATCTCAACCAAACTTATACAGTAGTTAGATATCCATGAGAGCTCGGTTACTTTCGAAAACCAGCCAGATCCGCCCATGCATGACTGGATTATGGCCCTTGAAATGGTCCAAATTGCTATAAAAGAGCTTGTTAACACGATACAGTTTTCACGTTTGATTGTATCTCAACCAAACTTATACAGTAGTTAGATATCCATGAGAGCTCGGTTCCTTTCCAAAACCAGCCAGATCCGCCCATGCATGACTGGATTATGGCCCTTGAAATGGTCAAAATTGCTATAAAAGAGCTTGTTAACACGATACAGTCTTCACTTTTAATTGTATCTCAACCAAACTTATACAGTAGTTAGATATTCATGAGAGCTCGGTTCCTTTCGAAAACCAGCCAGATCCGCCCATGCAAGACTGGATTATGGCCCTTGAAATGGTCAAAATTGCTATAAAAGAGCTTGTTAACACGATACAGTCTTCACGTTTGATTGTATCTCAACCAAACTTATACAGTAGTTAGATATCCATCAGAGCTCGGTTCCTTTCGAAAACCAGCCAGATCCGCCCATGCATGACTGGATTATGGCCCTTGAAATGGTCAAAATTGCTATAAAAGAACTTTTTAACACGATACAGCCTTCACTTTTGATTGTATCTCAACCAAACTTATACAGTAGTAAGATATCCATGAGAGCTCGGTTCCTTTCTTAAACCAGCCAGATCCGCCCATGCAAGACTGGATTATGGCCCTTGAAATTGTCCAAATTGCTATAATTGAGCATGTGAACACAATAGAGGCTCCATTTACTATCTGATCTTCACCAAACTTAGATAGTAGTTAAATATTGATGAGAGCTTGGTTCCTTTTGAAAACAAGCTAGATCCGCCCATGCAAGACTGGATTATGGCCCATGAAATTGTAAAAATTGCTATAATACAGCTTGTGAACACAAAAGAGCCTCCATTTACTATCCGGTCTTCACCATACATACATGCTCTGGATTGAAAATGACCAAAGAACCATACCAGTAGAGCATAGGCCCTCATGGGCCTCTTGTTATGAAAGTGTTTGTCTGATTTTAAGAAAATATAATACGAATCAAGAATGTTCCTTTGGTGGTCCTCTTTCAAAATTGTTCAAAGATTTAAATTCCATTGATAACTTTGGTTGCTGCGGCATCAGAAAGTGAGAAAAATACCCAAATTTTAAAATCCTTTTCCTCCATAATCTACTTGTGCGATTGCAAGATAATTTGGTAGAAATGTTCCTTAAGTGACCCTCTAAATAAACTGTTGAAGCCATATTGATTTCGTTGAAAAACAGGGCAGCAAGGCGGTATCAGGAAAGGTGCAAAATGACAAAAACTTTATAATTCCATTCTTATTAAAGTTCTTGTTAGATTTCAAGATATAAATGGCCTTTACTGATAAGCTGTTTCTTGAGAAGTGTCCACTCCTTTGCAGTTTCTTTTACACTCCCTGATAAAATTTTCCCAGATATTTGCAGTTAAATATTTGCTACTAATTTACTATCAATTAGGTGATTGATTTAGGGCCATCTTGGCCCTCTTGTTGAAATTCCACATACAAATTTCAGGATTTCTTTTGGTCATGATTTTGGATTTTTAGCTCGACTTTTGAAAAAAACGAGAGCTATTGTCATGACCCTGGCGTCGTCGGCTTCGGCGGCTTCGGCGTCCGGTTAAGGTTTTTTGTTTAGCTAATTTTTTATTTTTTTTCCTCCCTATCAGTCGAGTGTCTGTGCCGTACGCGGTGCTCTTGTTTGTATTTGGTGTTATTGTTAATAACACCACAACAAATAGGCCTACAGTTTGGAATTTAAATCTACATGCAACAAAAGGCTATTTAACCCTTTCAATGTCTGAAGCAACAATGAAAACCTTTTTTAAAAACGGTACGTATTATGGTATGGTCATGTCCCTCCGTCCGTCCGTCCGTTCGGGTTTTCCGCACTTTTTTCTTACATTCTTGGAGCTATTGAGCTGAAATTTTGTATACGGCTTTGTAGTGATGTATCACTGATCAAGTTCACATTTCCTCGAATTTCGTCAATGTTTGAATGAGTTATGCCCCTTTTTGGACTTACAATATTTGTCAAACTTATTCCTGAACGACTTTATTAACTTTTTACAAACAAACAATATATCAAAACAAAGAGGAAACTTACAAAGAAGTTCCTGACGGGCGTATTATGTACCGTTTGCGGTACTCTTGTTAATAATAATTATAATAAGTATTTCACAGATGTTTAAATTTATCCTCATAATTATGTTTAAAAAGTTGACCACACTTGAAACACCATATCAGCTAAATTGTTTATTTAAATCATTGATGCATACAATATATGTATGGCGTAAGAGAAATGCCAGTTGCGAGTCCCATTACTATTTAAAAGGTGGCAAGTATGAAATTAATTGGGCGCGAAAGACCAGATTTTCTTTATTTCTAAAATTATTGTTTATCAGAGTTTGTTCATTACTTAATTTGTTTCAAGCCAAATAAAATTTAAAATCACATATATTTAATCATTTAAGTGTGTAATGTTAGCTATCTATCTGTAATCTTAGGTGTTTGAGCATTCTTTCGAAATGTTGACCTCGTGCCAAGATCGAGGCGTTGTGACATTGAAGAAAAAGAATTAAAAATCAGGCAAAGCTTTAGTGCATGTTTTATTCCACTGCATTCTAGGGAAAAAAGCATTTCTATATCATCTTTCTTTTTCCTACATTCGGCCATTGCACTCGTATCGTGATTTATAAGAAATCAATTTTGTTCTAGACATTTAAATTTGTTTCTTTCTAATAAAAACTTGTCCTCCCATGTCATTTCTGAAAACCTATTAAAAATTAAAGTCGCGAGCTTCTGCCTGGCGACTGATTACTCTACAATAACAACCTTAATCCTTTCCCTCATTGAGATGCTTTCTGACGCCTCTGCAGCAGACAGCTTTTCGAAAACATAATGACAAAAGAAGAAATTGCTCAAAACAAGCAATTTCTCCTTTTGCCAAAATGTTTTTTTCGCTTTTAGTCATAGATTATCCATTCAATTAAAGAGATTTTCTATTTTTTGATAAAATATGTTTAAAGTTGTCTGCTGCAGAATTGTCGTATGAGGGAAAGGGTCAAACCTTTTGATGTGTCTGCAGATGTTAACTTTTTATATTGTTTTGGTAAAGGAGAAATTGCACAATGTTTTCAAAGGGTTTCAATAGAAATTCTTTCTTTTATAGAGATTTTCCATAAATGTTTTCCCCTAGATGTTGCATGCCTGGATTATGGCTCTTGAAGTTGTCAAAATTGCTATAATACAGCTTGTGAACACGATCAAGTCTTTAGTAGTTTTGATTGTATCTCCATCAAACTTATACAGTAGTTAGATATCCATGAGAGCTCGGTTCCTTTCTCAAACCAGCCAGATCGGACCATGCAAGACTGGATTATGGTCCTTGAATTTGCCAAAATTTCTATAATAGAGCTTGTGAACACAATAGAGGCTCCATTTACTATCTGATCTTCACCAAACTTAGATAGTAGTTAGATATTGATATGAACTCGGTTCCTTTCGAAAACCAGCCAGATGTGCCCTTGCATGACTTGATTATGGCCCTTAAAATTGTCAAAATTGCTCTAATACAGCTTGTGAACACAAAAGAGCCCCCATTTACTATCCGATCTTCATCATACATACATACTCTGGATTGAAAATGACCAAAGAACCATCCCAGTAGAGCATAGGCCCTCATGGGCCTCTTATTTGTTGTATGTGGGAAAGGGTAGCTATAATTTTTGTGCAAAAAGAAATATTGTTTTGAGGTACATGTGGACATATTTTCTGTCAAAACCATTCTGATTTTAAAGCATTGAGGAGAAAAAATAGTAACACTTTTGAAATCATAAATATAACTTCAATTAAGTGTAGAAAGTAATATACTGAAAACCACTATGGGCACTAGTGAAACTTCATTTTAAAGTCGAAAACTTAAGGAGAAATGAGAGATAATTGATCATGTGCTCTCCTTTTTCTGCAATGGTTTATAATGCTCTCTGTGTCCGGTAAAGAGGGTTCTTCAGATGCATCAAAATGTGAGACAGGGTTACATAAGATATATTTGTTACAGATTGAGAGTTACTGGACCTATGAACTGTGCCATGGTAAACATATAAAGCAGTATCATGAGAACAAAGAACTGGGACTGGTAAGTTGCTTTGATGTACATGCATGTAAAAACAATTATGCTACAAAAGCAATATAACTTTGCTCATTAGTCCCTACTGATAGGCCTAGGGGATAGGGCGGGTGTGGGGGCTTTGGGCTTTGCACCTGGCTACATTTAAAGAAAATACTTGATGTTGTGTCTTGGGATGAGTCGAGATTGCAGTGACCTTGTATGTGGGTAAGAGTTTAAGATAAGCTTGTCTGGATCATATTTACTTCACTTTTAAACTTTGAGTTACCATCTTTGCTGCCTACATGCATCTTTGGAAGGTGGTTATCACTTACTAAAGTAAGATCATTGTGACCTTGACCTATGACCCCACTGAAATCTTGTATTGGCTTTATCTCCTGCACTGCTACAGTTATATAAACCTTTGGTATGTGCATTCATCTTGTTTTTTTAAGCTCAAGGTGGGCTTTCAGTGACAACCATGTCCAAAGTGCACATGTCATCCATCATGAACTTAACTTTCATGAAATGATACCAAAAGCCTGTGACAGCTTTACTGTAAAAAGTGTATAAAGCAGGCCTTGAAAATCATCTCCATTGAAAGTAGGAGCATGATTATGGTATCATTTTACAGGAATGATCCTTAGGGTGACTATGTAAATGGATACAATTAAATTGATTGGTAAAAACATTTCGAATGAAAATAGCAGCCTAATTTGAAAAATCATTATACATTTGTTTGGCAAAATTCATGCCCGGCAGTTCATCTTTTTAGCTCACCACCTATGCACGAAGTGCAAGGTGAGCTATTGGGATCACATTTTGTCCGGCGTCCGGCCGTCGTGCGTCGTCAACATTTGAGCTTGTTAACACTCTACAGGCTACATTTTGCATCCAATCTTCATGAAAGTTTATCAGAACGTTCATCTCCATAAAATCTTGGACAAGTTCGAAACTGGGCCATATGAGGTCAAAAACAAGGTCACTAGGTCAAATTGAAGCGAAATCTTGTTAACACTCTGGAGGCCACATTTTCAACTTGAGCATGTTGAAACTTTATCAGAATGTTTGTCTTAATGACATGTAGGTCAAGTTCGAACATGGGTCACGTCGGGTCAAGAAGTAGGTCACTAGGCCAAATTGAAGGAAAATCTTGTTAACACTCCAGAGGCCGCAATTTTTGCTTCAGCAGTTTGAAATTTTGTCAGAATGTTTGTCTTAAAAATATCTAGGTCAAGTTCGAATATGGGTTATGCCGGGTCAAATTGAAGGAAAATCTTGTTAACACTTTGGATGCCACATTTTTTGCTTCAGCAACTTGAAATTTGGTCAGAATGTTTGTCTTAAAGATATCTAGGTCAAGTTCAAATATGGGTCATATTGGGTCAGAAACTAGGTCACTAGGCCAAATTGAGGGAAAATCTTGTTAACTCTGTAGAAGCTGCATATTTTGCTTCAGCGGCTTGAAATTTGTTCAGAATGTTGAGCTGAATGATATTTAGGCCAAGTTCGAATATGGGTCATGCCGGGTCAAAAACTAGGTCACTAGATCAAATTGAAGGAAAATCTTGTGAACACTTTGGATGCCACATTTTTTGCTTCAGCAGCTTGAAATTTGGTCAGAATGTTTGTCTGAATTATATCTAGGTCAAGTTCGAATATGGGTCATATTGGATCAGAAACTAGGTCAATAAAGGAAAATATTGTTCAAACTCCGGAGGCCGCGTTTTTACTTTGAGCAAGTTGAAACTTTGTCAGAATGTTGTCTTAATGATATCTAGTCCATGTAGGAATATGGGTCATATCAGGTAACAAAATATAGATCACTAGGCCAAATGAAGGAAAATATTGTTAACACTGTGGAGGATGCATTCAGAATAATTGTCTTGATGTGTTTTGCATTGCAGTACATTGTATAATTAAGGTGAGCGATCCAGGGCCATCATGGCCCTCTTGTTATATATATAGCGTGTAGTGCAATCTTCAAAAATCTTCTCCTGTGAATGTAGCAGCCTTTATTGGAGTAATTTTTAGATGTAATTTGCCAAAAGACACTGGAATTGTTTAATTAAATATTTAGTTGAATGTTTGAAAATCTTACCTGAATGTCCAAGCCTAACTTTGAGATAATTTAACAAGAACATTTGTTGACCCTGTACAAAAATAGCTAAAAAACTATACATTTTGGTAAAAAGCAAGGCCTACAGTGACTGAGATAGTTCATGTCTATGTAATTAACCTATAATGCAATGTTTGAAAAGCTTCTGCACTGAAACAATATGAGCAATCTCTCCTTTTGCCAATTTTTATACATGTATTTATAGAGATTTTCTACTTTTTTGTAAGGAAGTTTTCAAATTTGATAGGTGCATATTTATAGATTGTAGCAAATGGATTATTTTATGTCTCCTCTTCAGCAAAGAAAACCTTAAAAACCTCTTGTATGCCATTTTATGTCTCTTTCTTAGCAAAAGCCCAAAACACAAGAATATTACCTTGGGAGATTGAAGCAAAAAGAAGGAAGTCAAAGTAGATTCATCAGGTATGTTGTAGAATTGTTTCAATATGTTTTCAACTCTTTTCAATAATTATACTTTTACATGTTGTAAAATTCCCTATTTTTAAATGTTTTAAAAAATCCTTTGCTGAAGATTATTTATATGTTACTTTTTTGTAACGCTTGCGGTGATTATAAGTTTTTGCCTCATCCGTTCTTCAGCTAAACCTTGTCCATTCTTCAGTCCAACCTTGTCCAAACTTGTCTGTTCTTCAGCCCTACCTGATCCGTTCTTCAGCCTAACCTTGTCAGTTCTTCAGCCTAACCTTGTCCGTTCTTTAGCCCAACCATGTCCATTTTTCAGCCCAACCTTGTCCGTTCTTCAGTCCAACCTTGTCCATTCTTCAGCTCAACCTTATCTGGGCCATGTCTCATGTAACATTTCACTAAGAAATACCAAAATTGGTATACATATGCCTTTTGGGAAGCTGAAGTGCGACCTTCACATTGGCCTCTAACTCAATTTAAAAAAAATCTTGCCCAATATTGTCCAGGCCGTGTCTCCTATTCTATTGTACCTACTAACCTTGAACCCCTGATGGAGGAATATGGATTGTCTACATTTCTTTGATTTGTTTTCTCTATTTTGTAGAATCAGACACTATTGACACAGTTGAATCTGAATCAAGTGAGAAGAAAGAAGTAACAATGTCACAGGTATCAAGAAACTACTTGCTACTTAACCATCCTGTTTAGGGGATTTTTTTCAAAAAATCATCTCCTTCAGATCTTTTCTACTAAAGGGTTAGAGCTGTTCAATCTGGTAGCTTTTAATAAACTTCCTTCCCATGTATAAATTCCTGCCGCAGTTGACTTTTGTAAATGAAAGTCTAATGCTTGAATTTACTTGAAAACATTGTGGCAAATGGTGAAATTGCTCATCATGAGCAATTTATTCTTTAGCCACAATGTTTTCAAAGGTCTTCTGCTGCAGATGTGTCTGTTATTATTAAAAAAAAAAAGGTTTACTGATATGAATGATGTAGTCCATCTGCTGCTAGGTTCATCTCAAGCCAAATAATCTGTAAGCCAAACTGACAATAAGAAAAATTTGTTTACGTCTTAAAATGCTTGTGTCTCTATCTATATATGTAATATGATAATATTTGTAATGTTTATATTACCTATGGTAATATTTACATTGTTAAATACTGTATACTCATGGGCATACTGTCCACTGCATTTCTAAATAAACGTGTAAACTTGTAAAATTCATAAAATTCAGTTTACATGCGTTGTTGTGCATATTAACCCTTTCCCTCATATAGACGCTTTCTGACGCCTCTGCAGCAGACGGCTTTCTGAAAACATAGTGACAAAAGAAGAAATTGCACAAAACGTGCAATTTCTCCTTTTGCCACAATGTTTTCCACTTTTTGTCATAGGTTATCCATTCAATTATGGAGATTTTCTATGTTTTGACAAATTACATTCAAAGTCGTCTGCTGCAGAATTGTCGTATGAGGGAAAGGGTTAATGCTCTCCCTCATACAGACGCTTTCTGACACATCTGCAGCAGGTGTCTTTTGAAAACATTGTGGCATAAGCAAAAATTGTTCATAAATATTACTATTTCATTTAAAGAGATTTTCTACATTTTTGCCAACATGCTTTCGAAGTTGTTTGCTGCAGATTTATTGGATGTGGGAACAGGTTAAGAGATAAGTTCTCCCTTACAGGAAATTGAAATCTTATTTTAATATTTAATTTAGTGTCTGGTTATTATAATTGTATTTCTTTTACAATTTTGCAGGAAATTAAAAGTATAAAGTTAGACGGGTTGGACCTTCCGTATTTTTCTGTGAATTTGACTGACGGTACAGCATGTGATTTGACAGGACAACCAAGAAAAAGTCGTGTGATGTATATATGCCAGCCAAATGGACGTGGGGAGATCTACTTACTGAAGGAAACATCTACCTGCGAATATGATATTGTGGTGCTAACTTCAGTCCTATGTATTCATCCAGAATTTAAGTAAGTTTTACAGGGAAGCATGTTTAACCCTTTCCCTCATATGACAATTCTGCAGCAGACAACTTTAAACATATTTTGTCAGAAAAAAGAAAATCTCTTTTATTGAATGGATAGCCTATTATGACTGACTAAAAGGTGGAAAATATTGTTGCAAAAGGAGAAATTGCTCATTTTGAGCAATTTCTTCTTTTATCGCTATGTTTTCAAAAATCCGTCAGAGGCAGAGGCATCAGAAAGTGTCTCTATGAGGGAAACGGTTAATTGCTGATATAAACCCTTTCCTACATATGACAAATCTGGGGTAGATGACTTTGAAAAGATCTAAACAATAATATAGCAAATTTCTGTAAATGAAAGTAAAATCATTAGATTTAAATGAAAATAGCTGCAGACGCATCAAAATGCATCTGCATGAGATATAACCCCTTCCTTCATATACAAAATCTGCAGCAGATCACTTTTAAGATAGACAAAAATATGACAAATTTCTTTTAATTTATGTATAATTATTATGCTCCCAGGAAAAAAATTGGGACGAGCATATATAGTCGCCAGTCTTCCGTTCGTCCGTCCAGCTGTCCATCCCGCTTTTGTCCGGGCTGTACCTCAGCTTCTACTGACTTGAATTCAATCTAACTCAATGGCAAGTTTCACTAACAAAAGGATATGTGCATATTATCACCATGTTCTAGTTCCATGATTTTTCACAGAGTTGATGCCCTTTTAACTCCTATAATATAACATAGGGAAATTCTGTTTCGCTTTTTTTGGGGTATTTCTCAGCAACTACTGTCTTGAATTCAATGAAATTTATGGAAAGCTTCACTAACAAGAGAGATGTGGATATATCATATTATGTCCCGATTTGATGAATTTTCACCGTTCATTCATTGACAATAAAAACATTCTCCATCATCCAACCTCATTAACCCTTTCCCTCGAACGACAATTCTGCAGCAGACGACTTTGAACATATTTTGTCAAAACTTAGAAAATCTCCATTATAATTATAATTGAATGGATAACCTATGACAAAAAGTGGAAAACATTGTGGCAAAAGGAGAAATTGCACGTTTTGTGCAATTTCTTCTTTTGTCACTATGTTTCCAAAAAGCCATCTGCTGCAGAAGCGTCAGAAAGTGTCTATATGAGGGAAAGGGTTAATACATTATATTCATTATGACCTCTGCGTAATGTATTGACCCAGATCAGCCTCATTTTCATCATATAAGTGGAATAATAAGTATTTCCACTTTTGTGCTCGCCTTTCTTACTGTACTTACTTACTTATGGCCTATTAATTTTGCTACATATAGTATATTAAAGCACCATTCCTGTATCCTCGCTATACTTCAGGGAGCATCCATCGGTTTCATCGATAGCTTGCTGAATGCAGTTGAAAGAATGATTTAAAAAATTGTCTGCTGAAGATTTTTTACTTTTCTCACAATGTTTTCAACTCTATTCAATAATTTTGCTTTTATTTAAAGAGATAAATTTACCAAAATTTTGCCAAGATGTTTTTAAAGTTGTCTGCTGCAGATTTGTTGTATATAGTAAAGCGTTTCAGCATTATTATTTTTTGACCAATTAATAGTGATGACATGACCTCTTTCTCCAAAGTATTTTAAATTGACAAAATCGACCTCATCCTGGCCCTTTTGCAAAGATATATCCGCCATGTCCGAGTGGTTAGGGTCAGGGTTTTGGAACTGGACATCCCGCTTAAGTCCCCAGTCCTGTGTTTCAGTGGCATTTGGCAAGGCACATAGTCTTGCCAATAACTTGTCTGTTTACCTAGGGAGCATGAATTTATAAGTGAACTGCAAAAGTGGAATAAATGAAATAATGTGAAAAACAGCATAAAAACTCCCAATAAAACAAAGATCATTCTTGTTGACTTGACCAAAGTCAATGCATCAGGCATCATTTGTCTTCAACCAAAGTGACCAATGGGCTGACAGTCTATGTGGAAAAGCAGCCAGTTGCTTGGAAAGACTGTTGTATGGAGTACTGGTGTATGTAAGCTAGGAAATGCTTTGGTAGGTCAACTGGCCGCCAGGATATGACTGTAAAACTGTTGAAAATTCGCTTAACCCAATCAATCGTTAAATCATGAAAACATCAAAATTTCATTGAAAATACATGTCTGTCATAACAATATAGATGTACATCTAAGTACAAACGTCAGGATTAGGTTAATAATGTTGAGAAATATAACAAATTGTCTGTTATATAAAAAGATGAGATTATAAAACCATACATTTTTGTCCTCATAGACCTAAAGATCCACCTGTCAGTAAAATCAACTGTTTTTCAAGTGGCCAGTCACCGTGGAGACCAACACAACTTTCCCTCCTGGAATCATCGTCAACTGTAAACATGGTTTCTGTAAGTTTTCATCATACTCACCCCCACCCCTCCCCCCACCCGCCTGCGAAGAGACCTAGATAAGGAGGTGTAAACAGGTCTTTGGTCCAAATTTATCTCTCTTTTTACTCAATTAAACCCTTTCCCACATATCTGAAGCAGACGACTTTGATAACATACCCGAAAATAATCGAAACTCCCTTTAAATATAACATACTCGAAAATAATCGAAACTCCCTTTAAATGAAAGTACGATAATTGAACAGAGTTGAAAACATGGTGACAAAAGGAGAAATTGCTCGTTTTGAGCAATTTCTTCTATTGTCACCATGTTTTCAAAAAGACGTGTGCTGCCGAGGCGTCAGAAAGCGTATATATGAGGGAAAGGGTTAAACCTTTGTTGTGGGGTACTCAAAATATAATTTTAAGGTCCCACAACCTAGGTTTTACAGGTAAAAAATGGATTTTAGAACCTGAAAAAAATCCTCTTATCTAGAGTGCAAACAAAATATGTTACTGACCAATTTCTCCTTTTGCCACAATGTTAACAAATTGACATATGCTGTAGATACATCAGCATATGTCTGCATGACTGTGTGAAAATTATGATTCCAAAACTGCATGGTTAATTTATGCCAAGAAACCTGAGCATTTTATGTCTCTCTTTCTTTTTTGCTTAATCTACATCTGCAGCAGACGACTTTGAAAATATTATGTAAAAATATGGAAACTTTATAAATGAATATAGGGATAATACACATTTTCGAGGGCGTGAACATCTGCGGACGCCCGCAAAATGTGTTTATGCCCGAGTGCGAAGCACGAGGGCATAAACACATTTAAGGGCGTCCGCAGATGTTCACGCCCGAGAAAATGTGTATTTTCGCTATTATTGCATAAAATAAGAGCAAACATCCAACAAACAGTCCGCTGTAACGTTCAGTTGTACGATAACCGCCGATGAACATGATCCGATAACGCATGTGACGTCATAAACACATGTGACGTCATAAAGTAAACAAGTAATGTTTTACATATCCACGAACCGGGCCTACACCAAGGTTGCCATCGCTGACTCGACACGGGTCGAATTAAATAAATGGTTTTGGATTATTTTATGCTCTTTAACTGTGAATCTAGTGCATGTTACCGATTATCGAGTTAAAGAAGCTGATGTTATTGTTAACCCAACAAATTGCTCCTATTCTAGGGGAGATGCAGCGTCCATGTTTTGTTTACTAACGGTGCCCGGGTAATGCATATGTAAAACATCTAACCGGTCTGAAACGGCACGTACGCGCGAGAATCGCTTTGTTTATACACGTTTTCTCGCCGTTTACGCCCGGCTTTTGCAATGTTTCTGTATCCCTTAAGCGGGCGTAAAACATAGATTTTATGCAATAAAGGGCATTATTGAATAAAATTAAAAAGATTAGGGCAAAACTTACCGCAAAATGAGAAATTGCTCATTTTCATAATTTTTTTCTTTTGACAAAATTTATTAAGAAAAAAATCGTCTGCTGCAGAGGTGTCAAAAAGCATCTATATAGGAAAGGGTTATAAGAAGCATCAAATTTTTCTAAATGATGACTTACTCTTTATGAAAATTATAATCATAGTTGAGACAATTATATGCCTATACACTTTAGTAGAGGGTATTTATGAAGAGTTAGGGAATTAATGCCCTCTTCTACTATTGCACTTTAGAACAAAAATGAGAAAGAAAATTATTTTAAAATTATCCCATTTTTTAGATACAGGTAAAGTATGCAGCCTTACAAGCAGATGACTCTTAACCCTTTGCTACATAAAACAAATCTGCAGCAGACGACTTTGAAAACATCTAGGCAAAAATAGATTCTTTTTCTACAAATGAAAGGATAATTTTTTTATAGAGCTGAAAACCTAGTGGCAGAAGGAGAAATTGCTCATCATGAACAATTTCTCCTTTTGCCACAATGTTTTCAAAAGTCGTCTGCTGTAGAGGCATCAGAAAGCGTCTGTACTTGGGAAAGTGTTAAAAGCATAAAAGCATTGTAAGATTGAACAATTCTCCTTAACTAAGACATTTTGAACATTGGATGAAAAATTAAACTTCTCAAATTCTCAAGACATGCTCATATTTTCCTAGTATGCTTTCGAAGCAGAAGATTCTAAAAATATCCTGAAATGAACGCTTGAATTGCTTTTAGGAAGAGGACGTGGGTGAAGATGAAGAAGAAGAAAGTGTGCCACAACCAACTAAAAGAGGCAGCCCGCCACCACCATCGAAAATAGATACGACAATAGGGTCAGCAGCAGACAAACAATTGTTGCGAGATTTTTTAGTGGGAGATTATTGTCTCCATGGTGTAAGTTTGATTTACACTACCCGATGGGATGGCTTGTAACCCTTTCCCACGTACAATCATTATGCAGCAGACAAACAATTGTTGCGAGATGTTTTAGAGGGAGATTATTGTCTCCATGGTGTAAGTTTGATTTACACTACCTGATAGGACGGATTGTAACCCTTTCCCACGTACAATCATTATGCAGCAGACAAACAATTGTTGCGAGATGTTTTAGAGGGAGATTATTGTCTCCATGGTGTAAGTTTGATTTACACTACCTGATAGGACGGATTGTAACCTTTTCCTACGTACAATCATTATGCAGCAGACGATATCATCAAGTCGAAAATCTCCAGAAATGAAAGTGATTATTGAATAGAGTTGAAATCTTTTTGGCAAATGAAGAAATTACTCATTATGAGCAAATTCTCCTTTTGCCACTATGATTTTAAAAGTTGTCTGCGTCAGGAAGCGTCTATATATTGGAATTTGGATGCTAAAAACATTTGATAAATCAATTTGAGTAATTCTGTCTGCACCCACAATTTTTGGCTCCACCATGTTTTTATTTTGACAATTCTGCAGACGAATGTCGAAATACAACACCAGAAATATGAAGAATCAGTATAAATGAAAGAATAATTACGGAACACAGTTGAAAACATTGTTGTTAACCCTTTCCCTCATATAAACGCTTTCTGACACCTCTGCAGCAGACAGCTTTTTGAAAACATAGTGACAAAAGAAGAAATTACACAAAACGTGCAATTTCTCCTTTTGCCACAATGTTTTCCACTTTTAGTCATAGGTTATCCTTTCAATTATGGCAATTTTCTATGTTTTGACAAAATACGTTCAAAGTTGTCTGCTGCAGAACTTTTTTCTGTTGTCACCATGTTTTCAATGGTCGATTGCTGCAGAGGCGTCAGAAAGCGTCTGTATGTGGTAAATGGTTAAAAAGTTATGTTTCAAAAAGGGTATGATAATTGTATTATCTGTGAATAGGTAAAGTTATTTAACCCTTTTCCACATGCAAACATATTTGCAGCAAACAGCTTTTGAAAACATAATGGCAAAAGAAGAGATTCCTCATCATTAGCAATTTCTTCTTATGCCACAATGATTTCTACTCCATTCAATAGTCATACTTCCATTATACTTTTCAAATTTTTGACTCAATATTTTCAAAGTGGTCTGCAGTAGACAGCTTTTGAAAATATCATGTCAGCCAGGCTAAAGAAGAATACCTCATAATGAGCAATTTCTCCTTTTTCTAAAATGTTTTCTTCTCTATTTAATAATTATACTTTTATTGATAGAGATATTCCATACTTTTGCCTCGATATTTTTGAGTAATTTGCAGCAGATTTGTAGTTCTAGAAAAAGATTTAATCTCATTCATTCTTATTGTGCATTTGTTATATTTTATTTTGCAGTCAGCAGGTTGGTGGAAACATGAGTTTTGCTATAAACGTTCTGTTCGACAATATCATGAGGTAGATACTTATTCCTTTCCCACATAAAACAAATCTGCAGCAGACAATCTTTGAAAACATTTACATAAAATACCAACAATTCTTATAAATTAAATTTCCAAGAGGTAGAATTGTCAGTTGTGCGTCTGTGCATGTGTTCTTTTAATGGGGATGGAACTTCATCGGTAGCATCCTCTCAATGTCCTACCCTAAATAGTTGGGATTCATGCACAATTCTGGTTTCCATGGCAACTGATAACAAACTTTAAAAATACTTTACTCCCAAACTAGTTGGCCGATTTTTAAAAGAAATAAGGTGACCCTTTATCAGATTCCTTCAAGCCATGTTGATTGGTAAAAAAAGATGACTGTTAGGAGTGGTGCTATTTGGCATTTTAAAGCTATAGTGAAAACTTGAACAATTTTCTACTCCCAATTTTCAAATAATGTTCTCGAAATGCCTCTTGAATGACTCTATCAGATTCCTTCAAGCAATGATGAATTGTCAAAGGACATGACCGCCAGGGCCTGGCTGTTATACCTTTATATATGGGTATAGTGAACATTTTAAAAATATTCTGCTCCCAAAGTATCAAGCCAACTTTCAAATCATTGTGTAGAATTGTTCTTTGACAAGCCATGTTGATTGGTTGAAAATCATGGCAACCAAAGAGTGTGGCTATTTTGCCTTATTTGACAATAGTGATGTAAATTGTTTACTCATGACACAGGGGTGATACTGGCCCTCTTGGGCCTCTTGTTAACCCTTTCCACATACAGATGCTTTCTGATAACGCAGACAACTTTTAAAAACATTGTGACAAAAAGGAGTAATTGCTTATGATGATCAATTTCTATTGAACATCTTTTATAGCAACTTCTCCTTATGCTAGAATGTTTTCAACTGTTTTAAAATGATAAATTCATTTCAATATCTAACCTAGATGTTTTAAAAGACGTCTGCTCCATGTTTATTGTACATGGGAAAGGGTTAACCCTTTCTCTCATATAGTGGCTTGCTGACGCCTCTGCAGCAGACAGCTTTTTTGAAAACATAGTGACAAAAGAAAAGATTGCTCAAAACAAGCAATTTCTCCTTTTGCCACAATGTTTTCCACTTTTAGTCATAGGTTATCCATTCAATTATAGAGATTTTCTAATTTTTGGCAAAATATATTCAAAGTCTTCTGCAGAATTGTCGTATGAGGGAAAGGGTCAAGATAAGGGCATATAAACATTTCAGGAGGCAGACAGTGTCACAGAAATATTTTTAGGTAATTGGAACAAAGAGAATCATTTAAGATGGCTAGAGAAAAATCCTAGTAAAAGACCCAAACCTGTTGGAGAAAGAAAGTAAGCGAATTCTCAGTATTCACCCTTCCCTTCATTCAGCAAGTCTGCAACAGATCTCTTAAAAACGTCTTAGGGATGCTCCAGGAAAAAATGTCTACGGGTTAGGAACGACCACCAATGATTAGGGTTCCACCTATCAAATTTTAATTATTTGTTGGGCAAGTGCTAATTATACCCCCAGATACATAGTATATCGGAGCTATATATTAGTCACGCTTGTCAGTCCTTTGGTCTGTGGACATTTCTTGTGAACACTATTTCTCAGCAACCCTTGGTCAGAATTCAATATAACTTCACAAGAATGATTGATACCAAGCTTAGTTGTGCATATTGTTGGCGTGTTGCACTGGAATTATTTTTAAATGAGTTATGGCCCCTTGAATTTCTCATACATATGTATATTGTCAACATTTCTTGTGAACACTATTTCTCAGCAACCCTTGGTCAGAATTCAATATAACTTCACAAGAATGTTTGATACCAAGCCTAGTTGTGCATATTGTAGGCGTGTTGCACTGGAATTATTTTTAAATGAGTTATGGCCCCTTGAATTTCTCATACATATGTATATTGTCGACATTTCTTGTAAACACTATTTCTCAGCAATCATTGGTCAGAATTCAATATAACTTCACAAAAATGATTGATACCAAGCCTAGTTGTGCATATTGTCGGCGTGTTGCACAAACATTTGGAAAACCCTTTTTTAAGGTTTTGCTATTTTTGGACTCTGTCAGTTTTAACATTTGCATTTAGCTCAACTTTAAAGTTTCATAATTCAAATCACTTCATACTTCACACATTTGTTAAGGACCATCGTACAATTAGGTTAGATAACTCCATTGTATCCTAAATATGGAGTTATGGCCCTTGATAGACTTAGGAAATTTGATTTTTAAATTATATATATTCAAATGTATGTATCTATTCAGTTGCTTTTACATATAGATTATATAATATGATTTATGAGTACTTAAGTGCAATATAATGAAATAGTGCTTTTTTAGATCACCTAGAGCCAAAGGCTCAAGGTGAGCTATTCTGATCACTCTGTGTCCGTCGTCTGTCGTCCGTCGTTAACTTTTAGCTTTAAACATCATCTCCTCCTGAACCGCAAGAACAATTTCCACCAAACATCACAGGAATGTTCCTTTGGTGGTCCTCTTTCAAAATTGTTCAAAGATTTAAATTCCATTCAGAACTTTGGTTGCTGCGGCATCAGAAAGGGGACAAAATGTCCAAACTTTAAAAATCTTCTCCTCCGAATCTGCCTGTCAGATTCAAATATAATTTGGTGGAAATGTTCCTTGGGTGACTCTCTATAAAAATTGTTCAAGCCATACTGATTGGTCGAAAAACATGGCAGTCAGGCGGCATCAAAAAAGGGGCAAAATGACAATACTTTAATAAAGCATCCTTATAAAAGTGCTTGTCTGATTTAAAGATAGTTTTGTAGAAATGTTCTTTCATTGATCATCTACATACTTTGTCAAGCCATATTAATTTGTTGAAAGGCATAGCAACCAAGCAGCATCAGAAAAGGAGTAAAATTAACTTTTTGCTTCAAATGACATATGATTGATGGTCTAAGGGAGGTAACACTTGACAGAGTATTATGCAAGGGTTGTCTTCAACAGGAAGTGGAAAGTTAAAATCGCAACATTTCTGGTGGAAAACAGATCAAGAAAGGTGCAAAATGACAAAAACTTTATAATTCAATTCTAATTGAAGTTCTTGTTAGATTTCAAGATATAAATGACCTTTACTTATAAGCTGTTTCTTGAGAAGTGTTCACTCCTTGAAGTTCTAATTGCACTCCTTGATCTTTTTCCCAGATATTTCTACTAATTTACTATCAATCAGGTGATCGATTTAGGGTCATCTTGGCCCTCTTGTTTTAATAAGCGGCCTAACGTCGAGCGTGCTGTCCTCCGACAGCTCTTGTTAAATAAGTTATGGCCCCTTGAATTTCTCATACATATGTATATTGTCAGGCACCAGCTGGGGGTATTCATCACCTTCAGTGATATTTCTAGTTTTAATTTTGATTAAAAAATCCCGACCGACCCACCAAATAAATTAATTAATTTCAGTTTGAAATTTGAAGTTGGCGGGACTGTTTACCATTTCTGTTATTGAACCAATCTGCAACAAAGGACTTTGAAGAAATCTTGGCTAAAATATGGGAATTGATAGTAAAATTAGTGAATGTAGTTGACAACTTTGTGTCGAAAAAAATAAATCTCATTATAAGCATTTTCTGCTTTTCTCATAATGTTTCTAAAATTCATCTTCTGCACACAATAGTTTGTCATACCTAAATAGAATTTTCTCATTTCAAAAGACTTCATGCAGAATGACGGTAGGTTATATAAATAATGTAAGATTTTCTTCCAGTTATTAAGAGTGCTATGATATTTCGATGATGTGCATACTATCTTGATATTCATTGCTTTCTTTATTAGCTCACCAGAGCACTTTTGTGCTCAAGGTGAGTTTTTGTGATCGCATTTTGTCCGTCGTTCGTCGTCAGCATTTGCTTGTTAACACTCTAGAGGCAACATTTTGCATCCAATCTTCATGAAAGTTCATCAGAACATATATCTCGATCAAATATAGGCCAAGTTCGAAACTCATTTTTGGCTTGAGCATGTTGAAACTTTGTCAGAATGTTTGTCTTAGTGATATCTAGGCCAAGTTCGAATATAGGTCATGTCTGGTCAAAAACTAGGTCAATAGGTCAAATTGAAGGAAAATCTTGTTAACACTCTGGAAGCCACATATTAAACTTGAACATGTTGAAACTTTGTCAGAAAGTTTGTCCTGATGATATCTAGGCCAAGTTCGAATATGGGTCATTTCAGGTCAAAAACTAGGTCACTAGGCCAAATTTAAGGAAACTCTTGTTAACACTCTGGAAGCCACATTTTTTGCTTGAGCATATTGAAACTTAATCAGAAAGTTTGTCCTGATGATATCTAGGCCAAGTTCGAATACGGATCATGTCCTGTCAAAAACAAGGTCACTAGGCCAAATTAAGGGAAATCTTGTTTACACTCTGGAAGCCACATGTTTGGCGTGAGCATGTTGAAACTTTGTCAGAATGTTTGTCTTAGTGATATCTAGGCCAAGTTTGAATATAGGTCATGTCGCGTCGAAAATAAGGTCACTAGGCCGAATCGAAGGAAAATCTTGTCAACACTGTGAAAGCCGCATTTTTTAACTTGAACAAGTTGAAACTTTGTTAGAATGTTTGTCTTGATGATATCTAAGCCAAGTTCAAATATAGATCATATTGGGTCAAAACCTAGGTCACTAGGCCAAATTTAAGGAAAATCTTGTTAACACTCTTGAAGCCGTATTTTGAACTTGAGCATGTTGAAACTTTTTCAGAAAGTTTGCCCTGATGATTTCTAGGCCAAGTTCGAATATAGATTATGTCCTGTCAAAAACAAGGTCACTAGGCCAAATTTAAGGAAAATCTTGTGAACACTCTTGAAGCCACATGTTTGGCTTGAGCATGTTGAAACTCTGTCAGAATGTTTGTCTTAGTGATATCTAGGCCAAGTTTTAATATGGGTCAGGTCAGGTCAACAACTAGGTCACAAGGCCAAATTGTAGAACAATCTAGTTAACACTACTAGATCGCATTTTTGACTTTTAGTGAGAAAGTTTGTCTTGATAATATTGCCATTGGCGCTGAAAGAGGTAAGTCTTAAACAGCCCATTCTCAGGTGAGCGATTCCAGGGCCTCATGGCCCTCTTGTTACATTTGGGTATGAGCATTGAAAATGGTATTACATTGGCACCTGTGTATAAAGATCATCCATGGGAAGACAACAATATGGTATTTTTTCACAGGTGGTCTTTATTTGCCATTTATGCAGAGAATGAGAGATTGGAAAACTAAAAGTGTTGTTGCTATAGTCAGGGAATTGCTATTCCAAAGTAGTCTTTATCATATGGATGTTTTGCAAAGTAATTGTGGCAAAAAAATGAGAAAAATTGGATTGCACCAGGAAAAAGCCAAAAGTGATACCCCTCTATTTACCCATTTCTACATACAGACACACTTTGACACCTCTGCAGCAGATGAACTTTGAAAACCTCATGAGCAACTTCTCCTTTTGTAACTATGTTTTCAATTCTATTCAATAGATATACTTTCATTTATCTTTATTTTCAATATTTTTGGCTAGATGTTTTCAAAGTTATTTGCTGCAGACTTGTTGTATGGTGGAAAGTGTTGAATGTGCTGAGGTTAATTAAGCAAGTTAAATTTCACTGATATTCAAAAACAGCATAATATGCTTCTTTGAGGTATCGTTGGTGGAAGTAGGGACATAGATATACGTTTCTGGTGGTATTATTGGTGGAAGTAGGGACATAGATATACGTTTCTGGTGGTATCATTGGTGGAAGTAGGGACAAAGATATACGTTTCTGATGGTATCATTGGTGGAAGTAGGGACGTAGATATACGTTTCTGGTGGTATCATTGGTGGAAGTAGGGACGTAGACATACGTTTCTGGTGGTATCATTGGTGGAAGTAGGGACATAGATATACGTTTCTGATGGTATCATTGGTGGAAGTAGGGACGTAGATATACGTTTCTGGTGGTATCATTGGTGGAAGTAGGGATGTAGACATACGTTTCTGGTGGTATCATTGGTGGAAGTAGGGACGTAGATATACGTTTCTGGTGGTATCATTGGTGGAAGTAGGGACGTAGACATACGTTTCTGGTGAAAGTTACATTGTTACCTATGTTTTTCAGACATTTATCCATGTTCTATGCAGAAGGAGACGTTTGTGATTTAACTGGTGCTGAGAGAATAGTTGAAGTTAGATTAAAGTAAGTTTACCTTTTATTAGATGCAGAGTACTAGATAAGGAGGAGTAAACAGGTCTTTGTTCAATATTATCTCCATTAGCACTCATTAAAACCTATGTTGTGGGTACTCAAAAGAATCGTCTCACAGACGAGCGTTGGAATTCGCTCAGCGTCCTCTTGTTATTTGTTGAACGCATGAAAAAAATAGGGCATTTATGACCAGGATAGATCCAGATAATCCTGCATATTATCTGGGTCTGCTCTGTTCACTTGAAAGTCAAAGAAGCATTCAAAAATACATTAACATACAGTATTAATTACAGCTATTTACCATGGATGTTTATATCGTTTGAACACTTGTCCATTTACTCAAAGGTTGGTTAGCGTAGAGAACAGGTGTCTGAGTTTTCGTCTGAGAAAATTTGGTAAAAAACCCACACACGGCAATGATACTTCTAAAGTTATATTGACATTCACATAGTCCGACAATACTTCTAGTCCTTTGTCGGAATATGCGTTGAGGTCTTTATAATATAAAGGTGCTCAGTGAAGACTCTGGTGAGACTGTGTGTATGCAATGACTCACCACAGTCTTCACAGTCCTGAGAGATAAGACTGGGATCGAATTATTACCACTAAGACATCGCTGAAACATGAGCTTTTATTTCACCGCCAATCTCCACACATTAAAGAGTATCAAAGCAAACATTACCCAACAATAAACTAATAAGGCCACAGGGGTTATCTCCCTTAGACCAATTGAAATACAGTGATTAACACTGAGCACATGCATCTGAGTTTTGTCGGAGAAAATTGGATGAGAAAAACCCAGGCTGGACCATGTTACTTCTAATTGTCTCTCTATATGGTTCATATACTATAATAACAGTTTGCATGGATGCAAAGTTTTTGGTAAAAACCCACACAGGACCATGTTACTTCTAATAGTCTCTCTATATGGTTCATATACTATAATAACAGTTTGCATTGATGCAAGGGTCAATCTCTTCCTACCTATATACAAAGGTTATGGCTGGATTTCTTTCAGCATGATTCATTCCCACTTGTAGAAACATTTTAACACATCTACATCTGAAGATCCTTGGAAATATTTTGCCACATTGTTTTAGACTTGACTCAATTAAAAATATCTTTATTTTTGAAGATTCTCCTTTATTTGCCTAGAAGTTTTCCAAAGTCATCTGCTGCAGATGTGTTGCATGTTTGAAAGGGTAATGTCTTTATATTTTAGATGTTTGACTAAACCAAATCAGCCACATGCAGTAAGCATATATTTAGTCGAACCTAAAACGTGTGAATATACATTAGTGGTGAGTATATTAAACTTTTCTCAATTGCAGACATGTTTTGATGCATTTTCAGTGGTAAAGTTTTGAAAACACTGTGACAAAAAGAGGAATTGTTAATTATGAGCAATTTCACTTCTTTTGCCGAAATGTTTTCAACTCTATTAAATATTGATACACTCATTCATAGAGACCTGCTGTATCTTGCCTAGATGGCTTGTAAGTCGTCTGCTGCAGGTATTTTGTATTTCGGAATGGATTAACCCTTCCCTGATACAGACTTTTACCTAGATGTCTTATAAGTCGTCTGCTGCAGGTATTTTGTATTTCGTAATGGATTAACCCTTCTTTGATACAGACTATTGCCTAGATGTCTTGTAAGTCGTCTGCTGCAGGTTTTTTGTATTTCGTAATGGGTTAACCCTTCCCTGATACAGACTATTGCTTGGATGTCTTGTAAGTCGTCTGCTGCCGGTTTTTTGTATTTCGTAATGGATTAACCCTTCCCTGATACAGACTATTGCCTAGATGTCTTGTAAGTCGTCTGCTGCAGGTATTTTGTATTTCGTAATGGATTAACCCTTCTTTGATACAGACTATTGCCTAGATGTCTTGTAAGTCGTCTGCTGCAGGTATTTTGTATTTCGTAATGGATTAACCCTTCCCTGATACAGACTATTGCTTGAATGTCTTGTAAGTCGTCTGCTGCCGGTTTTTTGTATTTCGTAATGGATTAACCCTTCCCTGATACAGACTATTGCCTAGATGTCTTGTAAGTCGTCTGCTGCAGGTTTTTTGTATTTCGGAATGGATTAACCCTTCCCTGATACAGACTATTGCAGACTTTTAAAACAATGGAGGATTTTTAAAAACATCTTGGAAATAGGAGATGGTCTTTATACACAGGTTTAACTGTACTGGTAAAATTGTGTACACACAATGACTTGCTTGAGCCTTTACTGAGTGAGTTTTAATAATACAATCAATCTGTAAGGGTAACAATTGTTATTTTTTGTTTTGCAGGTTGAATCTCCAATATTTTGTGAACTCCTGGACAAAGCTGATAAGGATGGTCTTTTAGAGCACATTGAAGTGTAAAAATGAGCAAAATCTTAGTTTTATCCTTATTTATGCATTTTAACGCATTTGCAGCAGACTTTGAAAACATTGTGGTAAAAGGAGGAGTAATTGCTCATAATGAGCAGTTTCTCCTTTTACCACAATGTTTTCATGTTCATTAAAATTTATTTTTAACAGATTTTCCATATTTACAAAAGGAGATTTGTTGTATGTGGGAAAAGGGTTGAGTACAAGAGAATAAACACAACTAAAGCAGATGTGTTGTTTGTGGGAAAAGGGTTGACTACAAGAGAATAAACACAACTAAAGCAGATGTGTTGTATGTGGGAAAAGGGTTGACTACAAGAGAATAAACACAACTAAAGCAGATGTGTTGTATGTGGGAAAAGGGTTGAGTACAAGAGAATAAACACAACATACGCACCTGGGTAAAATTCCATCAACCTTACTTAGCGCTAAGTAATACTTATATACTTAAAACCATATTAATACTTGAATGGTGGAATGTTTTTATGTAAATAAATACGTTTACCGAAATAGTTACCTTCCTGACTAACAATACACAGTAAGAAATGAAATATCTTGGTATATTTATTAGGAAAATAAAAATGATGAAATACTCTCTTAAGTATTTAAGTATTTAAGTATTACTTGGCACTAAGTATCGTTGTTGGAATTTGGGCCTGGTTCTCATTGTTGGGCATCATCGGTGTGTTTAATCTAATTTCATGGTATCACATCCTACAAAGATTATGACAAAATCATATTTATATTTCACATACTTAATCCTTTCCCACATATAACAAATCTGCAGCAGAAGTCTTTGCCAAAACAAGAAAAATCTTTTTAATGAAGAAATAATTACTGAAAAAAGTTTAAAATATTGTGGCAAAAGTAGAAATTACTTGCAAACAGCTGCTTCAAGGCCAATCAATGAGATCAAAGGTCATGTCCTGTGACAGCTTGTTTTTCAAATTTCAGACATTACCCTGAATAAATGAATTTTTGATACATCTTAGAAAAACCATTTCCAACTTGTCATATCCAATACTTTAAAAATGGTAGCAATGGCTGCCCTCCTTGGTGCTCAGGGTTGTGGGGTTAGCATTACGACTGACTGGTGTCAGGATAAATGGACCAGAATGACTGGAAACCTAACCAGGAAACGAAAAAAAAAATTGAATACCAATCAATCAATCATTTTCACACATCTGCATCAGGTGACTTTGGAAAAGTTTGTTGCAAGAGCAGAAACTGCTAAATATGTCTTAATCTCAATGTGTCCACAATGTTGTCAACTCTTTTCAATGTTTATACATTCATTGTTAGAGATCTTTCATCATATCTCTGTGTAAAAAGATGAATGTCAAACTACCATCTCTGTGTGTAAAAAGTTGAAGGTCAAAATACCATATCTGTGTGTAAAATGATGAAGGTCAAACTACCATATCTGTGTGTAAAAAGTTGAAGGTCAAACTACCATGTCTGACTTGGGAGCAGTAAACCAGTTTATTTTATTCGGATTTACGCCGTTTCAACATTATTTCAGTTATATCACGGTGACAGTTCACTTATTAATGATCCCTGGGTAAACAAATCAGTTCTAGGCTAGGAAATGTACCTTGCCCAAGTGCACTCCACCATGACAGTCATGCAGCGACTGGGTATCGAGCCCTGTTTCAAATTCCCGACGCTAACCACTCGACCATTGTAGATTCCTAGTGGTAGACCAGGGCTCGATCCCTGGTCAGGTCATATCAAAGACTTTACAAATGTTAGCATTGCGGGAATAGCTTTGGTTTGGTTGATTGTGGGTTTTACGCCGTTTTCAGCAATTTTTCAGTCATATCAATGCGGCCAGTTCACCTACTCATGTGTTTCCTGGTTCCCCACACCAGTTATTTACACATCAACCTTCCAAAGCAACTGGCTGCTTTTCCACATAGACTGTTTGCCCATTGGTCGAAGAAAAATGACGCTTTGTAAATAATGGTGGCCGAGCTGGGATTCGAACTCACAACCTCTGGATTGACAGCCCGCGTCGCTACCCACTGAGCTACCAAGGCTCGGCTGCGGGGATAGCACTGTGACTGGTGCATTGATGTCAACTTATATAATACCAGAAGTACTGGTAATTTACCCAGGAAATACCAGAAGTACTGGTAGTAATCCCAGGAAATACCAGAAGTACTGGTAATTTACCCAAGAAATACCATAATATTACTGAAATACTGCTGAAAGCGGCGTCTTACACCATTCAAATAAACAAAATGGGTCACAACTTGTTAGTTTGATGAAATAACGTCTTTCTACAAATTTGTAAAACTATATTCATCTCCTTTCTTTATTAAATAGTTTGAACATATCATTCCTTCTTTATTAAATAATTTGAACTTATCATCTGTTATATCATTCCTTCAGATTTAACCCTTTCCCTAATACGACAATTAGGCAGCAGATGACTTTGAACATATTTTGTTAAAAAAATGGAAAATATCTATAATTGAATGGATAACCAATGACTGAAAGTGGAAAACATTGTGGCAAAAGGAGAAATTGCTCATTTTGAGCAATTTCTTCTTTTGTCGCCATGTTTTCAAAAAGTCGTCTGCTGCAGAGGCGTCATAAAGCATCTATATGAAGAAAAATGTAACATATTTCTTAGAAGAACAAATTCAGACGTTTTTAGCAGATGGCAATAAAAATGAAATTAAAGATTGAAGAAAATGAGATTTTCTATATAATGAGTATGTAATTAGGCAATCCAAAGCCAGATTTCCCACTTATAGATGCTTTCTGGCGCCTCTGCAGCAGACGACTTTTGAAAACATTGAGGCAAATGAAGAAATTGCTCAAAATGGGCAATTTCTCCATTTGCCACAATGTTTTCAACTCTATTCAATAATTATACTTTCTTTTAGAGATATTTTCCATATTTTGGGCAGGTCTGTTTTCAAATTCTTCTACTGCAGATAGTTTGTATGTGGGAAAGGGTTTAAATGAAGAATGAAGTTGATGTATTTCGGATTTTGTATTTCCTTTATTCCAGTTTCTCACACATAATGGGTATTTTATTGTTCCTACATTTTTTCTTAGGAATTTATGTGTTCATGTATTATTTCCTAGGCAATTATTTATTTATCCAGTATTGCATAAACATTTTATTGTTGATGCATTATTGCCTCAATTTGAGGCATTTACTTATTAACCCCTCTCACCATCGTCGGACATGCATGTTTGTTGACACCGCTGTGCTCCAACCTAACCTGTGGGATTTTTCGCTGTCGTTTCGCTGTTTAGACAGAACAGAATAGAATTCACATCAACCAATCAAAATGACACTTACATTTCTGAAACTCTCCTACGTAGAGACGCATAGAAAAATGGCTGCGCCCATAGATCGTTTGTGTGCGTTCTGTTTATCGTCTCTAAAAACTAAACATTAATGAAGTTTGGAATCAAAATGCATCAAGGAGTAGTACGATTTCATATTTACAGAGATGAAGGAGCGTCATCTCACATGGAGAGAAAAGTATGCAGCCAGTCCAGGGCTTGAATACGGGATCTCTTGTTTTCAGGGCAAGTGCTCTACTGACTGAGCTAGCCGGGCCAGTTACATGTAATCTCTCCAATTGTAAACAAATAACATTAATTAGTCGCCGGGCAGAAGCCCGCGACTTCTATTTTTAATAGGTTTTCGGAAATGACATGGGAGGGGGGATTATTATTAGAAAGAAGCACATTTAGATGTCTTGAACATATTACAATTGTGTTTGTTTAAAAACACTAAGTTATGACACATCTAAAATGAAATAAATATTCCGATGTTTTAGGTATTTTCAGTTTCTTTATTTTGACTCGTATTTATGTTTTTTTGTTTTATTTACGAAGACAAAACAGTCCCTATTAGCTAGACTGGTATACTTTTTTTTACACTATATACTACATGTAATCAAAAGGCGATAACTACAAACCTTTACGTCGCACAGTCTAATTTATTTGTTTACATACTCGCGAATACCAACTGCGTAGATCAATCTCCTTTGCAGAGAGCCGCTCTTTACACTCACTTACAAATAGTAAATCATAGGTGATTTAAAATGTTTATTTGGTTTGAAACAAATGAAGAAAAGAACAAACCGAGATAAAACTGGTTTTAATAGAAAAATTACTTTGAACGAACACTCTCTGCCTATAAAGAGAGTTTCAAGAACGACACATCTGCGAATAAGAAAGAATCGGGTCTTTCGTACAAAATTGTGTCATTTAATTCCCTAAAGGCATATTGCTTCCGATCTGCATATTGTTATGCATCATTGACACAAGGGCGCTCATCATAATATAATTTTGAAATATGAGTAGTTTGTTATTTTCATTATAAAAAGGGTAACAAGCATTTACAATTCAGTGTTTTTAATTTAACCATACTTTATGAAAACAAATCTTACCTGTTTTTGGACAAGTATAGAAAACAATCAATTTGCATATCCCTACTTTGTGATATCAACCCTTTCCCACATACAGCAAAATTGCAGCAGACGACGTTGAAAACATATAGGCAAGAAGGTAGAAAAACTCTATAAAAGAAGATTTAACCATAGAATAGAGTTGAAAACATTGTGACAAAAGGAGAATATGCTCATCATGAGCAATTTCTCTTTTTACCAGAATGTTTTCGAAAGACATCTGCTCCAGAGGTGTCAGAAAGCGTCTGTATGTGGGAAAAGGGTTAAAATGTACTCTTTTTGTCAGAGGCTTCTTAAATTGATTCTTTATCCTTTCCCACATACAACGAGTCTGCAGCAGACGATTTAGAAAGCATATTCACAAAAAATGGAAAATTCTCCAAAGATAAGAGTTTAATTATTAAATAGAGTTGAAAACATTGTAGCAAATGAAAGAAATTGCTGATTATGAGTAATTTCTCCTTTTGCAGCAATGTTTTCAAAAGTTGTCTGCTGCAGATGCATCAAAATGTATAAACAAGGTAAGGGTTAATTAATTAAATGCTTTTTTGGATTTATTAGAGAACAGTGTAGAACCAGAGCAGACTGGAAGAATCAGCAGTGTTATTTTGTTTATCTATACCAGTTGTAAATGCCCTATTGATGGTCTTTCCTGTAGCACCAGTGAATTAACCCTTTCCCTCATGTAAACGCTTTCTGACGCTTCTGCAGCAGACGGATTTTTGAAAACATAGTGACAAAAGAAGAAATTGCTCAATATGAGCAATTTCTCCTTTTGCCACAATGTTTTCCAATTTTAGTCATAGTTCATCCATTCGATTATAGAGATTTTCTATTTTTTGACAAAATATGTTGAAAGTCGTCTGCTGCAGAATGTCGTATGCGGGAAAGGTCTAGACCAGTTGTAAATGTTATATGGATGGTTTTTCCTGTAGCACCATTGAATACAATGATCTTACGCGCAACATGATAATAGGGAACCGCTGTGGCCAAGTGGTTAGCGTCGGGGGTTTGGAACCGGGCGTCCTGGGTTCCATCGCCTGTCGCGGTAATCATGGTGGGGTGCCCATAGACAAGGCACATTTCCTAGTCTAGGACTGGTTTGTTTACCCAGGGATCATGGTGGGGTGCCCATAGACAAGACACATTTCCTAGTCTAGGACTGGTTTGTTTACCCAGGGATCATGGTGGGGTGCCCATAGACAAGGCACATTTCCTAGTCTAGGACTGGTTTGTTTACCCAGGGATCATGGTGGGGCGCCCATAGACAAGACACATTTCCTAGTCTAGGACTGGTTTGTTTACCCAGGGATCATAAATAAGAAAACTGTTGCCGTGAAATAACTGAAATTTTAAAACGGCATAAAACCCCAATAAAACAAACACAATATGATTTAGACATGGAATATGTCAGTGATACATGTATAAATTGTTATGGTGGTAAATGGAGAAACATGCATAAATTCTCATGTTCCCAAGAATTCTTCTCAATTCTTGCCGACATATAACAAATCTGTAGAAGAAAGTATTAAGCTCATGTCAAAGCAAATTATCTGCTTCAAAAAACATTATATATAAGTATGCATTTTCTTCACTTTGCTTTAAGAGAAACGAAAGAGCCCTCTTTCCCTCCAATTGTACTCTCCAATTGAAAATGTACTGGATTTCAACAATCCCTGAATGAATCCTGTCAATGTAAAATATATTCTAGAAAGACATTAGTGTGGAAAAAGTAACTAGGTGGCATATGTGTGTAAGTTCATATCAGCATGTATATCTGCTCTGTCTGATCATAAACTACACAAATTCATAAAAGCTTCTTATAAACTAAGAAAGTAATATGTGAACATTGTAGATACTGATGAGACTGTTGATGCACAGACTGATCTGAATCTATACTGAACACAAAAGCCAACATGTTCCTTTTCTCTTTGACGGACTCAATTTATTATTTTGTCATCTAAAAACACATAAATGTTGTTTCATGAGAAATATAACGAGTTTGTTCATTGAATAAGTGCACCACTGAAATGAGTGCTTGGGTCCATATTAGCGTGTGTACATTTGAGACATTTACTCATTAACCCTTCTCATCATTGTCGGACATGCATGTTTGTTGACACCGCTATGCTAAAAAACCTAACCCGTGGGATCTTTCACTGTCGTTTCGCTGTTTAGACAGAACAGAATAGAATTATCATCAACCAATCAAAATGACACTTACATTTTCGAGACTCTCCTACGTGGAGACGCATAGAACAACGGCAGCGCCCATATATCGTTAGTGTGCGTTCTGTTTATCGTCTCTAAAAACTAAACATTAATGAAGTTTGGAATCAAAATGCATCAAGGAGTAGTTCGATTTCAGAGAGAGAGAGATTATTAAAAGAAATTCAAGTCTGCTGCGAAATTGTTGTAGGTGTGAAAAGGGTTAAGGGTTCCTTGGATGACCCTCTATCAGATTCCTTAAAGCCATGTTGATTGGTCGAAAAACATGGTCGCCAGGGGGGCGGAGCTATTTTGACTTATATAGCTATAGGGAAAATTTAAAAGATCTTCTCCTCCGAAAGTGTCAGGCCGATTTTCAAATAATTTTGTAGAAATGTTCCTTGGATGACCCTCTATCAGATTCCTTCAAGCAATGTTGATTGGTCGAAAAGTATGGCCGCCAATGGGCAGGACTATTTTGCATTATATGGCTATAGTGAAAACTTAAAAAATCTTCTCCGACGAAAGTGTCAGGCCGATTTTCAAATAATTTTGTAGAAGTGTTCCTAGGGTGACCCTCTATGAGATTCCTTCAAGCCAAGTTAATTATTTGGACACTATGGCCGCCTGAAGGGGCGGGGCTTATGTGGCTAAAGTGGGACAAAAATCAGGTGAGCGTTCCATGATGGCCCTCTTGTTTATTTAACCATACTTTATGGAAACAAATCTTACCTGTTTTGGACAAATATAAAAAACAATCAATTTGCATGTCGTTACTATGTGATATCAACCGTTTCCTACATACAGCAAAATTGCAGCAGACGACTTTGAAAACATATAGGCAAGAAGGTAGAAAATCTCTATAAAAGAAGATTTAACCATATAATAGAGTTGAAACCATTGTGGCAAAAGGAGAATATGCTCATCATGAGCAATTTCTCTTTTTGCCAAAATGTTTTCGAAAGACATCTGCACCAGAGGTGTCAGAAAGCGTCTGTATGTGGGAAAGAGTTAAAATGTACACTTTTTGTCAGAGGCTTCTTAAATTGATTCTTTGTAATGAATAAAATAGAAAACATTGTGGCATAAAGAGGGATTTCCCATTTTGCTAAAATGTTTTTTTAAAAGTTGTCTTCTTCTTAACCATCTATATGTTGGAAACTAAGCTCATGTCAAAGCAAAAAATTATCTGCTTTAAAACACTTTATGGAATTTCATAGCAAACATCCTCTAAATGTCCTCTACTGAACTATTTCAAATATGTTGGATTCATGCAGATTTCGGGCTACCAAAGTAACATGAAATTACCAATGTTGGAATACTTGACAGAAAACATGTTTTGTGTAGCCTTCAGTCAGGTACCTGCATGGTTTGGCAAGAAAACCAACAATGTGGACGCTGCGTAAAGTATTGACCCCGATCAGCCTAAGCATGCCGCGCAGGCTTTCCTAGTTAGACTATTTTCGCCTCCTGTAGATTTTCTGTTTCAGGAATCATTACTCTATACCCCTGAGACGAAATGTGTCGGCCCGGGTCAGTCTGCGCGGAGTGTGAAGGCTGATCTGAGTCGATACATAATGCAGAGGCCATAATGTTGGTTTTCTCGCGGGACGGCTCATATGTAAATAAAAGTATAAGCATTTAGAAGAGTTCACAAAAAATAGCAATTTCTCAATTTGCCGCAATGTTTTTGAATTTATTAAATAGTTGTTCTTGTATTAATATAGAGTTTCCATATCTTTGCCTATATGTTGTTAAAGTTGTATGTTGCAGATCTGTTGAATGAGGGAAAGGGTTCTGTAAACTGAAAGCTCTTAAATGTTCTGTACAGAAATTTATGGTCCACTTTTCGTCTGAGAAGTGCTCCTATTGTAACTCTTCAACAGAATGCTACACGTCATGACCTTGACCTTCTAGTCACACAAAAACTGATCATCTGCACATTGCGACCAGAGGAAACCCTGCTTCTGCCCAATCTAATCAGGATCTTCTATGTTCGACATGCAGTTAGTTGAACCTTTCTCACATACAACAAATATGATCTGAATCTATACTGAACACAAACGCCAACATGTTCCTTTTTTCTTTGACGGACTCAATTTATTATTTTGTCATCTAAAAACCCATAAATGTTGTTTCATGAGAAATATAACGAGTTTGTTCATTGAATAAGTGCACCACTGAAATGAGTGCTTGGGTCCATATTAGTGTGTGTAGAACATGCCCCGAGAAAGACTTCATCTCCCTTGTTGAGTTGATACACGAGAGTTGCGGTACCGGATGGGAAATCACCAGTATGTTTTGTGTGTGCGTAAGCAAGAGAATACGGAGTCGAGCCCACGTAAATCTTACAAGAACATGAACTGGTTATTGAAGATTTACCTAGTATTGTCGCCGAGAACAGATATAGACCGGGAACTTCGCAAATGAATCGTCCCGTGTCCTTCACAAAGTCGTTTCCATAGTTGGAATAAACTCCAGAAAACGTTAGGGCTCCGTTCTTTATGCTGGAAGGGTATCTCACTGTGAAGCCGACCCTGGTAGTTTGCAATGCCACATCTGTAAAATATAATTGGGGAACATTACTCAAAAAGGAGTTGATTCAAACAAACGAACTATAGCACATGAAGGGAATGGATAGATCAATAGGGGCTAGCTAATACATGCTTGATTCAGAGACTCATTGGAATACATATGTGAAAAAGGTGTACTTTCTCTTTCGGACATTTTTCCATATTTGAACATGCTTGTTAGATAGTTGTTTTCTATCCGCTAAAATGATAAATGTCCTTTATATTTATTTGTTTGTTATCACATATAGATTATATTGCTCTTTCGATATTAAGATGAATTTAAAATTTAAGTCAAAGTAAATGCTTATATCGCTCATATTACATGTACCTGGACAATTAACCCTTTCCCACCTGCAGACACATGTTGACGCAGCAGACGTCTTTTCTTGCCCACTATGTTTAAAACATTTCAAAAAGTACTTTAATGTTGATAAAGATCTTCCATATTTTTGCCTAGATATTTTCAAAGTCGTCTGTTGCAGATTTGTTGTATGTGTGAAAGGTTTTAGGTCCCGGTGATATTAAGTACCTGTAACATTGTTATATACAGAAACGTCTGACTCTTAATGTTCACTCACGTATTGATATTTTAATCTTCCCTGCTAAATGTTACGCCTGAGACTTCTTAAGATTCTTACTAATTTTCCTTTGAGAAAAATAGTACTTAAACCCTTCCCTACATGCAGACGTATTATGACGCATCTGCAGCAGACGAATTTCAAATAAAATGTGTCGAAGGAGAAATTGTTTATGACAAGCATGTGTTCCTTATGACTCAATGTTTTAAACTGTATACAATAATTGGTACTCTCCCTTTATTAAGATGATCCATGTGTTTGTCTAGAAGGTTTCAAAGTCGTCTGCTGCATATTTGTTAAGGATGAGAAAGATTCAAAGGTTTACACTCGATATTCCTCGTGTACAGGAAACGTGTCAATGCAATCATTAAATTTAAACACCGCCTTAGAAACAGTCGACGTTAACATCACTCAGAAGATGACAATTCAATGCACCACGTTTTGGTACTACATGCAGGGTTATGGGGGTGAAACCAAACGGGAGCTACACATCTAGTTTTTCGTCAGTGGTTCGCATATGTGCATTTTGAAATGTAAACAAACAGTAATGTATATGCTCATCTGAAACTCCACTGTTTGCAGATGTAACACATCCTATATTGGCTTGATGGCGCGCATACGTATCTATATATACTTATATGAAAGTTAGTGTTCTGTCCATTAAATAGAATGTCAATAAATACGAAAACACATTACCTTTACCTGCTGCGTGACATAGTTGGATCGAACAGGATCTGTACTCAATCGGTGGACCTTCACACATCCTTCCTTTCAGATACCGGGCTGGATCATCACACGATCTATAACGTGACTGTATTCCTCCGCCACAAGACGCCGTACACTCTGACCACATAGACCAATCTGTCCAACCACCATCTGTGTACCAAACAGGAAAATAGAAATATATAAAGACGCTAAATTGACGGTATCTGTACAGCAAGCCTGTTCCCGTTACATTTTCTTAACTTGGCAAGCAGTTTCAGTGAAGTCGGACATCGATTGAGATTCCACCATTTTAACTAAAGAGTGTACATCATCTGTGACACCACATACATTTTGATCATTTCGATGTCAATTTTAGATAGAGGTCATCGCTTAGAAAGATCTGAACAGTTTCTGCGCTGTGTTCGATTCATGCCACCAATCAGCATTACTTTTCGACCACCCCTTTTGTTAAATGAATTAAAAATGTTATGGTGTTTGAGGAATATTAAAGAAGCAAAACAAAAACAATCACAATTAGTTGTGTAAATTTCTAATACATGTATAATGAAAGAGGTAGATGTCTTGCACGTTTCATACTTAAAGGAGATTGTCCCTAAATCGATACTGTTTCAAATTTTAGTGTAATTTTATATCCTGAAAAGAAAAATAATTATTTCATGTTCACTGATCACAACAGTATAAAGGAGATGAATAATTGAAGAAATCTCTTTTGATTGTATAAATAGATATACGAGCAATTTCTGAGCTTCCTGAAATATTTAAAAATCAAAAAGTAAAACATCTTACCTATAGATAGAGCCTGGAGATTCCCGTCGTTGTTGTCATTATTCTTCTTGATAGCAGACTCAATTTTCTTATCAAATGCATTTTCCAGAATTAGAAGTTCTTTCTTAAGTGTTTCCAATTCTAATTCTGTCCGGATCATCTTGCTCAACATCTTCTCGTCATATTCGAACTGTCGGCAGTAAGGTTCACTAGCATTGCAATGTACAATGGAAATGAACAGGAATAAAATGCGCACAACTGCCATGCTGTTCCCAATAGAATACATCCTTCTTGTGAGAGAAATTCGTATTGAATAACCTGTTGGTTGGTTGGTTGGTTCTTTCAATTTATGTAGCCTATCCGTGCAGAATTAACTATTCGTCGAGCAAAACAAACCTGTTTAATTCATTTATCTGTTTGTGTATCAGGAGTTTTTATTGGTAATTAAAGCCTTTCGTGTATGACTGTACAATAGCAAGGCTTAATTAAAAACAGGACAACGCCTTTCTTATTTAGAAATAAATGTATCCAGATACAGGTGTTTACATTGATAAAGGAGACTGAATTGTCAATCCCTTTTCAAAAGCCACAAGTTGGCCATTTGCAACCGATGTAGATCAAGACTAACTGGCATATTCAGACAGCTTGATGGCACTGCACCGTGCGCCAATTAGCCCCATAAATGGGAGAAAGGGTTAACCCTTTCCAACTTGTAGACGATTTTGACGCATATACAGCAGACGTCTTTTAAAAGAATTGTGACAAAAGAAAAAATGCTCATAATGAGCAATTTCTCTACTTCCCACAGTGTTTTCAACTTAATTCAATAGTTTCTCTCTCATTAATAAACAGTTTCCGTATGTGTGCCTATATTTTTTTCAAAGTTGTTTGTTGTAGATCTGTTGAATGAAGGAAAGTTAAAGGTAAACAGTGACAGCTTTTAAATGTTCTGTACAGAAATTGATGGTCGAATTTTCGTCTGAGAAATGTTCCTGAAGTAACTCTTTTAGAGAATCCTACAGATGACTTTTGAAAACGAGCAATTCCTCCTTTCGCCACAATGTTGTCAACTTTTTTCGGTTATTATACCTTCATTGCTAGAGATTTTCCATGGTTTGCCTAGATGTTTTCTAAGTCCTTCGCTGCATATTTGTTGTATGTAGGAAAAGGTTCTACTCAACTTCCAACGCCACATACAAACTGACCTTCGGGACTTTGCGAACAGAAAAGACCCTGCTTCAGCTCACTCTGATCAGGATCTTCCGTGTTCGTCAGTTAGATTACCATTTCCAACATACAACAAATCAGACGACTTGATAGATGGCCATGGATCGCTCTCCCGATCTTTCGGTGGATTTGATTGTTTACGTTTTCACTATAGCCATATAAGGCAAAATTGCCCCGTCCCCTGGCGGCCATGTTTTTCGACCAATTAACATAGCTTGCAGGAATCTGAAAGTGGGTCACTAAAGGAACAAAATTATTTGAAAATCGACCTGACACTTTCGGAGGAGTAGATTTTTAAAGTTTTCACTATAGCCATATAAGGCAAACAATCCCCGCTCCCTGGCGGCCATGTTTTTCGACCAATCAACATGGCTTGAAGGAATCTGATAGAGGGTTATCCAGAGAACATTTCTGCAGAATTATTTGGAAATCTACCAACCAGTTTGGGAGAAGAAGATTTTCTTTTCTTTTCGTTGCCATGGAAAGCAGAATTCAGCATGGATCCCAACAATTTGAAGGAATTCTCGTGAGACCATTGAGAGGATGCTTTCTGTGAAGTTTCATCCAAATGTACCTACTGGTTACTGAGGAGAAGATGTTGACGGACACACGACGTACGACGGACAAAAGGCGATCACAAAAACTCAGTAGAGCTAAAATCAATTATTTAAAAAAACTAAAGATAGGTAGCATCCTCATAATGTCCTCTCCTAAATTCCTTCAAATGTTTTAGAGTCATGCGGAATTCTACATGAACTATAAAATAGAATTATTTCAAGAAACCGAAGACAGGTAGCATCCTCATAATATACTCTCCCTAAATACCTTCAAATGTTTTAGAGTCATGCGGAATTCTACATGAACTATAAAATAGACAAGAAACCAAAAATAAGTATTATCCTCATAATGACCTCTCCCTAAATTCCTTCAAATGTTTTAGAGCCATGCGGAATTCTACATGAACCATTCAATATAATTATTTTTAAGAAACCAAAGGTCGCTAGCTATTCGTGCGACGTAGTTCAAATATTATATCACGTCAACAGGATCATTATGACGTGTCTCGAAGTTTGAAGCGAAATAGCTCAGTCAGCAACCACAATGGTTGTCAATCCACTTTGGGTTTCATGGATTCCGGCACAGCCCTTCCTTTATTCCGATGGACCAAGTGATAAGCGCACAGGAAATGGAACCAGTCGAACCAGTCGCAGCGCTCATGGTGTAGTGCCCTTAGGCAGGGAACATTTTCTAGCCTATTACTGGTTTGTTTACTCAGGGATCATAAATCAATGAATTGTCGCCGTGATATAACTGAAATCAGGAAATTAATTCAGATAATTGGTAAAAGTTCAATTTGTCTTCTGTCAATAGGAAATAGATTATAGGAGTAGGTAGACAGTTGCATGGAAGTAATGTTGTGTTTATTACTTGTGGGACAAAGGCATGAATCGCATGGTTAGGTGAATTGTCTGCAATGATATAACTGAAATACAGTCAAAGAGAGTGTTAAACACCAACAAATAAATATGTCGACCAATTTCGAGGAATCTTAAAAGTGCATTTTTTAATAGATTTGCTAGCTCTTCTGATGAATTGTCCATTGTGAGTCTGTGTATACGTACATTTCCTTTCTCTGCAAAAACCAACTCTGATGAAACTTTATCAGGCTTAAGTGAAAACTTTAAAAATATTCTCCTTCAAATCTATTCGGCCAATTTTCTAAAAACCTTGTAGAAATAATCCTTTGTTGAACCTCAACAAGTTTCCCTCAAATCATATTGATTGGTCAAATACATAGCCACAAGTGGTTGGACTGTTTTGCCTTATATAGCTATATTGATGTAATGTTTGTCTACTGGCAGTGCAGTGTGAGTGGCCCGGTTCGGCCTCTTGTTTAATTAATTTAACTTTTTCGCACATGTAGTCATTAGATTGTAGCTAGATGAGAAATTGCCCGTAATGAGCAATGACTCCCTTTGCTGCAATATGTATACCTGTTCAATAATCATACTTAAATTGATAATGATATGCTTGAATTTTCTACGGAGATGTTTTCAAAGTCGTCTGCTGCAGATTTATTATATATGTGAGAAAGGTAATCAGGATTTTTTGTTTCTTACAATTCAAATGTGAATGAAATGTTTTAGATGTGTGTCCTGTTTATTACAGTGTAATCTGAACCCCTTCCATATACAATAAATCGAATGTGAATGAAATGTTTTAGATGTGTGTCCTGTTTATTACAGTGTAATCTGAACCCCTTCCATATACAATAAATCAAATGTGAATGAAATGTTTTAGATGTGTGTCCTGTTTATTACAGTGTAATCTGAACCCCTTCCATATACAATAAATCAAATGTGAATGAAATGTTTTAGATATGTGTCCTGTTTATTACAGTGTAATCTGAACCCCTTCCATATACAATAAATCAAATGTGAATGAAATGTTTTAGATGTGTGTCCTGTTTATTACAGTGTAATCTGAACCCCTTCCATATACAATAAATCAAATGTGAATGAAATGTTTTAAATGTGTGTCCTGTTTATTACAGTGTAATCTGAACCCCTTCCATATACAATAAATCAAATGTGAATGAAATGTTTTAGATGTGTGTCCTGTTTATTACAGTGTAATCTGAACCCCTTCCATATACAATAAATCAAATGTGAATGAAATGTTTTAGATGTGTGTCCTGTTTATTACAGTGTAATCTGAACCCCTTCCATATACAATAAATCAAATGTGAATGAAATGTTTTGGATGTGTGTCCTGTTTATTACAGTGTAATCTGAACCCCTTCCATATACAATAAATCAAATGTGAATGAAATGTTTTAGATGTGTGTCCTGTTTATTACAGTGTAATCTGAACCCCTTCCATATACAATAAATCAAATGTGAATGAAATGTTTTAGATGTGTGTCCTGTTTATTACAGTGTAATCTGAACCCCTTCCATATACAATAAATCAAATGTGAATGAAATGTTTTAGATGTGTGTCCTGTTTATTACAGTGTAATCTGAAACCCTTCCATATACAATAAATCTTTCACAGACGACTTTAAAAACATTATGGGAAAACAATTTAGAAATAGAGTTGGTAACATTGTGGCAACAGTCGAACTTTCTCAATATGAGCAATTTCTCCTTTTGTAATGTTTTCATCTGCTGCATAGGTGTAGGAAATCGTCTGTCTGTAGGAAATGGTTACACAATTTGTCCCATCAGTGTCATACAATGACTATTCATTAATTATCCATGATGTAAATGCTGATATATAGCTTATCCGGTCAACACGCTCTAAACGTGATTACATTAATCATGATGTAAATGCTGATAGATAGCTTATCTGGTCAACACGCTCTAAACGCGATTACATTAATCATGATGTAATTGCTAATAGATAGCTAACCTGGTGAAAACGCCCTGAAGGTGAGCTATCATTATCACCACTTGTGTGTTACCCATCCGTTTATTAAGTTGGTCATCAATACAATACAAGCAGACACCTTTGAAATCATCTAGAAAAAACATATTGAAATCCTCTATAAATAAAAGAATTATGATTTAAGTGAGTTCAAAACATTGTGACAAAAGGAGAAAGTGCTCAATCATAATGGGCTATTTCTCCATTTGTCACATTGTTTTTAGAAGTCTTCTCGAGGTGGGAAAGGGTTATGAGAACATTATTACAAAAGACCCACTAGTATAATTGGGATTTGAATCAAGTACTTTGATATCACAAGGCTGTGATGTACCTCCCTTAAGCAAGTTTGATCGTTATGAGCAATTTCGTCTTTTTCCACAATGTCTTGAAATGTCTGCTGCAGATCCGCCAAAATGCATCTGCAGGTTTGAAAAGGTTAAATGTAACCGTTTCTCATTAATGTTACCGCACGTTCTGTCTCTGCATCTTAATGTTTCCGTGACAAAATTAAAACAATAAGTACTAAAAGGACACCATGTCAACGATGAGTTTTTCATTAATGGAACTTGGACGGATTTACACTTGATATCATAGACGGAAAAAGGTAACTTTTGGCCTCAATAACAATTTCGCAAGTATGCCTATTCTTGGCTATTTTAAAGAGAAAACTAAATCGTAATTGACATCATTTTCGAAAGGAAGCCTTTTGTTTATTTCTTTACTTTAAGAAAAACTAAATTGACCTCGAATCTTAGTTCTAAAACCGACTGCCCATTAGTTGAAAAAATTTAAAATAAGCATGCTAATTATTCATTCGTTAAACAGATGTTCGTGCTTCCATTCCGCAAGTCTTTCACCTAGCAGATATCGATTCTCGTTCTGCTAATCTACTTGTCTGTTACGCAGCAGAAACCGATTTACACTCTGCCATTCTGCAAAATTGCTACCGGGGTCGTAAGTGAAAATGCACGTGTGATCTAATCACATACATAATTGAAGGGAAGCCGAATGGTTTAGTAATTAAGGAAAATTCGTGAAAAATGTAAGGTCTAAAGCAACTTCAATACTTTTGTATCAGCCGAAAGCAAATGTGTTTCCGGCATCAGCCTCAATTAGACTTTCTCGACCTTTTTTCCCCAGAAATGTTCAACTATTATATAGATAGTATTTCTTGAATTGCCCCTTTAAAGCTTTCGTGTAAAATATATAGGATTTATTGTTTGCTGCAAACAACAGCTGTATTTCCATTAACCCTTTCCCTCATACGACAATTCTGAAACAGACGACTTTGAACATATTTTGTCAAAAAAAAGAAAATCTCAATAATTGAAAGGGTAACCTATGACTAAAAGTGGAATACATTGTGGCCAAGGGAGAAATTGCTCGTTTTGAGCAATTTCTTCTTTTGTCACTATGTTTTCAAAAAGCCGTCTGCTGCAGAGGCGTCAGAAAGGGTTCCCATCAGCATCAACATCTGTCTGCAGAAAGGAAAGGATTAAATAGTGTACATGCAACGTACCATTTCATTGTACATGTTTTAGGCTGAATATTCGAACATTTCTCAAAACAAAAGTTCAATGCTATGGTTAGTATGAATTAAATGCAAGATTGAGTTGTGAAACCCTCCTTAGAACGACAGTTTAATATTTTCACGTTTAGTTGTTCAGAAAGGCAAATCAGAAAATGTTAAAAAAATGATAAAAAAATGGTTTCTTTGATGATCATGGAAAGCATTGTACGACATCGAGATATTGCACGTTTTGAGCAATTTCTCCTTTTCCTACAATGTTTTTCTTAGTGGTCTCCTTCAGAGAATTTAAACTGTCAAATAGCGTGTCCCCTCTCTGGAACAGCTACATTTCTTTGTATCTGCTAGATGTCTCTCTCAAATAGCGTGTCCCCTCTCTGGAACAGCTACACTTCTTTGTATCTGCCAGATGTCTCTCTCAAATAGCGTGTCCCCTCTCTGGAACAGCTACACTTCTTTGTATCTGCTAGATGTCTTTCTCAAATAGCGTGTCCCCTCTCTGGAACAGCTACACTTTTTTTGTATCTGCTAGATGTCTCTGTCAAATAGCGTGTACCCTCTCTAGAACAGCTGCACTTCTTTGTATCTGCTAGATGTCTCTGTCAAATAGCGTGTCCCCTCTCTAGAACAGCTACACTTCTTTGTATCTGCTAGATGTCTCTGTCAAATAGCGTGTCCCCTCTCTGGAACAGCTACACTTCTTTGTATCTGCTAGATGTCTCTCTCAAATAGCGTGTCCCCTCTCTGGAACAGCTACACTTCTTTGTATCTGCTAGATGTCTCTGTCAAATAGCGTGTCCCCTCTCTAGAACAGCTAAACTTCTTTGTATCTGCTAGATGTCTCTCTCAATCAGCGTGTCCCCTCTCTAGAACAGCTACACTTCTTTGTATCTGCTAGATGTCTCTCTCAAATAGCGTGTCCCCTCTCTAGAACAGCTACACTTCTTTGTATCTGCTAGATGGCTCTCTCAAATAGCATTTCCCCTCTCTGGAACAGCTACACTTCTTTGTATCTGCTAGATGTCTCTGTCAAATAGCGTGTCCCCTCTCTAGAACAGCTACACTTCTTTGTATCTGCTAGATGTCTCTCTCAAATAGCGTGTCCCCTCTCTAGAACAGCTACACTTCTTTGTATCTGCTAGATGTCTCTCTCAAATAGCGTGTCCCCTCTCTAGAACAGCTACACTTCTTTGAATCTGCTAGATGTCTCTCTCAAATAGCGTGTCCCCTCTCTAGAACAGCTACACTTCTTTGTATCTGCTAGATGTCTCTCTCAAATAGCGTGTCCCCTCTCTGGAACAGCTACACTTCTTTGTATCTGCTAGATGTCTCTCTCAAATAGCGTGTCCCCTCTCTAGAACAGCTACACTTCTTTGGATGTGCTAGATGTCTCTCTCAAATAGCGTGTCCTCTCTCTGGAACAGCTACACTTCTTTGTATCTGCTAGATGTCTCTCTCAAATAGCGTGTCCCCTCTCTAGAATAGCTACACTTCTTTGTATCTGCTAGATGTCTCTCTGAAATAGCGTGTCCTCTCTCTGGAACAGCTACACTTATTTGTATCTGCTAGATGTCTCTCTGAAATAGCGTGTCCCCTCTCTAGAACAGCTACACTTCTTTGTATCTGCTAGATGTCTCTCTCAAATAGCGTGTCCCCTCTGTAGAACAGCTACACTTCTTTGTATCTGCTAGATGTCTCTCTCAAATAGCGTGTCCCCTCTCTAGAACAGCTACACTTCTTTGTATCTGCTAGATGTCTCTCTGAAATAGCGTGTCCCCTCTCTAGAACAGCTACACTTCTTTGTATCTGCTTGATGTCTCTCTCAAATAGCGTGTCCCCTCTCTGGAACAGCTACACTTCTTTGTATCTGCTAGATGTCTCTCTCAAATAGCGTGTCCCCTCTCTGGAACAGCTACACTTGTATCTGCTAGATGTCTCTCTCAAATAGCGTGTCCCCTCTCTAGAACAGCTACACTTCTTTGTATCTGCTAGTTGTCTCTCTGAAATAGCGTGTCCCCTCTCTAGAACAGCTACACTTCTTTGTATCTGCTAGATGTCTCTCTCAAATAGCGTGTCCCCTCTCTAGAACAGCTACACTTCTTTGTATCTGCTAGATGTCTCTCTCAAATAGCGTGTCCCCTCTCTGGAACAGCTACACTTCTTTGTATCTGCTAGATGTCTCTCTCAAATAGCGTGTCCCTTCTCTGGAACAGCTACACTTCTTTGTATCTGCTAGATGTCTCTCTCAAATAGCGTGTCCCCTCTCTAGAACAGCTACACTTCTTTGTATCTGCTAGATGTCTCTCTCAAATAGCGTGTCCCCACTCTAAAACAGATACACTTCTTTGAATCTGCTAGATGTCTCTCTCAAATAGCGTGTCCCCTCTCTGGAACAGCTACACTTCTTTGTATCTGCTAGATGTCTCTCTCAAATAGCGTGTCCCCTCTCTGGAACAGCTACACTTCTTTGTATCTGCTAGATGTCTCTCTAAACAGGTCGCACCGCAATGAACGTGTTTATACACAGTCATGAACTCCTCCAGACGTTGGTAATAACATTTTAAATTTAGCACATAGGCGTTAACTAACCTTAGATACCCTTTGATATCCTATCAGTATAAAACAGGATTTAAACCATTTAAATGATAAACTATTTTGGACTCATTCAACCTGGGTTTGGCTGTTTTACGTACTCAGCTGATAAAGGTTAAATTCCACGATTTGCTATGTTTCATTTCACGACGACAGTTTATATATTCATGATCCTTGGGGGAACTAGTACTAGGTGTTAAGTTATAATTGACTAACTTTCTCTATGATACGGTAACTACATATTGACAGGCGTAGTTCACGTGCACATAGATATGTATGAATGATTAGATTTGACCAATAATTAATTTCTCCATTTGCCATGATGTTTTCAACTCTATTTATTCATTACTATTTCATTTATAAAGAGATTTTCTACATTTTTGCCAACTTATTTTCGAATTTGCCTGCTGCAGATTTATTGAATGTGGGAACAGACAAGAGATAAGTTCTCTTTTACACGAAATTAACAGGTATTTAATCTTGTGTCTGGTTATTATAAGTGTATTTCTTTTACAATTTTGCAGGAAATTAAAAGCATAAAGTTAAATGGGTTGGGCCTTCCGTATTTTTCTGTGGATGTGGATATATTATATTATGTTCCGAGTTGATGGTGTTTTTTTTTACCGTTCATTCATTAACAATATAAACATTGTCATTCTCCATCATCCAACCTCATTAATATACTCATTATATACATTTGAGTCGTCCTGCGAGAAAACCAACATTATTGTCTCTGCGTAATGTATCGACCCAGATCAGTCTGCCCAATCCGCGCAGGCTATTCCAGGCCGACACAATCCGTCTCAGGGGGATAGAGGTATAGAGTAATGATTCCTGAAACAGAAAATCCACAGGAGGAGATAAGTTTCTGTCCAGGTTATCCTTCGCGGTACTCTTAGGCTGATCCGGGTCGATACTTTACGCAGAGTCCACAACAATACATTTTATCATATATTTGGAATAAGTATTTCCACTTGTGTACTCACCTTTCTTACTGTACTTACTTACTTATGGCCCATTACTTTTTTCTACATATAGTATATTATAGCACCCTTTCTGTATCCTCGCTCTACATCGGGGGGAGCATCCATCGGTTTCACCGATATCTTGCTGAATGCAGTTGAAAGAATGATTTAAAAAATGGTCTGCCGAATATCTTTTATGAGCAAGCAATATTTCCTTTTGTCACAATGTTTTCAACTCTATTAAAAAATTCTGCTTTCATTTAAAGAGATGTACCAACATTTTTCCAAGATGTTTTGAAAGTTTTCTGCTGCAGGTTTGATTGATGCGGGAAAGTGTTACAGCAAACAAAAAATCTTTTTAAACAAATTGATGAATGACATCCTTTGTCTTCCACCATTGGCTAACAGTATATGTGGAAAAGCAGCCAGTTGCTTAGAAAGACTGTTGCATGGAGTACTGGTGTGAGTAAGCCAGGAAAGGCTTGGGTAGGTCAACTGGCCGCCATCATATGACTGTAAAATAACTTAACCCAATTACTTAACCCAATCAATAATTCAATCATGAAAACCTAAAAATTTCAATGAAAATACATGTATGTCATAACAATATACATGTACATCTAAGTACAAAGGTCAGGAGTAGGTCAATATTGTAAATATAAGGAGGTGTAAACAGGTATTTGGTCGAAACTCCCATTAAATGAAAGTACAATAATAATAATTGTCTCTCTCTCTCTCTCTCTCTCTCTCTCTCTCTCTCTCTCTCTCTCTCTCTCTCTCTCTCTCTCTCTCTCTATCTTTCTATCTCTCGCTCGCTCTTTTGTTTAATCGTTTACCACATACAATAAATCGGCAGCTAACGACTTTGAAAATACTAGGTTAAAATATGGAAACTCTTTAAATGAAAGAGCATTAAAGTATAAAGTTGAAAAAATAGGTAAAACTTGCCGCAAAATGAGAAATTGCTCATTATCATCATTTTTTCTTTTGACAATTTTTTTTTAAAAAAGTCGTCTGCTGCTGAGGTGTCAAAAAGCATTTATATAGAAAGGGATTAAAAGAAGCTTCATTTTTTTCTAAATGATGACCTTCTCTTTATGAAAATTAAAATCAAAGTTGAGACAATTATATACCTATACACTATTGCACTTTAAACAAAAAATGAGAAAGAAAATTATTTTAAAACTATCCCTTTTTCAGAATCCCTTTTTCAGACACAGGTAACGTATGCAGCCTTACAAGCAGATGACTCTTAACCCTATCCTTCATAGAACAAATCTGCAGCAGACGATGTTGAAAACACCTATGCAAAAACAGATTATTTTTCTATACATGTTTATAGAGCTGAAAACATTGTGGAAAAAGGAGAAATTGCTCATCATGAAATTATCAAGTCGAAAATATAATTTATAGAGATTTTCCATACTTTTTCCTCAATATTTTTAAGTAATTTGCTGCAGATTTGCAGATTTGTAGTTCTAGAGAAAGAGTTCAAGACAAACGCGACAGTTTCGGTTCTATATATTTTTTTCATTAGCCAAGTTGAAGGAAAATCGACAACAGAGCACTTGCCACTTATGTTGATCTAGATAAACCTATACATATGTGTAGTTTGACCCAACTCTGCACTTTTTGCTGATTAGTGACAGACAGTTTCAAGTTTCTTTTTGTGAATTTAAATCCGGCTTATTTTTCTATACTTTATTACTTGTCATAAATATGTCAAGATGAGTTTTTCCTGGAACACAGCTTATAAACAAGGAGTATTTTTATATCTAGGCACAAGGTAATCTAATCAGGTCACGCTGTCCGTCGTCCATCTGTCTGTCCTTTTTCTGACACAATACTTCCAGTTAACTGGAAATCTAGAACCCCACCACCTAAAATAATATGATCAAACTTTAATCTCATTTATTCTTATTGTGCATTTGTTATATGAAGCTCTCATTATGAATCACTTTCTTTGCGTAGTTCACTTAATAATTAGTAAAGTGTACCTTGTTAAACTGTCATAAAACACCGTTCGAATTTTTTAAGTGATAGCAATTGTTATAATTAGATGTATAGAATAAATGTACTGCATGTACGTTCAACCTCCATTTAAGATCTTAGGGAGGATAATTCGAGAGATTATTATTTACTTTTGTGTTCTGTAATTTTGTATTTTTTTTTACACATTCACGTATAATATGTTATGTTAATATGTTTGTACGATGATGATCTGGATTTAAGATCAAATCAATAAACTTATGTTCTGTTCTGTTCTGTTCTGTTATATTTTATTTTGCAGTCAGCAGGTTGGTGGAAACATGAGTTTTGCTATAAACGGTCTGTTCGACAATATCATGAGGTAAAGACTTATTCCTTTCCCACATAAAACAAATCTGCAGCAGACAGTCTTTGAAAACATTTACATAAAATACCAAAGATTCTTATAAATTAAATATCCAAGAGGTAAAACAGGTCATGGTGAATTGTTGTCAGTTGTTGTCAGTTGTGCGTCTGTGCATGTGTTCTTTTAATGGGGATGGAACTTCATAGGTAGCATCCTCTCAATGTCCAGTCATAAATTGTTGGGATCCATGCACAATTATGGTTTCCATGGCAACTGATAAATACTTTAAAAAATCATTTCCTCCCAAACTAGTTGGTTGATTTTCAAAAAAAGGAAAATCAGATTCCTTCCAGCCGTGTTGATTGGTCAAAAACGATGACTGTTAGCAGGTGGTGCTATTTGGCATAATAAAGCTATAGTGAAAACTAGAATAATCTTCTTCTCTCAAAATATGTAGCCGATTTTCAAATAATGTTGTCGAAGTGCTTCTTGAATGACCCTCTATCAGATTCCTTCAAGCCATGATGATTGGTCAAAAGACATGACCGCCAGGGACAGGCTGTTTAGCCTTTAAATATGGGTATAGTGAACACTTTAAAAATCTTCTCCTCCCAACGTATCAAGCCACTTTTCAAATCATTGCGTAGACTTTGATATACAGTATTAATTACAGCATATTTACCATGTTATAAAATATAACAACTTCTCCTTGTGTAACTATGTTTTCAATTCTATTTAATAGATATACTTTCATTTATCTTTATTTTCCATATTTTTGGCTAGATGTTTTCAAAGTTATTTGCTGCAGACTTGTTGTATGGTGGAAAGTGTTGAATGTGCTGAGGTTAATTAAGCAAGTTAAATTTCACTGATATTCATAAGCAGTATAATATGCTTCTTAGAGCTATCGTTGGTGGAAGTAGGGACATAGATATACGTTTCTGGTGGTATTATTGGTGGAAGTAGGGACGTAGATATACGTTTCTGGTGGTATCATTGGTGGAAGTAGGGACATAGATATACGTTTCTGGTGGTATCATTGGTGGAAGTAGGGACGTAGATATACGTTTCTGGTAGTATCATAGGTGGAAGTAGGGACATATATATACGTTTCTGGTGATATCATTGGTGGAAGTAGGGACGTAGATATACGTTTCTGGGGGAATCATTGGTGGAAGTAGGGACATAGATATACGTTTCTGGTGGTATCATTGGTGGAAGTAGGGACGTAGATATACGTTTCTGGTGATATCATTGGTGGAAGTAGGGACGTAGATATACGATTTTGGTGAAAGTTACATGGTTACCTACGTTTTTCAGACATTTATCCATGTTCTATGCAGAAGAAGACGTTTGTGATTTAATTAGTGCTGAGCGAATAGTTGACGTAAGATTAGAGTAAGTTTACCTTTTATTAGATGCAGAGAACTAGTTTCGGTTCTATATATTTTTTTCATTAGCCAAGTTGAAGAAAAATCGACAACAGAGCACTTGCCACTTATGTTGATCTAGATAAACCTATACATATGTGTAGTTTGACCCAATTCTGCACTTTTTGCTGATTAGTGACAGACAGTTTCAAGTTTCTTTTTGTGAATTTAAATCCGGCTTATTTTTCTATACTTTATTACTTGTCATAAATATGTCAAGATGAGTTTTTCCTGGAACACAGCTTATAAACAAGGAGTATTTTTATATCTAGGCACAAGGTAATCTAATCAGGTCACGCTGTCCGTCGTCCATCTGTCTGTCCTTTTTCTGACACAATACTTCCAGTTAACTGGAAATCTAGAACCCCACCACCTAAAATAATATGATCAAACTTTAATCTCATTTATTCTTATTGTGCATTTGTTATATGAAGCTCTCATTATGAATCACTTTCTTTGCGTAGTTCACTTAATAATTAGTAAAGTGTACCTTGTTAAACTGTCATAAAACACCGTTCGAATTTTTTAAGTGATAGCAATTGTTATAATTAGATGTATAGAATAAATGTACTGCATGTACGTTCAACCTCCATTTAAGATCTTAGGGAGGATAATTCGAGAGATTATTATTTACTTTTGTGTTCTGTAATTTTGTATTTTTTTTTACACATTCACGTATGATATGTTATGTTAATATGTTTGTACGATGATGATCTGGATTTAAGATCAAATCAATAAACTTATGTTCTGTTCTGTTCTGTTCTGTTATATTTTATTTTGCAGTCAGCAGGTTGGTGGAAACATGAGTTTTGCTATAAACGGTCTGTTCGACAATATCATGAGGTAAAGACTTATTCCTTTCCCACATAAAACAAATCTGCAGCAGACAGTCTTGAAAACATTTACATAAAATACCAAAGATTCTTATAAATTAAATATCCAAGAGGTAAAACAGGTCATGGTGAATTATTGTCAGTTGTTGTCAGTTGTGCGTCTGTGCATGTGTTCTTTTAATGGGGATGGAACTTCATAGGTAGCATCCTCTCAATGTCCAGTCATAAATTGTTGGGATCCATGCACAATTATGGTTTCCATGGCAACTGATAAATACTTTAAAAAATCATTTCCTCCCAAACTAGTTGGTTGATTTTCAAAAAAAGGAAAATCAGATTCCTTCCAGCCGTGTTGATTGGTCAAAAACGATGACTGTTAGCAGGTGGTGCTATTTGGCATAATAAAGCTATAGTGAAAACTAGAATAATCTTCTTCTCTCAAAATATGTAGCCGATTTTCAAATAATGTTGTCGAAGTGCTTCTTGAATGACCCTCTATCAGATTCCTTCAAGCCATGATGATTGGTCAAAAGACATGACCGCCAGGGACAGGCTGTTTAGCCTTTAAATATGGGTATAGTGAACACTTTAAAAATCTTCTCCTCCCAACGTATCAAGCCACTTTTCAAATCATTGTGTAGACTTTGATATACAGTATTAATTACAGCATATTTACCATGTTATAAAATATAACAACTTCTCCTTGTGTAACTATGTTTTCAATTCTATTTAATAGATATACTTTCATTTATCTTTATTTTCCATATTTTTGGCTAGATGTTTTCAAAGTTATTTGCTGCAGACTTGTTGTATGGTGGAAAGTGTTGAATGTGCTGGGGTTAATTAAGCAAGTTAAATTTCACTGATATTCATAAGCAGTATAATATGCTTCTTAGAGTTATCGTTGGTGGAAGTAGGGACATAGATATACGTTTCTGGTGGTATTATTGGTGGAAGTAGGGACGTAGATATACGTTTCTGGTGGTATCATTGGTGGAAGTAGGGACATAGATATACGTTTCTGGTGGTATCATTGGTGGAAGTAGGGACGTAGATATACGTTTCTGGTGGTATCATAGGTGGAAGTAGGGACATAGATATACGTTTCTGGTGATATCATTGGTGGAAGTAGGGACGTAGATATACGTTTCTGGTGGAATCATTGGTGGAAGTAGGGACATAGATATACGTTTCTGGTGGTATCATTGGTGGAAGTAGGGACGTAGATATACGTTTCTGGTGATATCATTGGTGGAAGTAGGGACGTAGATATACGATTTTGGTGAAAGTTACATGGTTACCTACGTTTTTCAGACATTTATCCATGTTCTATGCAGAAGAAGACGTTTGTGATTTAATTAGTGCTGAGCGAATAGTTGACGTAAGATTAGAGTAAGTTTACCTTTTATTAGATGCAGAGAACTAGATAAGGAGGAGTAAACAGGTCTTTGTTCAATATTATCTCTGTTAGCACTCATTAAAATCTATGTTGTGGCTACTCAAAACAATCCTCTCACTGAGACTTTAGAGTACCCACAACATAGGTTTTGGAGGTCAAATAAGGATTCTAGATCATAAAAAATATCCCTTATCTACAGCTCTGTTGATATGACATCTTTTTTGGATTTAGCTCTTTTCCATGTTCAGACAGAGCAATTTCTCCTTATGCCACAATTTTGTCAACTCTTTTTCAAGAATGATACTTAGCATATTTTCTTCTAGAAGTTTTTTTTTGTATATTGGAAACAGTTAACCCTTTCCCACATTCGACAAATCTGAAGGAGTTACTTAAACTAGTGATATCGACAAAATGTTTTGATGTGCAGGTCATATGATCTACATTGACATAAACACAATGTATCTTTCTTTTCAAATGAAACTTGGTACATATGTTCTTAGGAACAATACACATGTCTTTACCAATACCAATCTTTACACATAACTTTGGCTTTAATATTTATACAGTATTGTACAGTAACAGTAATGCCCCCTTTTCATCAGACGAGCGTTGGCATTCGCTCAGCGGCGCTCTTGTTATTTGTTGAACGGATGGAAATAATTAGGGCATTTATGACCCGTGTAGATCCAGATAACCCAGCATATCTGTGCATTCTTATCTGATTCTGCACTGTTAATTTGAAAGTCAAAGAAGCATTCAAAAGACTTTGATATACAGTATTAATTACAGCATATTTACCATGGATGTGTATATCGATCGTTTTGAACACCTGTCCATATACTCAAAGGTTGGTTAGCGAAGAGCACAGCTCAGTTAACCTTTATCAACATACAACAAATCTGCAGCGGATGTCGTTGAAAGCATATTGATAACAATTTGTACAATCTCCAATTATTAATAATTGAACAGAGTTGAAAACATTGTGGCAAAAAGAGGAAATTATGAGCAATTTCTTTTTTGTGCTACAATGTTTTCAAAAGTCATCTTCTGCAGATGTGCCAGAATGCGACTACAAATTGGAAAGGCTTAACCTTTGAAAAATTCGACCAAGCTTCTCTTGAACATGTTCAAAACATAATATAGGTTGAAGCCCAACAATAAACTAATAAGGCCACAGGGGTTATCTCCCTTAGACCAATAGAAATACAGTAATTATTACTGAGCACATGCGTCTGAGTTTCCAAAACCCATACTGGACCATGTTACTTCTAATAGTCTCTCTATATGATTCATATACTATAATAACAGTTTGCATGGATGCAAAGTTTTTGGTAAAAACCCACACTGGACCATGTTACTTCTAATAGTCTATCCAATGGTTCTTATACTATAATAACAGTTTGCATGGATGCATGGATGCAAAGTTTTTGGTAAAAAACCCACACTGGACCATGTTACTTCTAATAGTCTCTCTATATGGTTCTTATACTATAATAACAGTTTGCAAGAATGCATGGATGCAAAGTTTTGGGTAAAAACCCACACTGGACCATGTTACTTCTAATAGTCTATCCAATGGTTCTTATACTATAATAACAGTTTGCATGGATGCATGGATGCAAAGTTTTTGGTAAAAACCCACACTGGACCATGTTACTTCTAATAGTCTCTCTATATGGTTCATATACTATAATAACAGTTTGAATGGAGTATATTAAACTTTTCTCAATTGCAGACATTTTTTTATGCATTTTTCAGAGGTTAAGTTTTGAAAACACTGTGAGAAAAAGAGGAATT
>JASEVX010000001.1:34702490-34761657 GCA_031761405.1 Serripes groenlandicus | reverse complement strand
CTCTCTGTCTCTGTCTCTGTCTCTCTCTCTCTCTCTCTGTCTCTCTCTGTCTCTCTCTCTCTCTCTCTCTCTCTCTCTCTGTGTCTATCTCTGTCTCTCTCTCTCTCTCTCTCTCTCTGTCTCTCTCTCTGTCTCTCTGTCTCTCTCTCTCTCTCTCTGTCTCTCTCTCTCTCTCTCTCTCTCTCTCTGTCTCTCTCTCTCTCTCCCTCTCTCTCTCTCCCTCTCTCTCTCTCTCTCTCTCTCTCTCTCTCTCTCTCTCTCTCTCTCTCTCTCTCTCTCTCTCTCTCTCTCTCTCTCTCTCTCTCTCTCTCTCTCATCTCTCTCTCCTCTCTCTCTCTCTCTCTCTCTCTCTCTCTTCTCTCTCTCTCTCTCTCTCTCTCTCTCTCTCTCTCTCTCTCTAGCAAACATATCGTTTTAGATTGAATGAAGTACAATGTTGTACTGTGCCAAACTGCCAATCAGATCCTTCGTACTAAAACTATTATTATAGAGATTACATGTAACTGGCCCAGTTAGCTCAGTCAGTACAGCACTCGCTCTGAAAATAAGAGGTCCCGTGTTCAAGTCCTGGACTGGCTTCATATGTTTCTCTTCATGTGAGATGATGTTCTTTCTTTTCTGTAAATATGAAATTGTACTACTCCTTGCTGCATTTTGATTCCAAACATTTGTTAATGTTTAGTTTTTAGAGACGATAAACAGAACGCACATTTACGATCGCAGCCATTTTTCTATGCATCTCCACGTAGGAGAGTTTCGTAAATGTAAGCGTCATTTCGATTGGTTGAAGTGAATTCTATTCTGTTCTGTCAACACGGCGAAATGACTGAAAAATCCCACGGGTTATGTTGGAGCATAAATAATAATTGAATAAATCATAGTCTAGGCAATAATACATGAACAATTAAATTCCTAAGAAAAAATATAATAAAGCAAGCACATGATATTGACATAATATAAATATGTTTGCACAATATGTAAAGATCATTGTACATAATGTAATAACAAACAGACATAATAATGGAGTTTCATCACGTCTAAAGACAGTGCCGGCGTTCCATAGGAAGACATTAATCTAGTCTTTGTTCACAGGTGCTTTTTATTTGCAGGCTCATGTATGGTTTCTATAGACAGGGATTTGTTATATCCACAATGGTCTTTATCACAGGTTTGACTGTCGAAATAATGTACTACCCTCCACTCTTTTAACACAAATTAAGACTGTTTTAGGTTTGAGAAACTTGATGCAATAATAAAGGTTGATTGATTAGAGTTTAATGTCCTATTCAATGGTAGTTCAGTTATATATTCCGACCGCGAGTTCATCTTTACCGCGATTCTTGGATTTCTTGCACCTGTATTCGACACAACATTCTTCTCAGGCAACTGGCTACCTTCCTCATATAGGCGCTTTCTGACGACTCTGCAGCAGACGGCTTTTTGAAAACATAGTGACACAAGAAGAAATTGCTCAAAACTTTTTGCCACAATGTATTCCACTTTTAGTCATAGGTTATCCTTTCAATTATACATAGAGATTTTCTATTTTTTGACAAAATATATTCAAAGTCGTCTGCTGCAGAATTGTCGTATGACGGAATGGGATATATACTATTTAGCCTATTGGTAGAAGACAAATGATGAAAGTCACGATTAATTTTGTCAACGATTGCCTTTATTACGGTGTTCCGTTAGGGCCATCGTTCTATCGCGCACACGATGACACGATGTTGATAGTACGATGACACGATGGTTATGGCACGATGGCACGATGACGCAATGTAATATCGCATCATCGTCATCGTGCCATCGTAGCATCACTCCATCACCATCGTGTCATCGTCATCGTGCTATCGTGTCATCACCATCGTGTCATCGTATCATCACCATCGTGTCATCACCATCGCGTACTCGTCCTATCGTGGCATCGCGTGTGCTTATTGACAGCGCGATAGCACGATGTCCCTAACGGACCACCGTAGTTTATCAATAGTTGCCTGCAGTAGATACATCAACATATGTCTGTGTTTTGAGGATCATTTTCTTGCTTTATTTGAAATTATCATTGATACATAAATAAATCTAGAGAAACAGTTTTCAAGCAGAAATGAAAACAGTGTGGGAGGAGAAGACATATCTTTGGTTTAACCGAAATACAAAATACCTGCAGCAGACGATGTTCAAGACATTTAGGCAATAGTCTGTATCAGAGAAGGGTTAATTCATTACGAAATACAAAATACCTGCAGCAGACGACATACAAGACATCTAGGCAATAGTCTGTATCAGGGAAGGGGTTAATCTATTACGAAATACAAAATATCTGCAGCAGACGACTTACAAGACATCTAGGCAATAGTCTGCATCAGGGAAGGGTTAATTAGTCGCCGGGCAGAAGCCCGCGACTTCTATTTTTAATAGGTTTTCTGAAATCACATGGGAGGGGGAATTATTATTAGAAAGAAACACATTTAGATGTCTTGAACATATTACAATTGTGTTTGTTTAAAAACACTAAGTAATGACACATCTAAAATGAAATAAATATTCCGATGTTTTAGGTATTTTCAGTTTCTTTATTTTGACTCGCATTTATGTTTTTTTGTTTTATTTACGAAGACAAAACAGTCCCTATTAGCTAGACTGGTAAGGTTTATTTTACACTATATACTACATGTAATCAAAAGTCGATAACTACAAACCTTTACGTCGCAGTCTAATTTGTTTACTTACGCGCACCTGCCTGACTCGCGAATACCAACTGCGTAGAACAATCTCGTTTGCAGAGAGCCGCTGTTTACACTCACTTACAAATAGTAAATTATAGGTGATTTAAAATGTTTCTTTGGTTCGAAACAAATGAAGAAAAGAACAAACCGAGATAAAACTGGTTTTAATGGAAAAATGACTTTGAACGAACACTCTCTGCCTATAAAGAGAGTTTCAAGAACGACACCTCTGCGAATAAGAAAGAATCGGGTCTTTCGTACAAAATTATTTCGTCCTTGACAATTTTAAATGTGTCATTTAATTCCCTAAAGGCATATTGCTTCCGATCTGCATATTATTATGCATCATTGACACAAGGGCGCTCATCATAATATAATTTTAAAACATGAGTAGTTCGTTGTTTTCATTATAAAAAAGGAAGGAAAGAATTAAAATAAATTAACATGTTGTAGGGCTAAGTTTATGTTCGAAATTAAGTTTAAATTATACAACAATTTCAATGAAATATAACTGTTTAGTTGATATTATATTTCGAAGGTGGTCTAATTTATAAATATTGGACTACATTTCAACATTTGTTAAAGTATGATATAATTAGGATGCTAAGCTAATATCATTTTGAGAACAAGAGAAAACTCATGTCTTCAGCGATTTAACCCTTATCTCATTGTTTTAAAAGTAGATTGCTGCAAAGGTGTCCACTGTTGACTTTAAAAGAGGAAAGGTAAAATGACGTGCTATTGCATGCAAATCCTAAATTGTCTGTTTTGTGGTTTTATTGAAAAATAATAAAATTCAAATATTCTGACAAACAGCTTGAAAAGTGTATGTGGAATTCACAAATCTTATAATTATTCCTTAATGAAAGCACTGTATACATACTAAGACTAATGATTGGCAAGATTACTCATTTCCATTACTGTTTATGATCAATAGTTAGTTGGTTGTGTGTATGGTCAACCTACTTTGGAATGGAGATTGATCATAAACAATGAAAGGCTTCAATTATCATTCACTTCGTTGACAAAACAATGCAAGTTATGATACATTTTCACTTGACCCCATCCCTGATGTTCCAATATGCCCTTCAGTTGATAACTGTTTATTCAACTACTATAATGTTAGTGTTATGCATAACTTCACTATGGATATCCGGCGACATTGGTGCGTTGCATCAACTTTCTCTTGCTCATTCCGAAATACAAAATACCTGCAGCAGACGACTTACAAGACATCTAAGTAATAGTCTGTATCAGGGAAGATTAATCCATTACGAAATACAAAATATCTGCAGCAGACGACTTACAAGACATCTAGGCAATAGTCTGTATCAGGGAAGGGTTAATTCATTACGAAATACAAAATACCTGCAGCAGACGACTTACAAGACATCTAGGCAATAGTCTGTATCAGGGAAGGGGTTAATCCATTACGAAATACAAAATATCTGCACATACGACTTACAAGACATCTAGGAAATAGTCTGTATCAGGGAAGGGTTAATTCAATCCGAAATACAAAATACCTGCAGCAGACGACTTACAATACATCTAGGTAATAGTCTGTATCAGAGAAGATTAATCCATTACGAAATAGAAAATACCTGCAGCAGACGAATAACAAGACATCTAGGCAAGATACAGCAGGTCTCTATGAATGAGTGTATCAATATTTAATGGAGTTGAAAACATTTCGGCAAAAGAAGTGAAATTGCTCATAATTAACACTTCCTCTTTTTGTCGGAGTGTTTTCAAAACCTTACCACTGCAAATGCATCAAAACATGTCTGCAATTGAGAAAAGTTTAATATACTCCATTCAAACTGTTATTATAGTATATGAACCATATAGAGAGACTATTAGAAGTAACATGGTCCAGTGTGGGTTTTTACCAAAAACTTTGCATACATGCATCTATGCAAACTGTTATTATAGTATAAGAACCATTGGATAGACTATTAAAAGTAGCATGGTCCAGTGTGGGTTTTTACCAAAAACTTTGCATCCATGCATTCTTGCAAACTGTTATTATAGTATAAGAACCATATAGAGAGACTATTAGAAGTAACATGGTCCTGTGTGGGTTTTTACCAAAAACTTTGCATCCATGAATCCATGCAAACTGTTATTATAGTATAAGAACCATATAGAGAGACTATTAGAAGTAACATGGTCCAGTGTGGGGTTTTACCAAACACTTTGCATCCATGCATCCATGCAAACTGTTATTATAGTATAAGAACCATATAGAGACTATTAGAAGTAACATGGTCCAGTGTGGGTTTTTACCAAAAGCTTTGCATCCATGCAAACTGTTATTATAGTATATGAATCATATAGAGAGACTTTTAGAAGTAACATGGTCCAGTGTGGGTTTTGAAAACTCAGACGCATGTGCTCAGTGTTAATTACTGTATTTCTATTGGTCTAAGGGAGATAACGCCTGTGGCCTTATAAGTTTATTGTTTGGCTTCAACCTATATTATGTTTTGGACATGTTTAAGAGAAGTTTGGTAGCATTTTTCAAAGAGTAACCCTTTCCAACTTGTTGTTGCATTCTGGCACATCTGCAGAAGATGACCTTTGAAAACATTGTGGCCCCAAAAAAGAAATTGCTCATAATTTCCTCTTTTTGCCACAATGTTTTCAACTCTGTTCAATTATTAATAATTGGAGATTTTACAAATTGTTATCAATATGCTTTCAAAGAAATCTGCTGCAGATGTGTTGTATGTTGATAATGGTTAACTGAGCTGTGCTCTTCCCTAATCAACCTTTGAGTATATGGACAGGTGTTCAAAACGATCGATATACACATCCATGGTAAATATGCTGTAATTAATACTGTATATCAAAGACTTTTGAATGCTTCTTTAACTATCAAGTGAACAGGGCAGAACCAGATAAGGCTGCACAGATATGCTGGGTTATCTGGATCTACAACGGTCATAAATGCCCTAAGTATTACCATCCGTTCAACACATAACAAGAACGCCGCTGAGCGAAAGCCAACGCTAATCTGTTGAGAAAGGGGCATTACTGTGACTGTAACATACTGTATAAATATTAAAACCAGAGTTATGTGTAAAGATTGGTATTGGTAAAAAGACATGTGTATTGTTCCTAAGAACATGTGCACCAAATTTCATTTGAAAAGAAAGGTGCATTGTATTTATGTCAATGTAGATCAATATGACCTGCACATCAAATGTTTTGTCGATATCACTATCGAATGTGGGAAAGACTTAACTGTTTCCAATATATACAAAAAAATTCAAGAAGAAAATATGCTAAGTATCATTCTTGAAAAACAGTTTCTGAACATTGTGGCATAAGGAGAAATTGCTCGGTCTGGTATGGAGCATATCCTGTGTCAAAAATCCAGCCTTGTATATTTGCCTTTTTTAAGTGTGTCAAAACTAGAAATACTTTTGTATGATGGTCACTTTACTTTTTCAACTATACTTTTCCGGTTTAACAAACGCATGTCGAAAATATAGCCTCGTATATCTGCATTTGTAGGTTTGTCAAATCTCGAAATGATTATGTAGATGGTAGATTTACTTTTTAAACCATACTTTTCCGGTTTAACAAACGCATCTTCACACTTCTAGAACCAGAAAATATCATTCTCAAATAAAAAAAAAGTACACTTGGCGATTAACAAACGTTTGTTTATAGCCACACTTCGCGTATATCAATCAACTGCTCAAATGTCAGTGTTGTATTATGAACTTTTGATTTACGCTAAAAATAAAAGCATCAAGTGTGAACAATACACACATACTACAGTATCTTAACCTGCTCTCAAACCATTCATCACACTTGATGCTTGGTGTGAGAGCAGGTTGAGATACTGTAGTATGTGTGTATTGTTCACACTTGATGCTTGGTGTGAGAGCAGGTTGAGATACTGTAGTATGTGTCCCATGAGTAAGTGGGTCAGGATGGGAAATTCAGTCGGATGTTGTTGAACCTGGGCTTTATTTCATGTTGCTTATCCGATTGCATGGCAGAAGGGATCCAGGAAATTCTTATCCTGAGTATTCATGGAGGAGGACCCACACAGAAATGTATCTGAAATAAACAAAATAAATATGATTAATTGTTTTTGGCTTTTGAGCATAATAATATTATCATCTGTTGCAGAGAGGACAGAAAGCTTCTGTAAGTGGGAAAGGGTCTTATTATAATGTTGAAAAAATGAACACAAATGATTCATAGAAGATAAAAATATTTTAAAAACATCTATAAATATTGTAGGAACTAATGAGAATAGGCTCATTATTTCTCCACAATGTTTTCATAAGTCATCTGCTATAAGTGTCAGAAAGTGTCTGTATGTGGGAAAGGGTTAGTTATTTAAAAAAAAAATAAAAAAATATATTTTATCACAAGTTTACTTTCCGGTTGATGATAATGGAGCGTCTCGATGATCTTGACTAATAATTAGACGGAAATTGTTGAATCATCAGTTCGCCAACATTCGTCATTTGTCTTCGTAAGTTTCCGTATATCGCCCATATATGGAGTGACAAAATCGGCTACACATGTAATTCTAGTTTTGTAAATCGACTTTTGTAAAGCGCGACTTTCCATTGTACATTCGTACCTTGACTTCTTAACATTTGTCTCGTAAAGTATTTTTTGTTCAATTGAAAATGTACATTAGCGGAATTTGATTTGCAAACACGGATTTACTAACTAGAAATTAACGGGTTTAAAAGTAACTTCACAACAATACATCTGCATTTCAACATGTTACTATCTAAAACGTACAGACATACACAGTTGAAATTTTGAAACAGGATCTAGACTTGCAAACATGAGTTTGTTAAACCGGAAAAGTATAGTTTAAAAAGTAAATTGACCATCATACAAACGTATTTCTAGTTTTGACAAACCTAAACATGCAGACATACAAGGCAGGATTTTTGACACAGGATAGGCTCCATAGGAGCACATGGGAAAGAGCTAAATCCAAAAAAAAATGTCATATCAACAGAGCTGTAGATAAGGGACGTTTTTCATGATCTAGAATCCTTATTTGACCTCCAAAACCTATGTTGTGGGTACTCAAAAGCATTGTCTTAGTGAGAGGATTATTTTTAGTACCCACAACATGGGTTTTAATGAGTGCTAACAGAGACAATATTGAATGAAGACCTGTTTACTCCTCCTGATCGAGTCCTCTGTATCAAATAAAAGGTAAACTTACTTTAATCTAACTTCAACTATTCTCTCAGCACCAGTTAAATCACAAACGTCTCCTTCTGCATAGAACATGGATAAATGTCTGAAAAACGTAGGTAACCATGTAACTTTCACCAGAAACGTATATCTACGTCCCTACTTCCACCAATGATACCACCAGAAACGTATGTCTACGTCCCTACTTCCACCAATGATACCACCAGAAACGTATATCTACGTCCCTACTTCCACCAATGATACCACCAGAAACGTATATCTACGTCCCTACTTCCACCAACGTTAATTCTAAGAAGCATGTTATGCTGCTTTTGAACATCCATGCATCCATTCAAACTGTTATTATAGTATATGAACCATATAGAGAGACTATTAGAAGTAACATGGTCCAGTGTGGGTTTTTACCAAAAACTTCGCATACATGCAAACTGTTATTATAGTATATGAACCATATAGAGACACTATTAGAAGTAACATGGTCCTGTGTGGGTTTTTACCAATAACTTTGCATCCATTCAAACTGTTATTATAGTATATGAACCATATAGAGACACTATTAGAAGTAACATGGTCCAGTGTGGGTTTTTACCAAAAGCTTTGCATACATGCATCCATGCAAACTGTTATTATAGTTTAAGAATCATATAGAGAGACTATTAGAAGTAACATGGTCCAGTGTGGGTTTTGAAAACTCAGACGCATGTGCTCAGTAATAATTACTGTATTTCTATTGGTCTAAGGGAGATAACCCCTGTGGCCTTATTAGTTTATTGTTGGGCTTCAACCTATATTATGTTTTGAACATGTTCAAGAGAAGCTTGGTCGAATTTTTCAAAGATTAAGCCTTTCCAATTTGTAGTCGCATTCTGGCACATCTGCAGAAGATGACTTTTGAAAACATTGTAGCACAAAAACGAAATTGCTCATAATTTCCTCTTTTTGCCACAATGTTTTCAACTCTGTTCAATTATTAATAATTGGAGATTTTACAAATTGTTATAAATATGCTTTCAAAGAAATCCGCTGCAGATGTGTTGTATGTTGATAATGGTTAACTGAGCTGTGCTCTTCGCTAACCAACCTTTGAGTATATGGACAGGTGTTCAAAACGATCGATATACACATCCATGGTAAATATGCTATAATTAATACTGTATATCAAAGTCTTTTGAATGCTTCTTTGACTTTCAAATTAACAGTGCAGAATCAGATAAGACTGCACAGATATGCTGGGTTATCTGGATTTACACCGGTCATAAATGCCCTAATTATTTCCATCCGTTCAACAAATAACAAGAGCGCCGCTGATCGAAAGCCAACGCTCGTCTGTTGAAAAGGGGGCATTACTGTTACTGTAAAATACTGTATAAATATTAAAGCCAGAGTTATGTGTAAAGATTCGTATCGGTAAAGACATGTGTATTGTTCCTAAGAACATATGTACCAAGTTTCATTTGAAAAGAAAGATACATTGTGTTTATGTTAATGTAGATCAATATGACCTGCACATCAAAACATTTTGTCGATATCACTATTTTTAGTAACTCCTTCAGAATTGTCGAATGTGGGAAAGGGTTAACTGTTTCCAATATACAAACAAAAACTTATAGAAGAAAATATGCTAAGTATCATTCTTGAAAAAGAGTTGACAAAAGTGTGGCATAAGGAGAAATTGCTCTGTCTGAACATGGAAAAGAGCTAAATCCAAAAAATATGTCATATCAACAGAGCTGTAGATAAGGGATGTTTTTGTATGATCTAGAATCCTTATTTGACCTCCAAAACCTATGTTGTGGGTACTCTAAAGTCTCAGTGAGAGGATTGTTTTGAGTACCCACAACATAGATTTTAATGAGTGCTACTAGAGATAATATTGAACAAAGACCTGTTTACTCCTCCTTATCTAGTCCTCTCTATCTAATAATAGGTAAACTTACTCTAATATTACGTCAACTATTCGCTCAGCACCAGTTTAATCACAAACGTCTCCTTTTGCATAGAACATGGATAAATGTCTGAAAAACGTAGGTAACCATGTAACTTTCACCAGAAACGTATATCTACGTCCCTACTTCCACCAATGATACCACCAGAAACGTATATCTATGTCCCTACTTCCACCAATGATACCACCAGAAACGTATATCTACGTCCCTACTTCCACCAATGATACCACCAGAAACGTATATCTACGTCCCTACTTCCACCAATGATACCACCAGAAACGTATATCTACGTCCCTACTTCCACCAATGATACCACCAGAAACGTATATCTACGTCCCTACTTCCACCAACGATACCACCAGAAACGTATATCTACGTCCCTACTTCCACCAATGATACAACCAGAAACGTATATCTATGTCCCTACTTCCACCAACGATACCACCAGAAATGTATATCTATGTCCCTACTTCCACCAACGATAACTCTAAGAAGCATGATTTACTGCTTATGAATATCAGTGAAATTTAACTTGCTCAATTAACCTCAGCACATTCAACACTTTCCCCCATACAACAAGTCTGCAGCAAATGACTTTGAAAACATCTAGCCAAAAATATGAAAAATAAAGCTAAATGAAAGTATATCTTTTAAATAGAATTGAAAACATAGTTACACAAGGAGAAGTTGTTATATTTTATAACGTGGTAAATATGCTGTAATTAATACTGTATATCAAAGACTACACAATGATTTGAAAAGTGGCTTGATACTTTGGGAGGAGAAGATTTTAAAATGTTCACTTTACCCATATTTAAAGGCCAAACAGCCTGTCCCTGGCGGTCATGTCTTTTGACCAATCATCATGGCTTGAAGGAATCTGATAGAGGGTCATTCAAGAAGCACTTCGACAACATTATTTGAAAATCGGGTCATTCAAGAAGCACTTCGACAACATTTTTTGAAAATCGGCTACATATTTTGGGAGAATAAGATTGTTTTAGTTTTCACTATAGCTTTATTATGCCAAATAGCACCACCTGCTAACAGTCATAGTTTTTGACCAATCAACACGGCTTGAAGGAATCTGATTTTCCTTTTTTTTGAAAATCAACCAACTAGTTTGGGAGGAAATGATTTTTTAAAGTATTTATCAGTTGCCATGGAAACCATAATTGTGCATGGATCCCAACAATTTATGACAGGACATTGAGAGGATGCTACCTATGAAGTTCCATCCTCATTAAAAGAACGCATGCACAGATGTACAACTGACAACAATTCACCATGACCTGTTTTACCTCTTGGATATTTAATTTATAAGAATGTTTGATATTTTATATAAATGTTTTCAAAGACTGTCTGCTGCAGATTTGTTTTATGTGGGAAAGGAATAAGTCTTTACCTCATGATATTGTCGAACAGACCGTTTATAGCAAAACTCATGTTTCCACCAACCTGCTGACTGCAAAATAAAATATAACAGAACAGAACAGAACAGAACAGAAGTTTATTGATTTGATCTTAAATCCAGATCATCATCGTACAAACATATTAACATAACATATCATACGTGAATGTGTAAAAAAAAAATACAAAATTACAGAACACAAAAGTAAATAATAATCTCTCGAATTATCCTCCCTAAGATCTTAAATGGAGGTTGAACGTACATGCAGTACATTTATTCTATACATCTAATTATAACAATTGCTATCACTTAAAAAATTCGAACGGTGTTTTATGACAGTTTAACAAGGTACACTTTACTCATTATTAAGTGAACTACGCAAAGAAAGTGATTCATAATGAGAGCTTCATATAACAAATGCACAATAAGAATAAATGAGATTAAAGTTTGATCATATTATTTTAGGTGGTGGGGTTCTAGATTTCCAGTTAACTGGAAGTATTGTGTCAGGAAAAGGACAGACAGATGGACGACGGACATAGCGTGACCTGATTAGATTACCTTGTGCCTAGATATAAAAATACTCCTTGTTTATAAGCTGTGTTCCAGGAAAAACTCATCTTGACATATTTCTGACAAGTAATAAAGTATAGAAAAATAAGCCGGATTTAAATTCACAAAAAGAAACTTGAAACTGTCTGTCACTAATCAGCAAAAAGTGCAGAGTTGGGTCAAATTACACATATGTATAGGTTTATCTAGATCAACATCAGTGGCAAGTGCTCTGTTGTCGATTTTCCTTCAACTTGGCTAATGAAAAAAATATATAGAACCGAAACTGTCGCGTTTGTCTTGAACTCTTTCTCTAGAAGTACAAATCTGTAAATCTGCAGCAAATTACTTAAAAATATTGAGGAAAAAGTATGGAAAATCTCTATAAATTATATTTTCGACTTGATAATTTCATGATGAGCAATTTCTCCTTTTTCCACAATGTTTTCAGCTCTATAAACATGTATAGAAAAATAATCTGTTTTTGCATAGGTGTTTTCAACATCGTCTGCTGCAGATTTGTTGTATGAATGATAGGGTTAAGAGTCATCTGCGTGTAAGGCTGCATACGTTACCTGTGTCTGAAAAAGGGATTCTGAAAAAGGGATTCTGAAAAAGGGATAGTTTTAAAATAATTTTCTTTATTTCATGTTGCTTATCCGATTATCAAAGTCGTTAGCTGCCGATTTATTGTATGTGGTAAACGATTAAACAAAAGAGAGAGAGCGAGAGATAGAAAGAGAGAGAGAGGAGAGAGATGAGAGAGAGAGAGAGAGAGAGAGAGAGAGAGAGAGAAGAGAGAGAGAGTAGAGAGAGAGAGAGAGAGAGAGAGAGAGAGAGATATAAAACGCTTCTTTATATATATTTACCTTGCAATTTTGGAATCATAATTGTCATACATGCAGACATATGCTGATGTATCTACAGCAGATGGCATTTTGTTAACATTGTGGCAAAAGGAGGAATCATATTTTGTTTGCACTCTAGATAAGGGGAGTTTTTACATGTTCCAAAGTCCATTTTTTATCTGTGAAACCTAGGTTGTATTTTGAGTACCCCACAACAAAGGCTTAACCCTTTCCGTCATATAGACGCTTTCTGACGCCAATCTGCAGCAGACGGCTTTTTGAAAACATGGTGACAATAGAAGAAATTGCTCAAAACGAGCAATTTCTCCTTTTATCAGCATGTTCTCAACTCTGTTCAATTATTGTACTTTCATTTAATGGGAGTTTCGATTTTATTTTTCGGGTATGTTATCAAAGTCGTCTGCTGCAGATTTGTTGCATGTGGGAAAGGGTTTAATTGAGTAAAAAGAGAGATAATGTAGACCAAAGACCTGTTTACACCTCCTTATCTAGGTCTCTTGACCTACTCCTGACCTTTGTACTTAGATGTACATGTATATTGTTATGACATACATGTATTTTCATTGAAATTTTTAGGTTTTCATGATTGAATTATTGATTGGGTTAAGTAATTGGGTTAAGTTATTTTACAGTCATATGATGGCGGCCAGTTGACCTACCCAAGCCTTTCCTGGCTTACTCACACCAGTACTCCATGCAACAGTCTTTTCTAAGCAACTGGCTGCTTTTCCACATATACTGTTAGCCAATGGTGGAAGACAAAGGATGTCATTCATCAATTTGTTTAAAAATATTTTTTGTTTGCTGTAACACTTTCCCGCATCAATCAAACCTGCAGCAGACAACTTTCAAAACATCTTGGAAAAATGTTGGTACATCTCTTTAAATGAAAGCAGAATTTTTTAATAGAGTTGAAAACATTGTGACAAAAGGAAATATTGCTTGCTCATAAAAGATATTCGGCAGACCATTTTTTAAATCATTCTTTCAACTGCATTCAGCAAGATATCGGTGAAACCGATGGATGCTCCCCCCGAAGTAGAGCGAGGATACAGAAAGGGTGCTATAATATACTATATGTAGAAAAAAGTAATGGGCCATAAGTAAGTAAGTACAGTAAGAAAGGTGAGTACACAAGTGGAAATACTTATTCCAAATATATGATAAAATGTATTGTTGTGGACTCTGCGTAAAGTATCGACCCGGATCAGCCTAAGAGTACCGCGAAGGCTAACCTGGACAGAAACTTATCTCCTCCTGTGGATTTTCTGTTTCAGGAATCATTACTCTATACCTCTATCCCCCTGAGACGGATTGTGTCGGCCTGGAATAGCCTGCGCGGATTGGGCAGACTGATCTGGGTCGATACATTACGCAGAGACAATAATGTTGGTTTTCTCGCAGGACGACTCAAATGTATATAATGAGTATATTAATGAGGTTGGATGATGGAGAATGACAATGTTTATATTGTTAATGAATGAACGGTAAAAAAAACCACCATCAACTCGGAACATAATATAATATATCCACATCCACATAAAAATACGGAAGGCCCAACCCATTTAACTTTATGCTTTTAATTTCCTGCAAAATTGTAAAAGAAATACACTTATAATAACCAGACACAAGATTAAATACTAAAATACCTGTTAATTTCGTGTAAAAGAGAACTTATCTCTTGTCTGTTCCCACATTCAATAAATCTGCAGCAGGCAAATTCGAAAATAAGTTGGCAAAAATGTAGAAAATCTCTTTATAAATGAAAAAGTAATGAATAAATAGAGTTGAAAACATCATGGCAAATGGAGAAATTAATTATTGGTCAAATCTAATCAATCATACATATCTATGTGCACGTAAACTACGCCTTTCAATATGTACAGTGCAGTTACCGTATCATAGAGAAAGTTAGTCAATTATAACTTAACACCTAGTGATAGTTCCCCCAAAGGATCATGAATATATAAACTGTCGTCGTGAAATGAAACATAGCAAATCGTGGAATTTAACCTTTATCAGCCGAGTACGTAAAAAAGCCAAACCCAGGTTGAATGAGTTCAAAATAGTTTATCATTTAAATGGTTTAAATCCTGTTTTATACTGATAGGATATCAAAGGGTATCTAAGGTTAGTTAACGCCTATGTGCTAAATTTAAAATGTTATTACCAACGTCTGGAGGAGTTCATGACTGTGTATAAACACGTTCATTGCGGTGCGACCTGTTTAGAGAGACATCTAGCAGATACAAAGAAGTGTAGCTGTTCCAGAGAAGGGACACGCTATTTGAGAGAGACATCTAGCAGATACAAAGAAGTGTAGCTGTTCCAGAGAGGGGACACGCTATTTGAGAGAGACATCTAGCAGATACAAAGAAGTGTAGCTGTTCTAGAGAGGGGACACGCTATTTGAGAGAGAAATCTAGCAGATACAAAGAAGTGTAGCTGTTCTAGAGAGGGGACACGCTATTTGAGAGAGACATCTAGCAGATACAAAGAAGTGTAGCTGTTCTAGAGAGGGGACACCCTATTTCAGAGAGACATCTAGCTGATACAAAGAAGTGTAACTGTTCTAGAGAGGGGACACGCTATTTGAGAGAGACATCTAGCAGATACAAAGAAGTGTAGCTGTTCTAGAGAGGGGACACGCTATTTGAGAGAGACATCTAGCAGATACAAGTGTAGCTGTTCCAGAGAGGGGACACGCTATTTGAGAGAGACATCTAGCAGATACAAAGAAGTGTAGCTGTTCCAGAGAGGGGACACGCTATTTGAGAGAGACATCTAGCAGATACAAAGAAGTGTAGCTGTTCTAGAGAGGGGACACGCTATTTGAGAGAGACATCTAGCAGATACAAAGAAGTGTAGCTGTTCTAGAGAGGGGACACGCTATTTCAGAGAGACATCTAGCAGATACAAAGAAGTGTAGCTGTTCTAGAGAGGGGACACGCTATTTGAGAGAGAAATCTAGCAGATACAAAGAAGTGTAGCTGTTCTAGAGAGGGGACACGCTATTTGAGAGAGACATCTAGCAGATACAAAGAAGTGTATCTGTTCTAGAGAGGGGACACGCTATTTGAGAGAGACATCTAGCAGATACAAAGAAGTGTAGCTGTTCTAGAGAGGGGACACGCTATTTCAGAGAGACATCTAGCTGATAAAAAGAAGTGTAGCTGTTCTAGAGAGGGGACACGCTATTTCAGAGAGACATCTAGCAGATACAAAGAAGTGTAGCTGTTCTAGAGAGGGGACACGCTATTTGAGAGAGACATCTAGCAGATACAAAGAAGTGTAGCTGTTCCAGAGAGGGGACACGCTATTTGAGAGAGACATCTAGCAGATACAAAGAAGTGTAGCTGTTCCAGAGAGGGGACACGCTATTTGAGAGAGAAATCTAGCAGATACAAAGAAGTGTAGCTGTTCTAGAGAGGGGACACGCTATTTGAGAGAGACATCTAGCAGATACAAAGAAGTGTAGCTGTTCTAGAGAGGGGACACGCTATTTCAGAGAGACATCTAGCAGATACAAAGAAGTGTAGCTGTTCTAGAGAGGGGACACGCTATTTCAGAGAGACATCTAGCTGATACAAAGAAGTGTAGCTGTTCTAGAGAGGGGACACGCTATTTCAGAGAGACATCTAGCAGATACAAAGAAGTGTAGCTGTTCTAGAGAGGGGACACGCTATTTGAGAGAGACATCTAGCAGATACAAGTGTAGCTGTTCCAGAGAGGGGACACGCTATTTGAGAGAGACATCTAGCAGATACAAAGAAGTGTAGCTGTTCCAGAGAGGGGACACGCTATTTGAGAGAGACATCTAGCAGATACAAAGAAGTGTAGCTGTTCTAGAGAGGGGACACGCTATTTGAGAGAGAAATGTAGCAGATACAAAGAAGTGTAGCTGTTCTAGAGAGGGGACACGCTATTTGAGAGAGACATCTAGCAGATACAAAGAAGTGTAGCTGTTCTAGAGAGGGGACACGCTATTTGAGAGAGAAATCTAGCAGATACAAAGAAGTGTAGCTGTTCTAGAGAGGGGACACGCTATTTGAGAGAGACATCTAGCAGATACAAAGAAGTGTAGCTGTTCTAGAGAGGGGACACGCTATTTGAGAGAGACATCTAGCAGATACAAAGAAGTGTAGCTGTTCTAGAGAGGGGACACGCTATTTGAGAGAGACATCTAGCAGATACAAATAAGTGTAGCTGTTCCAGAGAGGGGACACGCTATTCCAGAGAGACTCTAGCAGATACAAAGAAGTGTAGCTGTTCTAGAGAGGGGACACGCTATATGAGAGAGACATCTAGCAGATACAAAGAAGTGTAGCTGTTCCAGAGAGGGGACACGCTATTTGAGAGAGACATCTAGCAGATACAAAGAAGTGTAGCTGTTCCAGAGAGGGGACACGCTATTTGAGAGAGACATCTAGCAGATACAAAGAAGTGTAGCTGTTCCAGAGAGGGGACACGCTATTTGAGAGAGACATCTAGCAGATACAAAAAGTGTAGCTGTTCTAGAGAGGGGACACGTTATTTGAGAGAGACATCTAGCAGATACAAAGAAGTGTAGCTGTTCTAGAGAGGGGACACGCTATTTGAGAGAGACATCTAGCAGATACAAAGAAGTGTAGCTGTTCTAGAGAGGGGACACGCTATTTGAGAGAGACATCTAGCAGATACAAAGAAGTGTAGCTGTTCTAGAGAGGGGACACGCTATTTGACAGAGACATCTAGCAGATACAAAGAAGTGTAGCTGTTCCAGAGAGGGGAAACGCTATTTGAGAGAGACATCTAGCAGATACAAAGAAGTGTAGCTGTTCTAGAGAGGGGACACGCTATTTGAGAGAGACGTCTAGCAGATACAAAGAAGTGTAGCTGTTCTAGAGAGGGGACACGCTGATTGAGAGAGACATCTAGCAGATACAAAGAAGTTTAGCTGTTCTAGAGAGGGGACACGCTATTTGACAGAGACATCTAGCAGATACAAAGAAGTGTAGCTGTTCCAGAGAGGGGACACGCTATTTGAGAGAGACATCTAGCAGATACAAAGAAGTGTAGCTGTTCCAGAGAGGGGACACGCTATTTGACAGAGACATCTAGCAGATACAAAGAAGTGTAGCTGTTCTAGAGAGGGGACACGCTATTTGACAGAGACATCTAGCAGATACAAAGAAGTGTAGCTGTTCTAGAGAGGGGACACGCTATTTGACAGAGACATCTAGCAGATACAAAAAAGTGTAGCTGTTCCAGAGAGGGGACACGCTATTTGAGAGAGACATCTAGCAGATACAAAGAAGTGTAGCTGTTCCAGAGAGGGGACACGCTATTTGAGAGAGACATCTAGCAGATACAAAGAAGTGTAGCGGTTCCAGAGTGGGGACACGCTATTTGAGAGAGACATCTAGCAGATACAAAGAAATGTAGCTGTTCCAGAGAGGGGACACGCTATTTGACAGTTTAAATTCTCTGAAGGAGACCACTAAGAAAAACATTGTAGGAAAAGGAGAAATTGCTCAAAACGTGCAATATCTCGATGTCGTACAATGCTTTCCATGATCATCAAAGAAACCATTTTTTTATCATTTTTTTAACATTTTCTGATTTGCCTTTCTTAACAACTAAACGTGAAAATATTAAACTGTCGTTCTAAGGAGGGTTTCACAACTCAATCTTGCATTTAATTCATACTAACCATAGCATTGAACTTTTGTTTTGAGAAATGTTCGAATATTCAGCCTAAAACATGTACAATGAAATGGTACGTTGCATGTACACTATTTAATCCTTTCCTTTCTGCAGACAGATGTTGATGCTGATGGGAACCCTTTCTGACGCCTCTGCAGCAGATGGCTTTTTGAAAACATAGTGACAAAAGAAGAAATTGCTCAAAACGAGCAATTTCTCCCTTGGCCACAATGTATTCCACTGTTAGTCATAGCTAGGTTACCCTTTCAATTATTAAGATTTTCTATTTTTTGACAAAATATGTTCAAAGTCGTCTGTTTCAGAATTGTCGTATGAGGGAAAGGGTTAATGGAAATACAGCTGTTGTTTGCAGCAAACAATAAATCCTATATATTTTACACGAAAGCTTCAAAGGGGCAATTCAAGAAATACTATCTATATAATAGTTGAACATTTCTGGGGAAAAAAGGTCGAGAAAGTCTAATTGAGGCTGATGCCGGAAACACATTTGCTTTCGGCTGATACAAAAGTATTGAAGTTGTTTTAGACCTTACATTTTTCACGAATTTTCCTTAATTACTAAACCATTCGGCTTCCCTTCAATTATTAGTCGCCGGGCAGATGCCCGCGACTTCTATTTTTAATAGGTTTTCGGAAATCACATGGGAGGGCGGCTTATTATTAGAAAGAAACAAATCTAGATGATTTGAACATATTACAATTGTGGTTGTTTACGAACACTAATAAATGACACATCTAAAATGAAATAAATATTCCGATTTTTTAATGTTTGCAGTTTTTATTTGTTTGGAACAAACAAATTTAGTAGCTGCAATTCTGAAGCCGTTCGTCTTATTTAAAATTCCATGAATTTCATACGCGTGTAAGTAGTACTCAATACTTGCTCTTACTTTTCAAATGTATCACGATTTTTGAAATAATGATATATTTATATCGTCTTTGTTTTCTTATGTGGTTCTTATATTCAAAGAGAATTACGAAATAAAATGAAACATTGTATTTTAAAACATGAATGCGGAGAGATTTATAAATCTCAATGAGTGAACTGCTACAGGGAGAACTATTTCCGATTTAAGCTCCAGATACGGTATTTGAATTTTCAATCACGCATTGAAAATGTAGATAAAAACAGAATTGAAAATATTTTCTTTGTGCCTTGTCGGCCATATAAATATAGTATAAAGAATTAAAAAAACAAATATGTGCGTCATAAAATGCATTTAAAATGAGAGTAACACATTTGCAGAGAAATCGTGATCGTCGAATTATATTTATAAATACAACGGTATGGGGGGAGGGTCTAAAGTGCGGACGCGATCTGCGGACAAATACATTATAGAGGGAAAATGCGGACAAATGCAATATAGAGGGAAAATGCCGACGCAATAGAATATAGAGCAAATCTGCGGACGCTATGATTTGTTGTAAATAATGTTTAATTAAAGATGGGCAACTGTGTATAATTTGTTACATATGATCATATCCGGGGTTTTCTTTGTAAATATATAATGTGTTTGATTGATTTTATCAGTGATATAGAATAAACCAAAACTCGAGATCATGCTGAAATGGAATCTCTTTGTAAAGTGTTTTAACGACTTTCCTCTTTATATCATATCTATAGATATCAATAAAGAGAATTGATGGATTGATTTTCCGACAAGTAAATGTCTTTTGACGCATCTGCAGCGGACGAAATTTGAAAACATTGCAAGAATAGAATAGGTTGCTAGTAACTAGCCATAGGTTTTGCTTCAATTATATCCTCTCCTTTACACTCGATTGAAGGGTCATGAGTTCTAGTTATTGTTGGGCCTCTTCATTTTCTACTTTGTAACTTTCAACAGTTTTCCATGTGCCATACTACGAGGCAAATGATCCATGCAACATTCTATTCTGTAGGGTACTTGGAAGGGGCAGAACAATTTAAATAACAAATAAACAATAAGTATATATATATATATACAACACTTTAAATCTTAATTTATTTCTAGTAATTATATATATATGCAACTATAATACTAATCTATAACAAATAAGTTAAATGTTTTTTTCTTGCTGTGTAAACAGTAAAAAGCAACATATATTGAAAACATTGTGGGAAAAGGAAAATTTGCTTATTTAAACAATTTCTTAATTCCAATAACCTTTCTTTACCGTCGTATAAACCAAATTTGTATTTGAAGGCTGTTATAAGTAAAAAACTTAAATGTTGCCAATTTAATCACATATCTTATCATTATAATAGCCAAATAATTAACAAAAGTTACAATTAAAGTCCGCATCTGTTGTCGAAATATCCACAGGTGCATTAACACAAGATTTGTGAAACCAATTTGTGCATATATCACATTGTACCATGACGGTATCGACACATCCCGGCAAGTTACAAATACATACATGTATATGATAGGTTTATTGGGAAAAGGGGTTACATTTATAATTTGTTTGGAATGACACTCGTAAACAATGGTAATTAACAGTGTATGGTCACGCATCCTTAATTGATTTGGCAAGCTTAAACACCCTTTAAAGGAAACAGCGGCCAGCTTAGGTGTATACTGTAGAGTAAAATTCGGACGGCACAGGTATTGGTTTTCTCTGGAGCATTTAATCCTTTTATAATGCATGATTTCAATTACTCTTTCATTTGGATAGATGTTTCTTTTTTAGCTCACCTGAGCACGAACTAAAAATAACCAACGCTAAATGTCGCAAAATCTTCTAACGTTATATGTCGCATCTGTAACGCCAAATGTCGCAAAAAATTGTACTGCCGCTATATGTCGCAACATCAACGCTAAATGTCGCACTCTTTTATAAGCACTCTTTTGTAGTATTACTGTTTCACAATGTACATATTACAATGTTTCATCTGACTCTGTCCCTTCTTTTTTTAGTTATGGCTCCTGAGGTAGTCATTTTTTGCGACAATTAGCGTCAGCCTTGCGACATATAACGTCAAGTGCGACATATAGTCAAAATATATATGCACTCTCGTACTATCGATATGGATTCGCACTCTTACGATAAGGACTCTCACACAAGCGATATGCACTCTTGTACTACTGATATGGATTCGCTCACTTACGATATTGATTTATACACTAACGATATGGACTCTCACAAAAACTATATGCACTCTCGTTGTTCTAACGATAATGACTCGCACACTAACGATATGGACTCTAGTAATAGTGGTTCATTAGAATAACAGATTGTGAGAAATGATACATTTAAAACGGAAACCGAAACACGTTCATCAAAAGCACCATGTAGAACTACCACAGTTGATTTGGTATATTATTGTTAACCTTGGTTCGAAACAAAATCCTTCGTCGCGATACTCCCTTCAACGGGTGAATAGATTGTTCAAAGACATTGTGAGCAAGACACAACCGCCTCGGTTGTATCTCAACCCTTGCCGGTTCTGTGATATATCTGTGTCGCCATTTAGTGTTAGAAGAATTATATGAATAGCAGGACCTGGCTGTTGGTTAGTGCAGGCAATCCGTGATGTGTTAACACATTCCTCTCGGGAAAATGCCTGGCTCTACTCTATCTGCGGATAGCCACATTTGGTGGCTAGTATACAATAGATGGAATATGGTATAAACGTTCAAGGTATCAGTTACGGGATGTTAAAGTGCTACATTTATAAACTTTTTTATAAGTAGGTTAAGGAATGGCAACAAAAAGCATGTTACTTATTCCGTGTCAGTTTTTATTCCAGTATTAGCTTATACAGTTTGTGACAAGAGAGACAATTGTATACCAGTTACAATATGTGGCTATCCATAGAACGCATTAACATTTTGAAAACACATGTACACGGACATACACTGTTACATTACGTTATAACATGTACAATTTTCTTTAATTTTACAGTTTTAAAAAACTTAAGAAAATTGTACATGTTATAACGTTATGTCACAGTGTATGTCCGTGTACATGTGTTTACAAAAAAAATGTCTTGGACGTTTATACCATATTCCATCTATTGTATACCAGCCACAAAATGTGGCTATCCGCAGAAAGGGCCAGTCATTGGCCCGCAAGGAATGTATAAACACAAAGCGCAATCTGTTATTCTGATGAACCACTATTACTAGAGTCCATATCGTTAGTGTGCGAGTCATTATCGTTAGTGAGCGAATCCATATCGTTAGTACAAGAGTGCATATCGCTTGTGTGAGAGTCCTTATCGTAAGTGTGCGAATCCATATCGATAGTACGAGAGTGCATATATATCTTGTATATATGTCGTACTTGACGTTATATGTCGCAAGGCTGACGCTAAATGTCGCAAAAAAATTACTACTTCAGGAGCTATAACTAAAAAAAGAAGGGACAGAGTGAGATGAAACATTGTAATTTGTACATTGTGAAACAGTAATACTACAAAAGAGTGCTTATAAAGGAGTGAGACATTTAGCGTTGATGTTGCGACATATAGCGGCAGTACCTTGTTTTGCAACATTTGGCGTTACAGATGCGACATATAACGTCAGAAGGTTTTGCGACATTTAGCGTTGGTTGCGACGTTTAGCGTCAGCCTTGTGACATAAAACGTCAAGTGTGACATTGAGCGTTGGTGCGACATTTAACGTTGCTACAGTGTTCCTTGGCCGCCAGGGAGCGGGGCTTTTTTGCCTTATATGGCTATAGTGTAAACTCAAAAAAATCTTCTCCTCCAAAAGTGTCAAGCCGATTTTCAAATAATTTTGTAGAAATGTTCCTAGGGTGACCCTCTATCAGATTCCTTCCAGCCAAGTTGATTGGTCGAAAAACATGGCCGCCAGCGGTCGGGGCTTTTCTGCCTAATATGGCTATAGTAAAAACCTGAAAAATCTTCTCATCCGAATGTTTTTGGCCAATTTTCAATTCTTTTTGTAGAAATGTTCATTGGGAGACCATCTATCAGATTCCTCCAAGCCATGTTGATTGGTCGAAAAACATGGCCGCCAGGGGGGCAGGGCTATTTGGCCTTATATGACTGTAGTGAAAACTTGAAAAATCTCTTGTTAAGCAGGAAGCTTTTGAGTAAGATTTTAGAAAACCCTTGGTCAATGGTGATTTTTTTTGTAACAAAAATTATTAAATACTTAGATGAGTGAGTCGGGGCCATAATGGTTATCCATTTGTTTTACATGTCTTTTGAAACTTGGACATTAAATATAATATTCACATGTATGTCTCATGATTTATTTTTATAGACAACTAAAATGGCATTTAATTTTAACGGATGCGTCATTTATTCCTTTACCCGAAGTTGTAATATTTATAAACAATGCATAGTTTATAAATCACACATCTATGCAAAGGCAAATGTTTGAACAGTTTTATGTACCCATATTTTCACTTACGACCCCGGTAGCAATTTTGCAGAATGGCAGAGTGTAAATCGGTTTCTGCTGCGTAACAGACAAGTAGATTAGCAGAACGAGAATCGATATCTGCTAGGTGAAAGACTTGCGGAATGGAAGCACGAACATCTGTTTAACGAATGAATAATTAGCATGCTTATTTTAAATTTGTCAACTAATGGGCAGTCGGTTTTAGAACTAAGATTCGAGGGCAATTTAGTTTTTCTTAAAGTAAAGAAATAAACAAAAGGCTTCCTTTCGAAAATGATGTCAATTACGATTTAGTTTTCTCTTTAAAATAGCCAAGAATAGGCATACTTGCGAAATTGTTATTGAGGCCAAAAGTTACCTTTTTCCGTCTATGATATCAAGTGTAAATCCGTCCAAGTTCCATTAATGAAAAACTTATCGTTGACATGGTGTCCTTTTAGTACTTATTGTTTTAATTTTGTCACGGAAACATTAAGATGCAGAGACAGAACGTGTGGTAACATTAATGAGGAACGGTTACATTTAACCTTTTCAAACCTGCAGATGCATTTTGGCGGATCTGCAGCAGACATTTCAAGACATTGTGGAAAAAGACGAAATTGCTCATAACGATCAAACTTGCTTAAGGGAGGTACATCACAGCCTTGTGATATCAAAGTACTTGATTCAAATCCCAATTATACTAGTGGGTCTTTTGTAATAATGTTCTCATAACCCTTTCCCACCTCGAGAAGACTTCTAAAAACAATGTGACAAATGGAGAAATAGCCCATTATGATTGAGCACTTTCTCCTTTTGTCACAATGTTTTGAACTCACTTAAATCATAATTCTTTTATTTATAGAGGATTTCAATATGTTTTTTCTAGATGGTTTCAAAGGTGTCTGCTTGTATTGTATTGATGACCAACTTAATAAACGGATGGGTAACACACAAGTGGTGATAATGATAGCTCACCTTCAGGGCGTTTTTACCAGGTTAGCTATCTATTAGCAATTACATCATGATTAATGTAATCGCGTTTAGAGCGTGTTGACCAGATAAGCTATCTATCAGCATTTACATCATGATTAATGTAATCACGTTTAGAGCGTGTTGACCGGATAAGCTATATATCAGCATTTACATCATGGATAATTAATGAATAGTCATTGTATGACACTGATGGGACAAATTGTGTAACCATTTCCTACAGACAGACGATTTCCTACACCTATGCAGCAGATGAAAACATTACAAAAGGAGAAATTGCTCATATTGAGAAAGTTCGACTGTTGCCACAATGTTACCAACTCTATTTCTAAATTGTTTTCCCATAATGTTTTTAAAGTCGTCTGTGAAAGATTTATTGTATATGGAAGGGTTTCAGATTACACTGTAATAAACAGGACACACATCTAAAACATTTCATTCACATTTGATTTATTGTATATGGAAGGGGTTTTGATTACACTGTAATAAACAGGACACACATCTAAAACATTTCATTCACATTTGATTTATTGTATATGGAAGGGGTTCAGATTACACTGTAATAAACAGGACACACATCTAAAACATTTCATTCACATTTGATTTATTGTATATGGAAGGGGTTCAGATTACACTGTAATAAACAGGACACACATCTAAAACATTTCATTCACATTTGATTTATTGTATATGGAAGGGGTTCAGATTACACTGTAATAAACAGGACACACATCTAAAACATTTCATTCACATTTGATTTATTGTATATGGAAGGGGTTCAGATTACACTGTAATAAACAGGACACACATCTAAAACATTTCATTCACATTTGATTTATTGTATATGGAAGGGGTTCAGATTACACTGTAATAAACAGGACACACATCTAAAACATTTCATTCACATTTGATTTATTGTATATGGAAGGGGTTCAGATTACACTGTAATAAACAGGACACACATCTAAAACATTTCATTCACATTCGATTTATTGTATATGGAAGGGGTTCAGATTACACTGTAATAAACAGGACACACATTTAAAACATTTCATTCACATTTGAATTGTAAGAAACAAAAAATCCTGATTACCTTTCTCACATATATAATAAATCTGCAGCAGACGACTTTGAAAACATCTCCGTAGAAAATTCAAGCATATCATTATCAATTTAAGTATGATTATTGAACAGGTATACATATTGCAGCAAAGGGAGTCATTGCTCATTACGGGCAATTTCTCATCTAGCTACAATCTAATGACTACATGTGCGAAAAAGTTAAATTAATTAAACAAGAGGCCGAACCGGGCCACTCACACTGCACTGCCAGTAGACAAACATTACATCAATATAGCTATATAAGGCAAAACAGTCCAACCACTTGTGGCTATGTATTTGACCAATCAATATGATTTGAGGGAAACTTGTTGAGGTTCAACAAAGGATTATTTCTACAAGGTTTTTAGAAAATTGGCCGAATAGATTTGAAGGAGAATATTTTTAAAGTTTTCACTTAAGCCTGATAAAGTTTCATCAGAGTTGGTTTTTGCAGAGAAAGGAAATGTACGTATACACAGACTCACAATGGACAATTCATCAGAAGAGCTAGCAAATCTATTAAAAAATGCACTTTTAAGATTCCTCGAAATTGGTCGACATATTTATTTGTTGGTGTTTAACACTCTCTTTGACTGTATTTCAGTTATATCATTGCAGACAATTCACCTAACCATGCGATTCATGCCTTTGTCCCACAAGTAATAAACACAACATTACTTCCATGCAACTGTCTACCTACTCCTATAATCTATTTCCTATTGACAGAAGACAAATTGAACTTTTACCAATTATCTGAATTAATTTCCTGATTTCAGTTATATCACGGCGACAATTCATTGATTTATGATCCCTGAGTAAACAAACCAGTAATAGGCTAGAAAATGTTCCCTGCCTAAGGGCACTACACCATGAGCGCTGCGACTGGTTCGACTGGTTCCATTTCCTGTGCGCTTATCACTTGGTCCATCGGAATAAAGGAAGGGCTGTGCCGGAATCCATGAAACCCAAAGTGGATTGACAACCATTGTGGTTGCTGACTGAGCTATTTCGCTTCAAACTTCGAGACACGTCATAATGATCCTGTTGACGTGATATAATATTTGAACTACGTCGCACGAATAGGTAGCGACCTTTGGTTTCTTAAAAATAATTATATTGAATGGTTCATGTAGAATTCCGCATGGCTCTAAAACATTTGAAGGAATTTAGGGAGAGGTCATTATGAGGATAATACTTATTTTTGGTTTCTTGTCTATTTTATAGTTCATGTAGAATTCCGCATGACTCTAAAACATTTGAAGGTATTTAGGGAGAGTATATTATGAGGATGCTACCTGTCTTCGGTTTCTTGAAATAATTCTATTTTATAGTTCATGTAGAATTCCGCATGACTCTAAAACATTTGAAGGAATTTAGGAGAGGACATTATGAGGATGCTACCTATCTTTAGTTTTTTTAAATAATTGATTTTAGCTCTACTGAGTTTTTGTGATCGCCTTTTGTCCGTCGTACGTCGTGTGTCCGTCAACATCTTCTCCTCAGTAACCAGTAGGTACATTTGGATGAAACTTCACAGAAAGCATCCTCTCAATGGTCTCACGAGAATTCCTTCAAATTGTTGGGATCCATGCTGAATTCTGCTTTCCATGGCAACGAAAAGAAAAGAAAATCTTCTTCTCCCAAACTGGTTGGTAGATTTCCAAATAATTCTGCAGAAATGTTCTCTGGATAACCCTCTATCAGATTCCTTCAAGCCATGTTGATTGGTCGAAAAACATGGCCGCCAGGGAGCGGGGATTGTTTGCCTTATATGGCTATAGTGAAAACTTTAAAAATCTACTCCTCCGAAAGTGTCAGGTCGATTTTCAAATAATTTTGTTCCTTTAGTGACCCACTTTCAGATTCCTGCAAGCTATGTTAATTGGTCGAAAAACATGGCCGCCAGGGGACGGGGCAATTTTGCCTTATATGGCTATAGTGAAAACGTAAACAATCAAATCCACCGAAAGATCGGGAGAGCGATCCATGGCCATCTATCAAGTCGTCTGATTTGTTGTATGTTGGAAATGGTAATCTAACTGACGAACACGGAAGATCCTGATCAGAGTGAGCTGAAGCAGGGTCTTTTCTGTTCGCAAAGTCCCGAAGGTCAGTTTGTATGTGGCGTTGGAAGTTGAGTAGAACCTTTTCCTACATACAACAAATATGCAGCGAAGGACTTAGAAAACATCTAGGCAAACCATGGAAAATCTCTAGCAATGAAGGTATAATAACCGAAAAAAGTTGACAACATTGTGGCGAAAGGAGGAATTGCTCGTTTTCAAAAGTCATCTGTAGGATTCTCTAAAAGAGTTACTTCAGGAACATTTCTCAGACGAAAATTCGACCATCAATTTCTGTACAGAACATTTAAAAGCTGTCACTGTTTACCTTTAACTTTCCTTCATTCAACAGATCTACAACAAACAACTTTGAAAAAAATATAGGCACACATACGGAAACTGTTTATTAATGAGAGAGAAACTATTGAATTAAGTTGAAAACACTGTGGGAAGTAGAGAAATTGCTCATTATGAGCATTTTTTCTTTTGTCACAATTCTTTTAAAAGACGTCTGCTGTATATGCGTCAAAATCGTCTACAAGTTGGAAAGGGTTAACCCTTTCTCCCATTTATGGGGCTAATTGGCGCACGGTGCAGTGCCATCAAGCTGTCTGAATATGCCAGTTAGTCTTGATCTACATCGGTTGCAAATGGCCAACTTGTGGCTTTTGAAAAGGGATTGACAATTCAGTCTCCTTTATCAATGTAAACACCTGTGTCTGGATACATTTATTTCTAAATAAGAAAGGCGTTGTCCTGTTTTTAATTAAGCCTTGCTATTGTACAGTCATACACGAAAGGCTTTAATTACCAATAAAAACTCCTGATACACAAACAGATAAATGAATTAAACAGGTTTGTTTTGCTCGACGAATAGTTAATTCTGCACGGATAGGCTACATAAATTGAAAGAACCAACCAACCAACCAACAGGTTATTCAATACGAATTTCTCTCACAAGAAGGATGTATTCTATTGGGAACAGCATGGCAGTTGTGCGCATTTTATTCCTGTTCATTTCCATTGTACATTGCAATGCTAGTGAACCTTACTGCCGACAGTTCAAATATGACGAGAAGATGTTGAGCAAGATGATCCGGACAGAATTAGAATTGGAAACACTTAAGAAAGAACTTCTAATTCTGGAAAATGCATTTGATAAGAAAATTGAGTCTGCTATCAAGAAGAATAATGACAACAACGACGGGAATCTCCAGGCTCTATCTATAGGTAAGATGTTTTACTTTTTGATTTTTAAATATTTCAGGAAGCTCAGAAATTGCTCGTATATCTATTTATACAATCAAAAGAGATTTCTTCAATTATTCATCTCCTTTATACTGTTGTGATCAGTGAACATGAAATAATTATTTTTCTTTTCAGGATATAAAATTACACTAACATTTGAAACAGTATCGATTTAGGGACAATCTCCTTTAAGTATGAAACGTGCAAGACATCTACCTCTTTCATTATACATGTATTAGAAATTTACACAACTAATTGTGATTGTTTTTGTTTTGCTTCTTTAATATTCCTCAAACACCATAACATTTTTAATTCATTTAACAAAAGGGGTGGTCGAAAAGTAATGTTGATTGGTGGCATGAATCGAACACAGCGCAGAAACTGTTCAGATCTTTCTAAGCGATGACCTCTATCTAAAATTGACATCGAAATGATCAAAATGTATGTGGTGTCACAGATGATGTACACTCTTTAGTTAAAATGGTGGAATCTCAATCGATGTCCGACTTCACTGAAACTGCTTGCCAAGTTAAGAAAATGTAACGGGAACAGGCTTGCTGTACAGATACCGTCAATTTAGCGTCTTTATATATTTCTATTTTCCTGTTTGGTACACAGATGGTGGTTGGACAGATTGGTCTATGTGGTCAGAGTGTACGGCGTCTTGTGGCGGAGGAATACAGTCACGTTATAGATCGTGTGATGATCCAGCCCGGTATCTGAAAGGAAGGATGTGTGAAGGTCCACCGATTGAGTACAGATCCTGTTCGATCCAACTATGTCACGCAGCAGGTAAAGGTAATGTGTTTTCGTATTTATTGACATTCTATTTAATGGACAGAACACTAACTTTCATATAAGTATATATAGATACGTATGCGCGCCATCAAGCCAATATAGGATGTGTTACATCTGCAAACAGTGGAGTTTCAGATGAGCATATACATTACTGTTTGTTTACATTTCAAAATGCACATATGCGAACCACTGACGAAAAACTAGATGTGTAGCTCCCGTTTGGTTTCACCCCCATAACCCTGCATGTAGTACCAAAACGTGGATGTATAAATAGTCCATGTGGTCAAATGCTACTTGGATAATGTTGACATCGTTGTGTACCTTTTACTGTTATACTTTCCATACAGCTGCCCCATGCATCTGAGTGATGTTAACGTCGACTGTTTCTAAGGCGGTGTTTAAATTTAATGATTGCATTGACACGTTTCCTGTACACGAGGAATATCGAGTGTAAACCTTTGAATCTTTCTCTTCCTTAACAAATATGCAGCAGACGACTTTGAAACCTTCTAGACAAACACATGGATCATCTTTATAAAGGGAGAGTACCAATTATTGTATACAGTTTAAAACATTGAGTCATAAGGAACACATGCTTGTCATAAACAATTTCTCCTTCGACACATTTTATTTGAAATTCGTCTGCTGCAGATGCGTCATAATACGTCTGCATGTAGGGAAGGGTTTAAGTACTATTTTTCTCAAAGGAAAATTAGTAAGAATCTTAAGAAGTCTCAGGCGTAACATTTAGCAGGGAAGATTAAAATATCAATACGTGAGTGAACATTAAGAGTCAGACGTTTCTGTATATAACAATGTTACAGGTACTTAATATCACCGGGACCTAAAACCTTTCACACATACAACAAATCTGCAACAGACGACTTTGAAAATATCTAGGCAAAAATATGGAAGATCTTTATCAACATTAAAGTACTTTTTGAAATGTTTTAAACATAGTGGGCAAGAAAAGACGTCTGCTGCAGGTGCGTCAACATGTGTCTGCAGGTGGGAAAGGATTAATTGTCCAGGTACATGTAATATGAGCGATATAAGCATTACTTTGACTTAAATTTTAAATTCATCTTAATATCGAAAGAGCAATATAATCTATATGTGATAACAAACAAATAAATATAAAGGACATTTATCATTTTAGCGGATAGAAAATCTAACTATCTAACAAGCATGTTCAAATATGGAAAAATGTCCGAAAGAGAAAGTACACCTTTTTCACATATGTATTCCAATGAGTCTCTGAATCAAGCATGTATTAGCTAGCCCCTATTGATCTATCCATTCCCTTCATGTGCTATAGTTCGTTTGTTTCAATCAACTCCTTTTTGAGTAATGTTCCCCAATTATATTTTACAGATGGGGCATTGCAAACTACCAGGGTCGGCTTCACAGTGAGATACCCTTCCAGCATAAAGAACGGAGCCCTAACGTTTTCTGGAGTTTATTCCAACTATGGAAATGACTTTGTGAAGGACACGGGACGATTCATTTGCGAAGTTCCCGGTCTATATCTGTTCTCGGCGACAATACTAGGTAAATCTTCAATAACCAGTTCATGTTCTTGTAAGATTTACGTGGGCTCGACTCCGTATTCTCTTGCTTACGCACACACAAAACATACTGGTGATTTCCCATCCGGTACCGCAACTCTCGTGTATCAACTCAACAAGGGAGATGAAGTCTTTCTCGGGGCATGTACTACACACACTAATATGGACCCAAGCACTCATTTCAGTGGTGCACTTATTCAATGAACAAACTCGTTATATTTCTCATGAAACAACATTTATGGGTTTTTAGATGACAAAATAATAAATTGAGTCCGTCAAAGAAAAAAGGAACATGTTGGCGTTTGTGTTCAGTATAGATTCAGATCATATTTGTTGTATGTGAGAAAGGTTTAACTAACTGACGAACATAGAAGATCCTGATTAGATTGGGCAGAAGCAGGGTTTCCTCTGGTCGCAATGTGCAGATGATCAGTTTTTGTGTGACTAGAAGGTCAAGGTCATGACGTGTAGCATTCTGTTGAAGAGCTACAATAGGAGCACTTCTCAGACGAAAAGTGGACCATAAATTTCTGTACAGAACATTTAAGAGCTTTCAGTTTACAGAACCCTTTCCCTCATTCAACAGATCTGCAACATACAACTTTAACAACATATAGGCAAAGATATGGAAACTCTATATTAATACAAGAACAACTATTTAATAAATTCAAAAACATTGCGGCAAATTGAGAAATTGCTATTTTTTGTGAACTCTTCTAAATGCTTATACTTTTATTTACATATGAGCCGTCCCGCGAGAAAACCAACATTATGGCCTCTGCCTAATGTATCGACTCAGATCAGCCTTCGCACTCCGCGCAGACTGACCCGGGCCGACACATTCGGTCTCAGGGGTATAGAAGTATAGAGTAATGATTCCTGAAACAGAAAATCTACAGGAGGCGAAAATAGTCTAACTGGGAAAGCCTGCGCGGCATGCTTAGGCTGATCGGGGTCAATACTTTACGCAGAGTCCACATTGTTGGTTTTCTTGCCAAACAGGAATCCGCTGTAGTCGAGTGGTTAGCGTCGGGGATTTCGAAACCGGGTGTCCCGGGTTCGATCCCCAGTCGCGGCACTACGGTCATGGTGGAGTGCCCTTGGGCAAGGCACATTTTCTAGCCTAGTACTGGTTTGTACCCAGGGATCATGAATAATTAAATTTAATTGCGCGCTAAATGACCTTAGCTGTCGATGCGCCATAAAACAATATACATTCATTCATTCATTCTTGCCAAACCATGCAGGTACCTGACTGAAGGCTACACAAAACAGTTTTCTGTCAAGTATTCCAACATTGGTAATTTCATGTTACTTTGGTAGCCCGAAATCTGCATGAATCCAACAGATTTGAAATAGTTCAGTAGAGGACATTTAGAGGATGTTTGCTATGAAGTTCCATAAAGTGTTTTGAAGCAGATAATTTGCTTTGACATGAGCTTAGTTTTCAACATATAGATGGTTAAGAAGAAGACAACTTTTAAAAAAACATTTTAGCAAAAGGGGAAATCCCTCTTTATGCCACAATGTTTTCTGTTTTATTCATTACTTTTTACTGCAGATGTGTTGTATGTCGGCAGGAATTGAGAAGAGTTATTGGGAACACGAGAGTTTATGCATGTTTCTCCATTTACCACCATAACAATTTATACATGTATCACTGACATATTCCATGTCTAAATCATATTGTGTTTGTTTAATTGGGGTTTTATGCTGTTTTAAAGATGATTTCAGTTATTTCACGGCAACAGTTTTCTTATTCATGATCCCTGGATAAACAAACCAGTCCTAGACTAGGAAATGTGCATTGTCTATGGGCACTCCACCATGATCACCGGGACAGACGATGAAACCCTGGACGCCCGGTTCCAAACCCCCGACGCTAACCACTAGGCCACAGCGGTTCACTATTATCCTGTTGCGCGTAAGATCATTTAGTTCAGTGGTGCTACAGGAAAAACCATCCATATAACATTTACAACTGGTATAGCCCTTTCCCTCAGACGACATTCTGAAGTAGACGACTTTGAACATATTTTGTCAAAAAATAGAAAATCTCTATAATTGAATAGATAACCTATGACTAAAAATGGAAAACATTGTGGCAAAAGGAGAAATTGCTCATTTTTAAAAAGCCGTCTGCTGCGTCTATATGAGGGAAAGGGATAGATAAAAAAAATAACACTGCAGATTCTTCCAGTCTGCTCTGGTTCTACACTGATCTCTAATACAGCAAAACAACATTTAATTAATTAACCCTCAATTAAATGCATAACCCACTTGTGAGACATATTTTGATGCATCTGCAGCAGACAACTTTTGAATACATTGCTGCAAAAGGAGAAATTGCTCAATTTTTCCAGTTGCTACAATGTTTTCCACTCTATTTAATAATTGAACTCTTATCTTTGGAGTTTCAAATTTTGTGAATATGCTTTCTAAGTCGTCTGCTGCAGACTTGTTGTATGTGGGAAAGGGTAAAGAATCAATTTAAGAAGCCTCTGACAAAAAGTGTACATGTTAACCCTTTCCCACATACAGACTCTTTCTGACACGTCTGGAGCAGATGTCTTTCGAAAACATTCTGGCAAAAAGAGAAATTGCTCATGATGAGCATATTCTCCTTTTGCCACAATGGTTTCAACTCTATTCTATGGTTAAATCTTCTTCGGTTGATATCACATAGTAGGGACATGCAAATTGATTGTTTTATATTTGTCCAAAACAGGTAAGATTTGTTTCCATAAAGTATGGTTAAATAAACAATGGGGCCATGAAGGCCCTGGATCGCTCACCTTATTTTTATTTTTTTTTCACTTTAGCCACATAAGCCCCGCCCCCTCAGGCGGCCATAGTGTCCGACTAATTAACTTGGCTTGAAGGAATCTCATAGAGGGTCACCCTAGTAACACTTCTACAAAATTATTTGAAAATCGGCCTGACACTTTCGGAGGAGAAGATTTTCTCTCTCTCTGTCTCTGTCTCTGTCTCTCTCATTACATGTCTCTCTCTCTCTGTCATTACATGTCTCTGCATATTTTTCTCTCCATTTGAGATGACTCTCCTTCATTTCTGTAAATATGAAATCGTACTACTCCTTGATGCATTTCTATTCTGTTCTGTCTAAACAGCGAATCGACAGTAAAAGATCCCACGGGTTAGGTTTGAGCACAGCGGTGTCAACAAACATGCATGTCCGACATGGTGAGAAGGGTTAATAAGTAAATGCCTCAAATTGAGGCAATAATGCATCAACAATAAAACCTTCATGCAATACTGGATAAATAAATAATTGCCTAGGAAATCATACATGAACACATAAATTCCTAAGAAAAAATGTAGGAACAATAAAATACCCATTATGTGTGAGAAATTAGAATAAAGGAAATACAGAATCCCAAATACATCAACTTCAGAAAATCTACAGGAGGCGAAAATAGTCTAACTGGGAAAGCCTGCGCGGCATGCTTAGGCTGATCGGGGTCAATACTTTACGCAGAGTCCACATTGTTGGTTTTCTTGCCAAACAGGAATCCGCTGTAGTCGAGTGGTTAGCGTCGGGGATTTCGAAACCGGGTGTCCCGGGTTCGATCCCCAGTCGCGGCACTACGGTCATGGTGGAGTGCCCTTGGGCAAGGCACATTTTCTAGCCTAGTACTGGTTTGTACCCAGGGATCATGAATAATTAAATTTAATTGCGCGCTAAATGACCTTAGCTGTCGATGCGCCATAAAACAATATACATTCATTCATTCATTCTTGCCAAACCATGCAGGTACCTGACTGAAGGCTACACAAAACAGTTTTCTGTCAAGTATTCCAACATTGGTAATTTCATGTTACTTTGGTAGCCCGAAATCTGCATGAATCCAACAGATTTGAAATAGTTCAGTAGAGGACATTTAGAGGATGTTTGCTATGAAGTTCCATAAAGTGTTTTGAAGCAGATAATTTGCTTTGACATGAGCTTAGTTTTCAACATATAGATGGTTAAGAAGAAGACAACTTTTAAAAAAACATTTTAGCAAAAGGGGAAATCCCTCTTTATGCCACAATGTTTTCTGTTTTATTCATTACTTTTTACTGCAGATGTGTTGTATGTCGGCAGGAATTGAGAAGAGTTATTGGGAACACGAGAGTTTATGCATGTTTCTCCATTTACCACCATAACAATTTATACATGTATCACTGACATATTCCATGTCTAAATCATATTGTGTTTGTTTAATTGGGGTTTTATGCTGTTTTAAAGATGATTTCAGTTATTTCACGGCAACAGTTTTCTTATTCATGATCCCTGGATAAACAAACCAGTCCTAGACTAGGAAATGTGCATTGTCTATGGGCACTCCACCATGATCACCGGGACAGACGATGAAACCCTGGACGCCCGGTTCCAAACCCCCGACGCTAACCACTAGGCCACAGCGGTTCACTATTATCCTGTTGCGCGTAAGATCATTTAGTTCAGTGGTGCTACAGGAAAAACCATCCATATAACATTTACAACTGGTATAGCCCTTTCCCTCAGACGACATTCTGAAGTAGACGACTTTGAACATATTTTGTCAAAAAATAGAAAATCTCTATAATTGAATAGATAACCTATGACTAAAAATGGAAAACATTGTGGCAAAAGGAGAAATTGCTCATTTTTAAAAAGCCGTCTGCTGCGTCTATATGAGGGAAAGGGATAGATAAAAAAAATAACACTGCAGATTCTTCCAGTCTGCTCTGGTTCTACACTGATCTCTAATACAGCAAAACAACATTTAATTAATTAACCCTCAATTAAATGCATAACCCACTTGTGAGACATATTTTGATGCATCTGCAGCAGACAACTTTTGAATACATTGCTGCAAAAGGAGAAATTGCTCAATTTTTCCAGTTGCTACAATGTTTTCCACTCTATTTAATAATTGAACTCTTATCTTTGGAGTTTCAAATTTTGTGAATATGCTTTCTAAGTCGTCTGCTGCAGACTTGTTGTATGTGGGAAAGGGTAAAGAATCAATTTAAGAAGCCTCTGACAAAAAGTGTACATGTTAACCCTTTCCCACATACAGACTCTTTCTGACACGTCTGGAGCAGATGTCTTTCGAAAACATTCTGGCAAAAAGAGAAATTGCTCATGATGAGCATATTCTCCTTTTGCCACAATGGTTTCAACTCTATTCTATGGTTAAATCTTCTTCGGTTGATATCACATAGTAGGGACATGCAAATTGATTGTTTTATATTTGTCCAAAACAGGTAAGATTTGTTTCCATAAAGTATGGTTAAATAAACAATGGGGCCATGAAGGCCCTGGATCGCTCACCTTATTTTTATTTTTTTTTCACTTTAGCCACATAAGCCCCGCCCCCTCAGGCGGCCATAGTGTCCGACTAATTAACTTGGCTTGAAGGAATCTCATAGAGGGTCACCCTAGTAACACTTCTACAAAATTATTTGAAAATCGGCCTGACACTTTCGGAGGAGAAGATTTTCTCTCTCTCTGTCTCTGTCTCTGTCTCTCTCATTACATGTCTCTCTCTCTCTGTCATTACATGTCTCTGCATATTTTTCTCTCCATTTGAGATGACTCTCCTTCATTTCTGTAAATATGAAATCGTACTACTCCTTGATGCATTTCTATTCTGTTCTGTCTAAACAGCGAATCGACAGTAAAAGATCCCACGGGTTAGGTTTGAGCACAGCGGTGTCAACAAACATGCATGTCCGACATGGTGAGAAGGGTTAATAAGTAAATGCCTCAAATTGAGGCAATAATGCATCAACAATAAAACCTTCATGCAATACTGGATAAATAAATAATTGCCTAGGAAATCATACATGAACACATAAATTCCTAAGAAAAAATGTAGGAACAATAAAATACCCATTATGTGTGAGAAATTAGAATAAAGGAAATACAGAATCCCAAATACATCAACTTCAGAAAATCTACAGGAGGCGAAAATAGTCTAACTGGGAAAGCCTGCGCGGCATGCTTAGGCTGATCGGGGTCAATACTTTACGCAGAGTCCACATTGTTGGTTTTCTTGCCAAACAGGAATCCGCTGTAGTCGAGTGGTTAGCGTCGGGGATTTCGAAACCGGGTGTCCCGGGTTCGATCCCCAGTCGCGGCACTACGGTCATGGTGGAGTGCCCTTGGGCAAGGCACATTTTCTAGCCTAGTACTGGTTTGTACCCAGGGATCATGAATAATTAAATTTAATTGCGCGCTAAATGACCTTAGCTGTCGATGCGCCATAAAACAATATACATTCATTCATTCATTCTTGCCAAACCATGCAGGTACCTGACTGAAGGCTACACAAAACAGTTTTCTGTCAAGTATTCCAACATTGGTAATTTCATGTTACTTTGGTAGCCCGAAATCTGCATGAATCCAACAGATTTGAAATAGTTCAGTAGAGGACATTTAGAGGATGTTTGCTATGAAGTTCCATAAAGTGTTTTGAAGCAGATAATTTGCTTTGACATGAGCTTAGTTTTCAACATATAGATGGTTAAGAAGAAGACAACTTTTAAAAAAACATTTTAGCAAAAGGGGAAATCCCTCTTTATGCCACAATGTTTTCTGTTTTATTCATTACTTTTTACTGCAGATGTGTTGTATGTCGGCAGGAATTGAGAAGAGTTATTGGGAACACGAGAGTTTATGCATGTTTCTCCATTTACCACCATAACAATTTATACATGTATCACTGACATATTCCATGTCTAAATCATATTGTGTTTGTTTAATTGGGGTTTTATGCTGTTTTAAAGATGATTTCAGTTATTTCACGGCAACAGTTTTCTTATTCATGATCCCTGGATAAACAAACCAGTCCTAGACTAGGAAATGTGCATTGTCTATGGGCACTCCACCATGATCACCGGGACAGACGATGAAACCCTGGACGCCCGGTTCCAAACCCCCGACGCTAACCACTAGGCCACAGCGGTTCACTATTATCCTGTTGCGCGTAAGATCATTTAGTTCAGTGGTGCTACAGGAAAAACCATCCATATAACATTTACAACTGGTATAGCCCTTTCCCTCAGACGACATTCTGAAGTAGACGACTTTGAACATATTTTGTCAAAAAATAGAAAATCTCTATAATTGAATAGATAACCTATGACTAAAAATGGAAAACATTGTGGCAAAAGGAGAAATTGCTCATTTTTAAAAAGCCGTCTGCTGCGTCTATATGAGGGAAAGGGATAGATAAAAAAAATAACACTGCAGATTCTTCCAGTCTGCTCTGGTTCTACACTGATCTCTAATACAGCAAAACAACATTTAATTAATTAACCCTCAATTAAATGCATAACCCACTTGTGAGACATATTTTGATGCATCTGCAGCAGACAACTTTTGAATACATTGCTGCAAAAGGAGAAATTGCTCAATTTTTCCAGTTGCTACAATGTTTTCCACTCTATTTAATAATTGAACTCTTATCTTTGGAGTTTCAAATTTTGTGAATATGCTTTCTAAGTCGTCTGCTGCAGACTTGTTGTATGTGGGAAAGGGTAAAGAATCAATTTAAGAAGCCTCTGACAAAAAGTGTACATGTTAACCCTTTCCCACATACAGACTCTTTCTGACACGTCTGGAGCAGATGTCTTTCGAAAACATTCTGGCAAAAAGAGAAATTGCTCATGATGAGCATATTCTCCTTTTGCCACAATGGTTTCAACTCTATTCTATGGTTAAATCTTCTTCGGTTGATATCACATAGTAGGGACATGCAAATTGATTGTTTTATATTTGTCCAAAACAGGTAAGATTTGTTTCCATAAAGTATGGTTAAATAAACAATGGGGCCATGAAGGCCCTGGATCGCTCACCTTATTTTTATTTTTTTTTCACTTTAGCCACATAAGCCCCGCCCCCTCAGGCGGCCATAGTGTCCGACTAATTAACTTGGCTTGAAGGAATCTCATAGAGGGTCACCCTAGTAACACTTCTACAAAATTATTTGAAAATCGGCCTGACACTTTCGGAGGAGAAGATTTTCTCTCTCTCTGTCTCTGTCTCTGTCTCTCTCATTACATGTCTCTCTCTCTCTGTCATTACATGTCTCTGCATATTTTTCTCTCCATTTGAGATGACTCTCCTTCATTTCTGTAAATATGAAATCATACTACTCCTTGATGCATTTCTATTCTGTTCTGTCTAAACAGCGAATCGACAGTAAAAGATCCCACGGGTTAGGTTTGAGCACAGCGGTGTCAACAAACATGCATGTCCGACATGGTGAGAAGGGTTAATAAGTAAATGCCTCAAATTGAGGCAATAATGCATCAACAATAAAACCTTCATGCAATACTGGATAAATAAATAATTGCCTAGGAAATCATACATGAACACATAAATTCCTAAGAAAAAATGTAGGAACAATAAAATACCCATTATGTGTGAGAAATTAGAATAAAGGAAATACAGAATCCCAAATACATCAACTTCAGAAAATCTACAGGAGGCGAAAATAGTCTAACTGGGAAAGCCTGCGCGGCATGCTTAGGCTGATCGGGGTCAATACTTTACGCAGAGTCCACATTGTTGGTTTTCTTGCCAAACAGGAATCCGCTGTAGTCGAGTGGTTAGCGTCGGGGATTTCGAAACCGGGTGTCCCGGGTTCGATCCCCAGTCGCGGCACTACGGTCATGGTGGAGTGCCCTTGGGCAAGGCACATTTTCTAGCCTAGTACTGGTTTGTACCCAGGGATCATGAATAATTAAATTTAATTGCGCGCTAAATGACCTTAGCTGTCGATGCGCCATAAAACAATATACATTCATTCATTCATTCTTGCCAAACCATGCAGGTACCTGACTGAAGGCTACACAAAACAGTTTTCTGTCAAGTATTCCAACATTGGTAATTTCATGTTACTTTGGTAGCCCGAAATCTGCATGAATCCAACAGATTTGAAATAGTTCAGTAGAGGACATTTAGAGGATGTTTGCTATGAAGTTCCATAAAGTGTTTTGAAGCAGATAATTTGCTTTGACATGAGCTTAGTTTTCAACATATAGATGGTTAAGAAGAAGACAACTTTTAAAAAAACATTTTAGCAAAAGGGGAAATCCCTCTTTATGCCACAATGTTTTCTGTTTTATTCATTACTTTTTACTGCAGATGTGTTGTATGTCGGCAGGAATTGAGAAGAGTTATTGGGAACACGAGAGTTTATGCATGTTTCTCCATTTACCACCATAACAATTTATACATGTATCACTGACATATTCCATGTCTAAATCATATTGTGTTTGTTTAATTGGGGTTTTATGCTGTTTTAAAGATGATTTCAGTTATTTCACGGCAACAGTTTTCTTATTCATGATCCCTGGATAAACAAACCAGTCCTAGACTAGGAAATGTGCATTGTCTATGGGCACTCCACCATGATCACCGGGACAGACGATGAAACCCTGGACGCCCGGTTCCAAACCCCCGACGCTAACCACTAGGCCACAGCGGTTCACTATTATCCTGTTGCGCGTAAGATCATTTAGTTCAGTGGTGCTACAGGAAAAACCATCCATATAACATTTACAACTGGTATAGCCCTTTCCCTCAGACGACATTCTGAAGTAGACGACTTTGAACATATTTTGTCAAAAAATAGAAAATCTCTATAATTGAATAGATAACCTATGACTAAAAATGGAAAACATTGTGGCAAAAGGAGAAATTGCTCATTTTTAAAAAGCCGTCTGCTGCGTCTATATGAGGGAAAGGGATAGATAAAAAAAATAACACTGCAGATTCTTCCAGTCTGCTCTGGTTCTACACTGATCTCTAATACAGCAAAACAACATTTAATTAATTAACCCTCAATTAAATGCATAACCCACTTGTGAGACATATTTTGATGCATCTGCAGCAGACAACTTTTGAATACATTGCTGCAAAAGGAGAAATTGCTCAATTTTTCCAGTTGCTACAATGTTTTCCACTCTATTTAATAATTGAACTCTTATCTTTGGAGTTTCAAATTTTGTGAATATGCTTTCTAAGTCGTCTGCTGCAGACTTGTTGTATGTGGGAAAGGGTAAAGAATCAATTTAAGAAGCCTCTGACAAAAAGTGTACATGTTAACCCTTTCCCACATACAGACTCTTTCTGACACGTCTGGAGCAGATGTCTTTCGAAAACATTCTGGCAAAAAGAGAAATTGCTCATGATGAGCATATTCTCCTTTTGCCACAATGGTTTCAACTCTATTCTATGGTTAAATCTTCTTCGGTTGATATCACATAGTAGGGACATGCAAATTGATTGTTTTATATTTGTCCAAAACAGGTAAGATTTGTTTCCATAAAGTATGGTTAAATAAACAATGGGGCCATGAAGGCCCTGGATCGCTCACCTTATTTTTATTTTTTTTTCACTTTAGCCACATAAGCCCCGCCCCCTCAGGCGGCCATAGTGTCCGACTAATTAACTTGGCTTGAAGGAATCTCATAGAGGGTCACCCTAGTAACACTTCTACAAAATTATTTGAAAATCGGCCTGACACTTTCGGAGGAGAAGATTTTCTCTCTCTCTGTCTCTGTCTCTGTCTCTCTCATTACATGTCTCTCTCTCTCTGTCATTACATGTCTCTGCATATTTTTCTCTCCATTTGAGATGACTCTCCTTCATTTCTGTAAATATGAAATCGTACTACTCCTTGATGCATTTCTATTCTGTTCTGTCTAAACAGCGAATCGACAGTAAAAGATCCCACGGGTTAGGTTTGAGCACAGCGGTGTCAACAAACATGCATGTCCGACATGGTGAGAAGGGTTAATAAGTAAATGCCTCAAATTGAGGCAATAATGCATCAACAATAAAACCTTCATGCAATACTGGATAAATAAATAATTGCCTAGGAAATCATACATGAACACATAAATTCCTAAGAAAAAATGTAGGAACAATAAAATACCCATTATGTGTGAGAAATTAGAATAAAGGAAATACAGAATCCCAAATACATCAACTTCATTCTTCATTTAAACCCTTTTCCACATACAAACTATCTGCAGTAGAAGAATTTGGAAACAGACCTGCCAAAATATGGAAAATATCTCTAAAAGAAAGTATAATTATTGAATAGAGTTGAAAACATTGCGGCAAATGGAGAAGTTGCCCATTTTGAGCAATTTCTTCATTTGCCTCAATGTTTTCAAAAGTCGTCTGCTGCATAATATGCGCCAGAAAGCATCTATAAGTGGGACATCTGGCTTTGGATTGCCTAATTACATACTCATTATATAGAAAATCTAATTTTCTTCAATCTTTAATTTCATTTTTATTGCCATCTGATAAAAACGTCTGAATTTGTTCTTCTAAGAAATATCTTACACTTTTCTTCATATGGATGCTTTATGACGCCTCTGCAGCAGACGACTTTTTGAAAACATGGCGACAATTGTTTCATTTCCCCGACTCTTACCACATAGCCCATCGGAATAACAGGAAGGGCTGTGCCGGAATCCATGGAACACAAAGTGGATTGACAACCATTGTCGTTACTGACTGAGCTATGTCGCTTCAAACTTCGAGAGTGGACACATCATGAGACAAGAACACAACACTCCTGTTAACCTCATATACAGACGCCTTCTGTCGCCTGAACAGCAGAAGATATTTGAAAACTCTGTGGCAAAAGAAGAAATTGCTCAAAATGTTTTCAACTCTATTCATTGGGCATATTATTTATTTGTGCAGATTTGTTGTATGTAGGAAATGGTAATCTAACTGACGAACACGGAAGATCCTGATCAGAATGAGTAAAAGTAGGGTATTTTCTGTTCGCAATGTCGCGAATGTCAGATTTTATGTAGCGTTAGAAGTTGCGTTGAACCCTTTCCCACATACAACAAATATGCAGCGGACAACTTTAAAAACATTTTCGCAAAATATAGAATATCTCTATCAATGAACATTGTGGAAAAAGGAGGAATTGCTCGTTTTCAAAAGTCATCTGTAGAATTCTCTAGAAGTGTTATTTTAGGAACATTTCTCAGACGAATTTCTGTACAGAACATTTAAAAGCTGTCATTGTTTACTTTAAACTTTCCATCATTCAACAGATCTGCAGCTAAAAACATTCATGCAAAAATATGGAAACTGTCTATAAATGAGAGAAAACTTATTGAATTAAGTTATGAGCATTTTTTCTTTAGTCACAATTCTTTCAAAAGTCGTCTGCTATATAAGCGTCATAATCGTCTACAAATTGGAAAGGGTTAAGCTTTACTCCCATTCTATTCCAATTTGACGCGGTTGTAGTAGACGACTTTCAAAAACATTGTAGCTAAAGGTTGGTTTAGCCCTACGTGCCTTATTCAACATATTATTATGAACGTCTGAAGGAGTTCAAGACTGTGTATAAAAACGCTAAGTCTAATTTGCACGTTGCTTTGCGACCTCTTTAGAGTGACATCTAGCGGATACAAAGCAATGCAGCTGTTTTAGAGAGGTGACACGTTATAGAGGTTAATCTTGTCCTTGATACAAACACAGTTTGATAACTCTGAGACCTTACGGGTGTTTGATGTGTTAGTTAGCACATTATGCTCAGTTTCATTTCTGTCTAATTCACGAGTGTGAATACCGGGAAACATTTATCTCTAAAACTGGTAGACGTTGGTCTGGTTTGAAACAAGCTGTTATCTTGGCATGTACGATAATATTTATATAACAAATATATAGATATAGGCGTTGGTCTTTTTTTAATCAAGCTGTGATATGTTTTCGCATGCACGAATTTATTTATATAACAGATATGTAGATAAACTTTAGTCTTTTTGAATTACGTTGTGATAATATTTTGGCGTGCACGAATGTTTCTCAAAACAAGTCGGGATAAACAACCATAAAAACAGAACTGTTTTCCTGAAACAGATTATTCCATACGAATTGTTCTCACAAGAAGGATGTATTCTATTGCGAACATCATGGCAGTTGTGCGCATTTTAGTCCTGTTTATTTCCATTGTACATTGCAATGCTAGCGAACCTTACTGTCGACAGTTCGAATATGACGAAAAGATGTTGAGCAAGATGATCCGGACAGAATTAGAATTGGAAACACTTAAGAAAGAACTTCTTATTCTGGAAAATGTATTGGATAAGAAAATTGAGTCTGCTATCAAGAAGAATAAAGACAACAACGACGGGAATCTCCAGGCTTTATCTATAGGTAAGTTGATATATGTTTTACTTTTTGATTTTTAAATATTGCAGGAAATCGTCAGAAATTACTCGTGTATCTACTTATACAATCAAAAGATTTCAATTCATCATCTCCTTTATACTGTTAAAAGAAATTGGTTGTGATCAGTGAGCATGAAATAATTATATTTCTTTTCAGGATATAAAATTACATTTGCAACAGTATCGATTTAGAAAAAATCTCTTTTAAGTATGAAACTTGCAACACATCTACCTCTTTCATTAAACCTGTATTAGAAATTTATACAACTAATTGTTTTGTTTTTTTGTTTTTTCATCTTTAATATTCTGTGCTAAAATAACACACAAAAAATTAATTCAATAGAAGGGGTGGTCGAAAAGTAATGCATGAATCGAACACAGCGCAGAAACTGTTCAGATTTTTCTAAGCGACGACCTCTATTTTAAATTGACATCGAAATGCATGTGTAGTCACAGATGAGGGTACATTCTTTAGTCAAAAGGGTGGAATCTCAAACAATGTTCGACTTCACTGAAACTGCTTGCCAAGTTAAGAACATGTAACGGGAACGGGCTTGCTGTACAGAAACCGTCAATTTAGCGTCTTTATATATTTATATTTTCCTGTTTGGTACACAGATGGTGGTTGGACAGATTGGTCTATGTGGTCAGAGTGTACGGCGTCTTGTGGCGGAGGAATACAGTCACGTTATAGATCGTGTGATGATCCAGCCCGGTATCTTAAAGGAAGGATGTGTGAAGGTCCACCGATGGAGTACAGATCCTGTTCGACCCAACCATGCCACGCAGCAGGTATAGATAGTGTGTTTTCGTATTTATTGACATTCCATTTAATGGACAGAACAATATCGTTCATATAAGTATATATAGATACGTATGCGCACCATCAAGCCAATAAAGGATGTGTTACATCTGCAAACAGTGGAGTTTCAGATGAGCATATACGTTACTGTTACTATGCGAACCACTGACGAAAAACTAGATGTGTAGCTCCCCGGTTGGTTTCACTCCCATAATCCTGTATGTTGTACCAACACGTGGATGTATAAATATGTCATGTGGTCCAATGCTGCTTAATGAATGTTGACATCGTTGTGCACCTTGTAGTTTTACATTTTTAATAAAGCTGCGCTATGCATTGAATTGTTATTTTCTGAGTGATTTTAATGTCGACTGTTTCTAAGGCGGAGCCCCGGTAACTCAATCGCTAGCGACGCGGACTGTCAATTCAGGTGTTGTGAGTTCGAACCCCAGCTCGGTCAACATTATTTCCGACGTTTGCCAAAAGTCACTGTGACAAGCGTTATTCGTCTTTCAGAAATGGGCTAACAGTTTTTATCGAAAAGCAGCCAGTTGCTTGGAAAGTATGTTGTGTAGAGTACTGGTGTGAGCAAACCAGGAAACATATGAGTAGGTGAACTTGTCGCCATGATATGACTGAAAAATTGTTGAAAACGGCGTTAAACCCCAATCAATTAATCAAGTGTTTAAATGTAATGATTGCATTGACACGTTCCTATGGAGGGTAAACCTTTGACCCTTTCTCATCTTTAACAAATATGCAGCAGACGACTGTGTAACCTTCTAGACAAACACATGGAAACTCTCTATAACGGGAGAGTACAATTATTGTATACAGTTTAAAACATTGAGTCATAAGGAACACATACTTGTCATAAACAATTTCTCATTCGACACATTTTATTCGGAACTCGTCTGTTGCAGATGCGTCATAATACGTCTGCATGTAGGGAAGGGTTTAAGTACTATTTTTCTCAAAGGAAAATTAGTAAGAGTCTAAGGAAGTCTCAGGCGTAACATTTAGCAGGGAAGATTAAAATATCAATACATGGGCGATCATTAAGAGTCAAACATGTCTGTATATAACAATGTTACAAGTACTAAATATCATCGGGACCTTAACCCTTTCCCACATACAACAAATCTGCAACAGACGACTTTGAAAATATATAGGCAAAAATATTGAAGATCTTTATCAACTTAAGTAATTTTTATTGCAAACATAGTGCACAAAGTAAGAAATTGATCATTATGAGCAATTTCTCCTTTTGCCACACTGTTTTGAAAAGTCGTCTGCTGCATTTAAGTCAAAATGTGTCTGCATGTGGGAAAGAATTACCTGTATTTTGACCGATATAAATATTCACTCTAACTTTAAATACATCTTAATATCGAAAGAGCAATATGCTGCATATGTGATAACAAACAAATACATATAAAGGCCTTTATCATTTTAGCGGTTAGAAAACATAACAAGCACGTGACTCCTTGATACAAGGTGAACTATGGAAAAAGTCCGAAAGAGAAAGTTCACCTTTTTCACATATGTATTCCAATGTGTCTCTGAATCAAGCATGTATAAGTTAGACACTATTGATCTATCCATTCCCTTCATGTCGGTCCAATATAATAGGGTTTAAAGTGAACTATCAGCTATATTCACGTGCTATACCTCGTTTGATTCAATGTACTCTTTTTTGAGTAATGTTCCTCAATTATATTTTTCAGATGGGTCATTGCAAACTACCAGGATTGGCTTCACAGTGAGAGGCCATTCCAGCATAAAGAACGGAGCCTTAACGTTTATTACAGTTTATTCTAACTATGGAGACGACTTTGTGAAGGACACAGGACGATTTATTTGCGAAGTACCCGGTCTATATCTGTTCTCGGCGACAATAATAGGGTCATCTTCAACAACCAGCGCATGTTCTTGTTACATTTACGTGGGCTCGACTCGGTATTCTATTGCTTACGCACACACAAAACATACTGGTGATTACCCATCCGGTACCGCAACTCTCGTGTATCAACTCAACAAGGGAGATGAAGTCTATCTCGGGGGATGTTCTACACTAACTACTATGGATGTAGACACTCATTTCAGTGGTGCACTTATTCAATGAACAAACCCGTTATATTTCTCATCCAAACACTCATTTCAGTGGTGCACTTATTCAATGAACAAACCCGTTATATTTCTCATGAAACATCATTTATGTGTTTTTAGATGACAAAATAATAAATTGAGTCCGTCAAAGAGAAAAGGAACATGTTGGCTTTTGTGTTCAGTATAGATTCAGATCAGTCTGTGCATCAACAGTCTCATCAGTATCTACAATGTTCACATATTACTTTCTTAGTTTATAAGAAGCTTTTATGAATTTGTATAGTTTATGATTAGACAGAGCAGATATACATGCTGATATGAACTTGCACACATATGCCACCTAGTTACTTTTTCTACACTAATGTCTTTCTAGAATATATTTTACATTGACAGGATTCATTCAGGGATTGTTGAAATCCAGTACATTTTCAATTGGAGAGTACAATTGGAGGGAAAGAGGGCTCTTGCGTTTCTCTTAAAGCAAAGTCAAGAAAATGCATACTTGCATAATTGATGACGCGGCCAAAGCTTACCTTGTTACGACTTGCTATACGCTTATGATATAAAGTGTAAATCTGTCGGTGGATTTCGTTAGATTTAACGTTTTCAGACCTGCATATACACTTTGACGGATCTGCAGAAGACAACATTTGAAGACATTGTGACAAAAGAAGCAATTGTTCATTACGAGCACAATTGCTGAAGGGAGGCTTCACAAATTTCTCCTTTTGTCACAATGTTAACTCATATTTCTTTCATTTATAAAGCTTATCAAAAAAGAAAAGTCCTCTATGATAAGTCGTGTGCTGTTATTGTATGTGGGAAAGATATAAACGTGTTTTAATGGTTTCATACAGGTATACCACTGCCTCATAATCAAAAAGTATTCCGTTCGATTCCTAATGGGTCTTCTATTACCATTTCCCATGCACGCATTTGGCGCGAGTTCTGGCTAAGTCGAAGCAAAGATGATTAATAATTTAAATTTAATTTAAATATTATTTATTTTACATCGATTGCGAAGCAAGCTTTCAGCTTATATTAGTGACGCTCGTTGTCTGCTTCCTGCAAGAATGCAAAAAAAAAAAAATAGAACACCGTACTCCTTTTTAGAGTAAAGGGACTTTTTCTTTGCTTTTTCTTGCGTTTTCTTAGAAATACAGCAGTTTTGCTTAAAAAACAGGCCGTGCTTCAAGGAAAAAGTCGATTTACAAGAAAAGGAGTATGGTGACCTATCTTTTTTGTTGCATTTTTTATTAAAGTGAATCATGTTCAGAGTTTATTGATAATTACAGAACATTTTATTATGTAGAATGGAAAATTTCTTGAAAATTGTATGATTTTAACTTTTTCAGGGGTAAAATGTGACACTATTTCGACCTCGAAAAAAGCTTAATATATAATTTTTCATATTTTTCTGACAAATTCTCTTTTCATATTGATTTAAATTCTATATATAAAGTTGTATATGAACATTAATATGATTTGTAGTTTTCATATTTTTTTTTTTATTTTTGTGTGTTTTTTAGGTTTTCGGCCAAATGCCTATATTTGTGCCTTTGATATAATTGGTCATTGTTAGTTTGTTTTTCACTTCTTTCTACAGCTTAGGCCATATCATGACAAACAAGAAAGATGATATCCCACACGTGATAATGTATAAGGTATGAAACAAATACCACCCATTGAGAGATCTCAAGAGTTGCATTCACTAAAATCTTCCAGTCCATTAAGCCGGCTCCTACGTTCAAGCAAGTGTCAGACTGTGTTTGTCTTTCTAATTGAGCGCCCCCAGCATCAGGGGCAGTATGGGGGTACTTTTAACCTCTGTTTTTCATGTTCGATAGCAGCCACAGTTCTTAGTAGAACTTAATTATGCATTTAGCCCCTTTTTATGGGGACCACAAAAGGTTAGTGAATGTGAAAGGCGAGGTGGAAAATGGTCTCGTATTAGATAAACTGATTCCTATAATGAAATTGTTGATGACCCAACTTAAAAATTGGATAGGCAACACGCAAATTGGCGATCATGATAGCTCTTATTCAGAGCGTTTACACCAACATTATGGCCTCTGCCTAATGTATCGACTCAGATCAGCCTGCGCAATCCGTGCAGACGATACGGGTCCGATACTCTACATTATTGGTTTACTTGCGGAACGGCTCATATTTTGGACTTTCTTAGTTGTCTGTTATATTTTTTCTGCCAAATCCTGCAGGTACCCGACTAAAGGCTACAAAAAAATATGTTTTTCGTTCGAAGTATTCCAACATTGGTAATTTCATGTTACTTTGGTAGCCCGAAATCTGCAATACCTCGTTTGATTCAATGTACTCTTTTTTGAGTAATGTTCCTCAATTATATTTTTCAGATGGGTCATTGCAAACTACCAGGATTGGCTTCACAGCGAGTGGCCCTTCCAGCAAAAAGAACGGAGCCCTAACGTTTTCTAAAGTTTATCTAACTATGGAGACGACTTTGTGATGGACACAGGACGATTTATTTGCGAGGTACCCGGTCTATATCTGTTCTCGGTGACAATACTAGGGTCAGCTACAACAACCATCGCATGTTCTTGTCGCATTTACGTGAGCTCGACTCCGTATTCTCTTGCTTACGCACACACAAAACATACTGGTGATTACCCATCCGTACCGCAACTCTCGTGTATCAACTCAACAAGGGAGATGAAGTGATTCCTATAAATGAAATTGTTGATGACCAACTTAAAAAATTGGATAGGCAACACGCAATTGGCGATCATGATAGCTCTTATTCAGAGCGTTTACACCAACATTATGGCCTCTGCCTAATGTATCGACTCAGATCAGCTGCGCAATCCGTGCAGACTGATCCGGACGACACATTCCGTCTCAGAGGATAGAGGTATAGAGTAATGATTCCTGAAACAGAAAATCCACAGGAGGCGAAAAGTGTCTAACTGGGTAAGCCTGCGCTGCATGCTTAGGCTGATCCTGATCGATACTTTACGCAGAGTCCACATTGTTGGTTTTCTTGCGGAACGGCTCATATATTGGCCTTTCTAAGTTGTTTGTTATGTTTTTTCTGCCAATCCTACAGGTACCCGACTAAAGGCTACAAAAAAACATGTTTTCTGTCAAGTATTCCAACATTGGTAATTTCATGTTACTTTGTAGCCCGAAATCTGCATGAATCTAACATATTTGAAAGAGTTCAGTAGAGGACATTGAGAGGATGATTGCTATGAATTTCCATCGATAATTTGCTTTGACATGAGCTAAATACTTTCTTCTGCAGATTTGTTGTATGTCGGCAAGAATTGAGAATAATTCTTGGGACATGAGAATTTATGTTTCTCCATTACCACTATAACAATTTATACATGTATCACTGACATATTCCATGTCTAAATCATATTGTGTTTGTTTTATTGGGGTTTTATGCCGTTTTAAAAATTATTTCAGTTATTTCACGGCAACAGTTTCCTTATTCATGCTCCCTGGGTAAACAAACCAGTACTAGACTAGGAAATGTGTCGTGTCTATGGGCACTCCACCATGATCACCGCGACAGGGCGATACAACCCAGGACGCCCGGTTCCAAACCCCAACGCTAACCACTAGGCCACAGCGGTTCCCTATTATCCTGGTTGCGCGTAAGATCATTTAATGCAATGGTGCTACAGGAAAACCCATCATATAACATTTACAACTGGTATAGCCCTTTCCCTCATATGACATTCTGAAGTAGACAACTTTGAACATATTTTGTCAAAAATAGAAATCTCTATAATTTAATAGATAACCTATGACTAAAAGTGGAAAACATTGTGGCAAAAGGAGAAATTGCTCATTTTTAAAAAGCTGTTTGCTGTGTCTATATGAGGGAAAGTGGTAGATCAAAAAAATAACACTGCAGATTCTTCCAGTCTGCTCTGGTTCTACACTGTTCTCTAATCAATCAAAAAGCATTTAATTAATTAACCCTCAATTAAATGCAATAACCCACTTGTAGACACATTTTGATGCATCTGCAGCAGACAACTTTTGAAAACATTGCTGCAAAAGGAGAATTGCTCAATTTTTCCAGTTGCTACAATGTTTTCCACTCTATTTAATAATTGAACTCTTATCTTTGGAGTTTCAAATTTTGTGAATATGCTTTCTAAGTCGTCTGCTGCAGACTTGTTGTATGTGGGAAAGAGTAAAGAATCAATTTAAGAAGCCTCTGACAAAAAGTGTACATGTTAACTCTTTCCCACATACAGACGCTTTCTGACACCTCTGGTGCAGATGTCTTTCGAAAACATTCTGGCAAAAAGAGAAATGCTCATGATGAGCATATTCCCTTTTTGCCACAATGGTTTCAACTCTATTCTAATGGTTAAACCTTCTTTATAGAGATTTTCTACCTTCTTGCCTATATGTTTTCAAAGTCGTCTGCTGCAATTTTGCTATACGTAGGAAACGGTTGATATACATAGTAGGACATGCAAATTGATTGTTTTTTATACTTGTCCAAAACAGGTAGATTTGTTTCCATAAAGTATGGTAAATACAAATCACAGAAAGAAAATAATTGTAAATGCTGGTGTAATAGTTGTATACATCCGAGAAGAAAGAGCACAAAGTAATATTCATCATATAAGCCTTTTTCTCAATTTTCTAATTACCTTAACCCTTTTCACACCTACAACAATTTCGCAGCAAACTATTTGAATTTCTTTTAATAATCTCGTCTAAATAAAGTATTAACATTGTATATATATACCGTTACACATAGTTTAAAACATTGTGGCAAAAGTAGAAATTGCATGTTATGAGTAAATTCTCATTTTGCAACTATTGTTTTTTTAAGATTCATCTGCTGCAAATGGTCAAAATGTGTCTGCATATGGGAAACAGTAAATGAGTTGTCAGCATGTGAGAAAGACCATTGCACATCCACGGTTGTTGACCCTCTCTCTCTCTCTCTCTCTCTCTCTCTCCCTCTCTCCTCTCTCTCTCTCTCTCTCTCTCTCTCTCTCTCTCTCTCTCTCTCTCCTCTCTCTCTCTCTCTCTCTCTCCCTCTCTCTCTCTCTCTCTCTCTCTCCACTCTCTCCTCCTCCTCTCTCTCCTCTCTCTCTCTCTCTCTCCTCTCTCATCTCTCTCTCTCTCTCTCTCTCTTTCTCTCTCAGTCAGTAGAGCACTCACCCTGAAAACAAGAGATCCCGTATTCAAACCCTGGACTGGCTGCATATTTTTCTCTCCATGTGAGATGACGCTCGTTCATTTCTGTAAATATGAAATCGTACTACTCCTTGAGGCATTTTGATTCCAAACTTCGGTAATGTTTAGTTTTAGAGACATAAACAGAAACGCACACTAACGATATATGGGCGCTGCCGTTTTTCTATGCGTCTCCACGTAGGAGAGTCTCGGAAATGTAAGTGTCATTTTGATTGGTTGAATGTGAATTCTATTCTGTTCTGTCTAAACAGCGAAACGACAGTGAAAGATCCCACGGGTTAGGTTTGAGCACAGCGGTGTCAACAAACATGCAATGTCCGACGATGGTGAGAAGGGTTAATAAGTAAATGCCTCAAATTGAGGCAATAATGCATCAACAATAAAACCTTTATGCAATACTGGATGAATAAATAATTGCCTAGGAAATAATACATGAACACATAAATTCCTAAGAAAAAATGTAGGAACAATAAATACCCATTATGTGTGAGAAATTGGAATAAAGGAAATACAAAATCCCAAATACATCAACTTCATTCTTCATTTAAACCCTTTCCCACATACAAACTATCTGCAGTAGAAAAATTTGAAAACAGACCTGCACAAAATATGGAAAATATCTCTAAAAGAAAGTATAATTATTGAATAGAGTTGAAAACATTGTGGCAAATGGAGAAATTGCCCATTTTGAGCAATTTCTTCATTTGCCTCAATGTTTTCAAAAGTCGTCTGCTGCAGAGGCGCCGGAAAGCATCTATAAGTGGGAAATGCTTAAGATTAATCTGGATTTGGTTTCTCATTTTCTTCAATCTTTAATTTCATTTTTATTGCCATCTGCTAAAAACATCTGAATTTGTTCTTCTAAGAAATATCTTACCCTTTTCTTCATATATACGCTTTATGATGCCTCTGTAGCAGACGACTTTTTGAAAACATGGCGACAAAAGAAGAAACTGCTCAAAACAAGCAATTTCTCCTTCTGCCACAAGTTTTCCACTTTTAGTCATTGGTTATCCATTCAATTATAGAGATTTTCCATTTTTTTTGACAAAATATGTTCAAAGTCATCTGGTGCATAATTGTCTCATGAGGGAAAAGGTTAAAATCTGAGAGGAATGACATAACAGATGATAAGTTCAAATTATTTAATAAAGAAGGAATGATATGTTCAAAACTATTAATAAAGAAAGGAGATTGAATATATTTTTACAAATTTGTAGAAGACGTTATTTCATCAAACTAACGAGTTGTGACCCATTTTGTTTATTTGAATGGTGTTAGACGCCGCTTTCAACAGTATTTCAGTAACATCATGGTATTTCCTGGGTAAATTACCAGTACTTCTGGTATTATATAAGCTGACATCAATGCATCAGTTTACAGCGCTATCCCGGCATCCGAGTCTTTGGTAGCTTAGTGGGTAGCGACGCGGGCTGTCAATCCAGGGGTTGTGAGTTCGAATCCCAGCTCGACCAACCACTCTTTCTGACATTGATTAAAGTCAATGCGACAAACGTCATTCGTCTTCAACCAATAGGCAAACAGTCTATGTGGAAAAAGCAGCCAGTTGCTTGGGAAGTTTGATGTGTGGACCAACCAACCAAAGCTATCCCCGCAATGCTAACATTTGTAAAGTCTTTGATATGACCTGACCAGGGATTGAGGCTCTGGTCTCCCGCTAGGAATCGGGCGTGGTCGAGTGGTTAGCGTCGGGGATTTGAAACCGGGAGTTACCGGGTTCGATACCCAGTCGCAAACACGACTGTCATGGTGGAGTGCACTTGGGCAAGGCACATTTCCTAGCCTAGAACTGGTGTGTGTACCTACGGATCATTAATAAGTGAACTGTCACTGTGATATAACTGAAATAATGTTGGAAACGTGTAAACCCAATAAAACAAACTGGTCTCCCCCCGCCTCCCCCAGTCAGACGCTAAACCAGAGGGTGGTAGTTTGACCTTTAACTTTTTACACACAGGGATGGTAGTTGACTTTAACTTTTTACACACAGAGATGGTAGTTTGACCTTTAACTGTTTACCACACAGAGATGGTAGTTTGACCTTTAACTTTTTACATACAGAGATGGTAGTTTGACCTTTAACTTTTTACACACAGGGATGGTAGTTTGACCTTTACTTTTTACATACAGAGATGGTAGTTTGACCTTTAACTTTTTACACAACAGAGATGGTAGTTTGACCTTTAACTTTTTACACACAGATATAGGTAGTTTGACCTTTAACTTTTTACACACAGAGATGGTAGTTTGACCTTCATCTTTTATCACACAGATATGGTAGTTTGACCTTTAACTTTTTACACACAGAGATGGTAGTTTGACCTTTAACTTTTTACACACAGAGATGGTAGTTTGACCTTTAACTTTTTACACACAGAGATGGTAGTTTGACCTTTAACTTTTTACATACAGGAGATGGTAGTTTGACCTTTAACTTTTTACATACAGAGATGGTAGTTTGACCTTTAACTTTTTACACACAGAGTGTAGTTTGACCTTCAACTTTTTACACACAGAGATGGTAGTTTGACCTTCAACTTTTCACACACAGCGATGGTAGTTTGACCTTCATCTTTTTACACACAGATATGGTAGTTTGACCTTTAACCTTTTTCAACATACAACCAAATCTGCAGCAAATGATTTTGAAAACATGATGGAAAATCTCTAACAATGAAAGTATAAACATTGAGATTGTCAAAATGATTGATTGTTTGGTGTTTTACGCGCTTTCAATTTCATTTCGTTTCCTGGGTAGGTTTTCAGTCATTATGGTCCATTTGTCCTTACACCAGTCAGTCGTCATACTAACCCCGCAACCTTTTAAAGTATTTGATATGCCAAGTTGGAAATGGTTTGTTTCAAAGATGTATCGAAATTCATTTATTTAGGGTAATGTCTGACATTTGATAAGATTTGAAGAAATACAAGCTGCCACAGGACATGACCTTTGATCTCATTGATTGCCTTACCACAATATTTTAAACCTTTTTCAGTAATTATTTCTTCATTAAAAAGATTTTCTTGTTTTGGCAAAGACTTCGCTGCTGATTTGTTGTATGTGGGAAAGGGTTAAATATGTGAAATATACATATGATTTTGTCATAATGTTTGGTGGATGTGGAAGTTGGATAAATCACACCGATGATGCCCAACAACCGAACACCAGGCCCAAATTCCAACAACCATACTTAGCGCCAAGTAATACTTAAATACTTAAGAGTATTTCATCATTTTATTTTCCCAATACATTACCCAAGATATTTCATTTCTTACCATGTAGTGTTACTCAGAAAGGTAACTATTTCGGTTAACGTATTCATTTACATAAAAAACATTCCACCATTCATGTTTTACAAAATATAAAGGGAAACAAAATTGAAGAAATATAGTTTTAAATATATAAATATTACTTAGTGCTAAATCAGGTTGGTGGAATTTTACCCAGGTGCGTAGGTTGTGTTTATTCTCTTGAACTCCACCCTTTTCCCACATACAACAAATTCACTTTTTGTAAATATGGAAAATCTGTTAAAAATAAATTTTAATGACATGACAAATATTGTGGTACAAGGAGAAGTTGCTCATTATGAGCAATACTCTCCTTTTACCACAATGTTTTCAAAGTCTGCTGCAAATGCGTTAAAATGCATAATCATGATAAAATGAAGATTTTGCTCATTTTTACACTTCAATGTGCTCTAAACGACCATCCTTATCAGCTTTGTCCAGGAGTTCGCAAAATAATGGAGATTCAACCTGCAAAACAAAAAATAACGACAGACAGATTGTATTATTAAAACTCACTCAGTAAGGCTTCAGCAAGTCATTGTGTGTACACACTTTTACCAGTACAGTTAAACCTGTGTATAAAGACCATACACGGGAAGACACTAATCTAGTATTTGTTCACAGGTGTCATTTATTTACAGGGTCATCTATGGATTTCTATAGACAGGGATTTGTTTTCCACAATGGTCTTTATCACAGTATAACTGTCAACAAAATGTACTACCCTTCACTATTTTAACACAAATGAAGACTGTTTTAGGTTAGACAAAATTCTATTCCTATTCAATGGTACTTCAGTTATATTCCGACGGCCAGTTCAATCTAATGTGTGATTCCTGGTTTTCCAGCTCCTGTATCCGACACAACATTCCTTCTCAGGCAACTGGCTACCTTCCCTTTAACCCTTTCCCTCATATAGAAGCTTTCTGACGCCTCTGCAGCAGACGGCTTTTTGAAAACATAGTGACAAAAGAAGAAATTGCTCAAGCGAGCAATTTCAACTTTGCCACATGTTTTCACAACTTTAGTCATTTGGATTATCCATTCAATTATAGAGATTTCTATTTCTGACAAAATATGTTCAAAAGTCGGTCTGCTGCAGGATTGTCCGTATGAGGGAAACTAGATGTAGACTATTTAGCCTTTTGGTGGAAGACAAATGGATGATAGTTACGATTGATTTTGTAAATGATTTTTTAATACATGTAGTTGGTCTGCTCGTAGGATACATCACATATGTCTGTATTTCGGAGATCATGTTCTTGATATGGTATTTTATTAGAGTTGCTGTATTTGGAAATTATCTCAAATAAACATTGAAACTAAATAAATCTAGGACACAGTTTCAAGCAGAAATAAAAACATTTGGTAAGTGAAGACAATAGCTTTATGGTTATAAGTTAAATCTCACTATTTCCAAGATTGTTTTAAGAAAAACCCTCCTTTGTTTAAAGGTATGCAATAGTCTGTATCAGGGAAATGGCTAATTCATTCTGAAATACAAAATACCTGCAGCAGCCGACTTACAAGACATCTAGGCAAGATACAAAAATCTTGCTAGCAGACTGACTTAAAAGACATCTAGTCAAGATACAGAATATCTGCAGCAGACGACTTATAAGACATCTAGACAAAATACAGAATATCTGCAGCAGGCGACTTATAAGACATCTAGACAAGATACGAATATTCTGCAGCAGACGGACTTATAAGACATCTAGACAAGATACAAAATATCTGCAGCAGGCGACTTATAAAACATCTAGACAAGATACAGAATATCTGCAGCAGGCAGCATATAAGGACATCTAGACAAGATACAGAATATCTGCAGCATACGACTTATAAGACATCCTAGACCAAGATACAAATATCTGCAGCGGCGACTTATAAGGACATCTAGGACAAGATACAGAATATCAGCAGCAGGCGGACTTATAAGGACATCTAGACAAGATACAAGAATATCTGCAGCAGTACGGACCTTATAAGACATCTAGACAAGTACCAGAGTATCTGCAGCAGACAACTATAAGACATCTAGACAGGATACAGAATATCTGCAGCTGACGACTTACGATACATCTAGCGCAAGATACAGATATATCTGCAGCAGACGACTTATAATACATCAAGGCAAGAAACAGAATATCTGCAGCAAGGCACTTATAAGACATCTAACAAGATGCTTTGAATAATCTGCAGCAAGGCGACTTATAAGACATCTAGACAAGATTGCTGAATATCTCAGCAGATACGGTCTTGCAATACATCTAGGCCGATACAGTAGAGTCTCTATGAATGAATAGATAATTGTTTTTATACTTTGAGTCTGCAATAGTCTGTATCAGGGAAGGTTAATCTACATTACGAATACAAAATATCTTGCCGCAGACGAATTACAAGATATCCTAGACAATATACAGAATAATGCAAGCAGACTGACTTACAAGACATCTAGGACAAGATACAGAAGATCTGCAGTAGACGACATACAAGACCATCTAGGCAAGATACAGTAGGGTCTCTATGAATGATGGATCATGTTTTAACTTTGAGTCTGCAATAGTTTGTACAGGAAGGGTTAATCCATTACGAAATACAAAATATCTGCCCACAGACCGGACCCTATAAGACATCTAGACAAGATACAGAATACCTGCAGCAGGCGACTTACAAGACATCTAGGACAAGATACAGAATACCTGCAGCAGGCGACTTACAAGACATCTAGGACAATTTACAGAATTATCTGCAGCAGGACGACTTATAAGACATCTAGAAATGATACAAGAATATATGCAGCAGACGACTTACAATACATCTAGGCAAGATACCGTCTCTATGAATGAATGGATCATTGTTTTTAAACTTGAGTCTGCAATAGTCTGTATCAGGGAAGGGTTAATCATTACGAATACAAATATCTGCCACAGACGACTTACAAGACATCTAGATCAAGATACAGAATATCTGCAGCAGACGAC
>JASEVX010000001.1:34644672-34702290 GCA_031761405.1 Serripes groenlandicus | reverse complement strand
TGTCTCTGTCTCTCTCTCTCTCTCTCTCTCTCTCTCTCTCTCTCTGTCTCTCTCTCTGTCTCTCTCTGTCTCCTCTCTCTCTCTGTCTCTCTCTGTCTCTCTCTCTCTGTGTCTCTCTATGTCTCTCTCTGTCTCTCTCTCCGTCTCTCTCCTCTCTCTCTCTCTCTCTCTCTCTCTCTCTCTCTTCTCTCTGCTCTCTCTCTCTCTCTCTCGTCTCTCTCTCTCTCTGTCGTATGTGTGTCAGTCTGTCTGTGTGTGTGTATGTCTGTCTGTCTCGCTCTCTCTCTCTCTCTGTCTCTGTCTGTCTCTGTCTGTTTCTCTCTCTCTTCTTATTTGTCTCTCGCTCTCTCTATCTCTCTCTGTGTGTCTGTCTCTCTGTCTCTCTCTGCCTCTCTGTCTCTGTCTCTCTCTATATGTCTGTATCTCTCTCTCTCCCCATCTCTCTCTCTCTCTGTCTCTCTCTCGCTTCTCTATTTCTCTCTCTCTATCTCTCTCTCTCTCTCTCTCTCTCTCTCTTCGTCAATAACTCTCTCTCTCTCTCTCCTCCTCCTCTCCTCTCTCCTCCTCTCTCTCTCTCTCTCTTCTCTCGCTCTCTCTCTCTCTCTTCTCCCTCTCTTCTCTCCTCTCTCTCTCTCTCACTCTCTCTCTCTCTCTCTCTCTCTCTCTCTCTCTCCCTCTCTCTCTCTCCTCTCTCTCTCTCTCTCACTCGTCAATAACTCCGATGTGGATCTTGCTTATTTGAGTTCTCGGTATGATATATAATTATACGTTGTAGGATTTCAAAAGATTCCGAACGGAATACGCCCGGACCTAACCTAACCTCTAACCTGCTGTGTGTATACAATTTTTACCCACATACGCCCGTGGTCCACTGCACTCGATAGGTTTTTTCAGAGAAAAACGGGTACATATCAGCCGTTACGCGAGAAAACCAACATTGTGTACACTGCGTTATTTATCGACCCGGATCAGCCTAAGCCATGCCGCACAGGCTTACCCGGACAGACACTTTTCACCTCCTGTGGAGTTTCTGTTTCAGTACCTTTCTCCCACTGCGAAGGAATGTGGTCGATGCATTATGCAGACGTCAACACTCTTCTTTTTAAATTAATGGACCAGTATATAATATATAAGATTTGTGTGCATGCGTTTGTCCGCGGTCAATTTAATGTAAAATGAATTCACAATAAATGTTCATGTATGTTCGTGAAATATGGCATAGAGAGACTGAGTATAAAAGATCAATAATACAGTGTGGCAATACCACGTGACCTGTGATGTCATACAGGCTACAAACCCAAGACTAACTTGTCAACATTTGCATCGCCTGAGACTTAAAAACAGCCGTAAGTATTTCATTTATTCTCCGATTTTTATGGCATATACGCCATGTTAAGCGAAAAAATATACTGCACCAGCTTAATCTGTATTGTTTTGTAAAGATAATAAATACATTAATTGAATCAAATGATCGTCACTAATGTAATACTTTAATGTCCTTTTCCGATGGACAGGTTAGTATATAAATTATGTCTCCTGTAGAAGATGCCGCTGACTGAGTAAAAACACTTAGAATGATATTTAGATTTCCCTGATCAAAGTTACTGAAATAATTTAATTCCATAGATATAGAAGATTATGCATCACAGTTTGATCAGCAGATAGTTGGAAATTTTAGTTATGCGAATCTGGTTTTTATCATCTTAAAAAAAAATAGCTAAGATTGAAAACAGCTTGTTGTAGTACAGTATGTATTCGTAGTTCAAATAATGTCCTTGGTCATGCTTTGAAAATATGTTTTTGGACAATTACACAGTAAGCATTTACATGATTGCACCAGTAAAAAATAGCTAAGATTGAGAACAGCTTGTTGTAGTACAGTATGTATTCGTAGTTCAAATAATGTCTTTGGTCATGTTTTGAAAATATGTTTTTGGACAATTACACTTGCATTTACATGATTGCACCAGTAAACATTGACAATATTACTGCATTAAACATTTAAGACAGGCAACTTGTTGTTTTGATATTCCCTTCTATTGAATTATCTATGTTATAAGTCCCCATCCGGTCTGAGACTGGTTTGGGGACTATAGGTTTGGTAAATTATGTCTGTCAGTCCCACCTTACCTTGTCTGGCCCCCAACTTAACCATCCATTACAGGATTTCCAAGGTCACACTCGGAGGTCAAAGATCAAAATGAGAACTGTTTGATAGGACTACCTTGTCCGGCCAACATCTTTACCTCAAATGTCAAGGTCACACTTAGAGGTCAAAGGTAAAAAAAAAAGTGTTGTTTGATAGGACTGCATTGTCAGGCTCACATCTTAACCATGCATTACAAGATTCCCAAGTTTCTGGGCACACATGTTCACCTTGATGAGGTGACATGTGGCGCACAAGACACATGCCTGTCCCTCAAAGGGCAATGTCACACTTAGAGTTCAACGTTTAAATGATTACGGTTTGATAGGACCGTACCTTTTCCAGCTCACATCTCAACCATGCATCATGGGATTCCAAAGTTACTGGGCACACATATTCACCATGATAATAATAATAATAATAATAATAATAATAATAATAACGACTTTATTTTACGAGGCTACACATTTGGGTTGTCCCAATCTTCCATGCGGGCCTCAGAGTTAGCAATATATGATATACACAACGTTATACATATAAACAGTTCAAAATAAAAGCAAATACAAATTGGTAACAAAATAAAAGATTTCTTAATTTCAAGAATAACAAGAAAACGTCCATGCTAAATATAATTTCTTAAAAGAATTTAGTGAATTTGCAGTTCTAATTTGAAAGGGAATATCATTCCAAATTTTTGGTCCTGAATAGGTAAGGGATTTTCTGAAAAATTCTAGTTTTGGTTTTGGTATCCTTAACAGCTTGTTATCAAAGGATCTTAGACCTTTATTTTGGGAGTATTTGAATTTGTCTCTGAGGTATTCAGGAGATTGTTCATTTAATGATTTGTAGATGATAATTGCTTTTTTAGCTCGACTATTCGAAGAATATGAGAGCTTTACTACTCGCCCCGGCGTCGGCGTCGGCGTCGGCGTCCGGTTAAAGTTTTAGGGCAAGTTGGAATTTTCATTCATAAGTATTTGTGCTAGGGCTTTCATATTTGGAATATAGTTACATCTTATACCTTTCTTCACATTGAACGCTAAAGATGCTGAGTGTGACCTTCCTTTTGGGAAAAAAACCATGATTTTCGGGGGTTAAAGTTTTAGGGCAAGTTGGATTTTTTTTTTTTTTTTTTTCTCAATAAGTACTTGTGCTAGGGCTTTCATATTTGGAATATAATTACATCTAATACCTTTCTTTATATTGTATACTGAAGATTCTGAGTTTTACCTTCTTTTTGGGGTAAAAGACATGATTTTGGGTGGTTAAAGTTTTAGGGCAAGTTGGCATTTTCATTTAATTTTTTAATTTTTCTCTATAAGAATTTGTGCTAGGGCTTTAATATTTAGAATATAGTTTCATCTTATACCTTTCTTCACATTGAATGCTGAAGATGCTGAGTGTGACCTTCTTTTTGAGGTAAAAAACATGATTTTCGGTGGTTAAAGTTTTGGGGCAAGTAGGATTTTATTTTATTTTTTTAACTTTTTCTGAATAAGTACTTGTGCTAGGGCTTTCATATTTGGAAAATAATTACATTTAATACATTTCTTCATATTATATGCTGAAGATGCTGAGTGTGACCTTCTGTTTGCGGTAAAACACATGCTTTTGGGTGGTTAAAGTTTTAGGGCAAGTTGGCTTTTTCATTTAATTTTCAAATTTTTCTAAATAAGTACTGGTGTTAGGGCCTCCATATTTGAAATATAATTACATGTAATACCTTTCTTCACATTGTATGTTGAAGATGCTGAGTGTGACTTTTAGGGGGTAAAAAACATGATTTTTGTTTGATTTTGAGAATTTTAGATAAATTCTTAATTTTTGGTTACATTTCTTTCTAATTGTGATCATTTATTTATCAAATATAATTCTTCAACATATCAAACGGGTTTTGCATGGTGTCAAACATTAGGAAAACCTTTTTTTAAGGTTTTGCTAATTTTGGACTCGGTCAGTTTGAACATTTGCGTTTAGCTCAACGTTAAAGTTACATCATTCAAATCACTTCATACTTCACATATTTGTTAAGGACCATCGTATAATTAGGTTAGATAACTCCATTGTATCCTAAATATGGAGTAATGGCCCTTAATGACTTAGGAAATTTTATTTTTAAATTATATTTAAATGTATGTATATCTATTCAGTTGCTTTTAAATATAGAGTATACAAGAGAATGTCGCCGGAAAAGACTGCATTGATTTATTTATGTATTCTTGACTTTCCTTAGTCTATTCAAACATCGGGAACGTTGAAATGAAAACATTTACTTATAAATTTTATATTCACCTATACATTAGGGTATCTATAAAAAATTAACGAAATGTGTACACATTTATCTTGGCTTAAATTTAATTTTGCTGTTGTTACTTATTTAAATAATAGTATTCATTCATATAATTTCAATGTTTGTCAATCTTATTCGAATCACAAGGTAAATATCCTGGTATTGCTTTAAAGGGAGGTAATTTGAAGAAAACAAAAGTCTTCAAAAGGAGAAATATATCAGCATTACCGTCTACAGTTTAAATTGTTCTATTGTTTGTGGATTTAAAAATGTTCTTTTTTTCTTATTTCTACATGTACAACGAAATATTGCGGCTTCTCTTTGACGCTTTGCGTCAAACATTCGTCTTGTACTTGTCTAAAATAAAATAATATCACTCGCTTTTTCATATCGAAATGCGCATGCGCGAAAATCGATGTTAAAGGTCACGAACCTACACAACATAATAGGGTCTATATTTAGCTTAGAAACAGTTCCTACTTTAGATATTCATGGATTAACATTATTAAATGAATTCTACACAAATCAAGACATCTCTTTGAACATGAAAACAACATTTAGTAAGTTAAAATTGCTATTAAAAGGAGAATCCGAAATTGACCTCAATGATGACACATAAGAGTCTGCATTAGGGGGTGTTGGTTCACGTCTTGAAGGGACCACTTTTGTCTTCGTAAATAAGACAAAAAACTTAAATGCGAGTGAAATAAAAAAAAAATGCAAACATTAAAAAATCGGAATATTTATTTCATTTTAGATGTGTCATTTATTAGTGTTCGTAAACAACCACAATTGTAATATGTTCAAATCATCTAGATTTGTTTCTTTCTAATAATAAGCCGCCCTCCCATGTGATTTCCGAAAAGCTATTAAAAATAGAAGTCGCGGGCTTCTGCCCGGCGACTAATAATATGATTTAATAGTACTTAAGTGCAATATAATGAAATAGTGCTTTATGTGAATAAGCGGCCTGTAGTCGAGCGCGCTGTCCTCCGACAGCGATTGTTATAGTCTATTCTTGCTTGAAATTTCATCCAGGATAATTGTTTGAAAAGTTCTTCTGATGGTGCATCAAATAGCTTGTCAAGTAATATATCTATAGGTGCTACCTATTTACGAAAAAACGCAAGATAATTATAAACAAAAATTAAAGAGCATACTTTGGCCATAAAAAAGGATTTATAAGTAATTGACTAGACAATAATAATGTTAATGTCATGTTTCGTGCATTATCAAAACATATTTGGAATTCGTATTGCTGTCGTCTATTATTACGAACAAAAAATAATAAAGTAAAAACTTTCAGAAAATCAAGGAATACATTTATAATGAACGAGGTTCAAACATGATGGCCAAGATGATCCTTAATCGATCACCTGCATTATGGTAAAGAAGCAAACAGATCAGCCCTTTGCTGATGCCACCTGGCGACTACCTTTTTTAACCAGTCAATATGACTGGAACAAATGATGTAAGGGGTCACATTTCTGCTAAACCCTTTCCCTATTAGAGACGGTTTCTGAGGCCTTTGCAACAGACGATTTAGGGAAAGATTGTCGCCAAAAGAACAATTGTTCCTTATGAGAAAGTTATCCTTTTGCCACAATGTTTGATAAATAGCTCATGTATAGAAATTTGGGGTATTTCATGTTGATACCACTTTTTTGCGGGAAACGACGTCGCTCCATTGACGTTACGCCAAGATAAAGTGTTACGGAAATGACGTCATTTCCTTCTTTGGCTACGATACAGTCAAAATTTAGGTTCGGGCGTAGAAGGCTAATGCTGTCGGTTTTTTGACGAACGGGACAACATATTTCTCACAGAGTTCCATTTATTTTTAACTTTTCGTACAAATGTTAATTCCCACAAAACGCATCACTTTAATGATCTTTAATATCGATTTTTAAAAAAAAATGATTAAAAAGACGACAATATATTTTCAATCCGTGTTTTTCGTGTTAGTATACATACCAAAAATATTGATTTAAAAACAAAATTATTAAAAAGACGACAATAATTTTTTTTCTATCCGTGTTTCTCGTCTCATTTTATACATACCTAAAACGGCGGGCCCCGTGGATTTGGCCAGTTTCATTTCAGAAAGCTTCATGGGTTATTGCAAAAAAAAAATTCTCACACCTGTTACCTATGAACAAAAAACCCCATTTTTTTCGTATTACACGTGCAGCACACTTCTGAAATTTTAAACATTTTATCAAGCAGATTTTGACTGCAGGAGCCCCATATTGTGCAACAATAGTCAATGTGAAGAAGTATGTAGGCATTAAAGAAAAGTTTCCTTAAATGTATATCAAGAAACTTTTTAATTCTTAGAAGTAGGTATAGTAACGAATTACCTTTCTTTAGCGTGTGCTCAACATGATGTTTCCAGTTAAGTTGAGGGTCTATATGTACACCAAGAATGTTTTCTGTGTACGTTTGTTGTAACTCATGATTTTGTAATAGTATTTGTATCTCACCTGATTGATGATTTATTGGGTTTGAAGCAGACAGGAACATTGCTTTTGTTTTTTGTGCATTGGGTAAGATTGAGTTCTGTTGACACTAATTTTCAATATGACAAATTTCATTTTGCAGAGTTTGAGTTATATCTGGCATTGATTTACCCACCGCAGTTATTGTGGTGTCATCAGCAAACATATCAATAATTGAATCTTAAATATAAGTAACGGAAGATCATTTATGTAAATTAATATGAGTATAGGTGCTACCTATTTCGGGTAAACATTTATTATATGTTGTGATCGGTGAATAATTCCCCGCGAACTGCAGTTAGCCCCTTGCTTGCAGCACGATCAGTTATTTACGTCAATTACGAGTCCTACCGACCTAAGCAAAGAAATTAAAAATCATCATCAGGTTAAGCTTATATTTAACTTTAAAATATTGCCAAGATTTTACATCCATGAAAATATGATGACAGGTACAACAAATAATCAACTTGCCCTTCATAAAATATTTCAAATAAAAAACGATTCCATAATTCACGGAACTACATTTGTGACAAGCCAAACTAACGTTTCCTATAATTTCTGTCGTTTTCCTTTTGGTTCATTTAGTTTAAACTTATTTATTTTACATCGATTGTGAAACGAAAACAACAAAAAAATCCCAAAGTCAGGACCCGCTCATCACGGGACTCGAACCAGGAACCTTTGATACAAGAGGCCGACGCTCTACCTCTGCACCACTAATAGAATGACGTTATATTATGACGTCATATTACAGGAATTTGGATTTATAACTTCCAGAATGTCAAAGGTCAAAAATCCCTTACGAGTTGTTATTTGAACTCGTTTTAGAAATAGAAAATAACATAAAATTACTTGTGCTCGTTCCTTTATCGAGTACGTATTATCATATTTAATTATTTTCTCTAGAAGTTTTTTTTTGTTTCGATATTTTCTTTTCATCCAATCAAAACGTAGCACTGTAGCAGAATCGTGACTGCATCGAAAAATCCATTCTGGACACAATTTTTGGAAAGACGGTATAGCAAAATTGTGCAAAGTTCATACACATTACCTATTGACGAGAAACATCGTACCCGTATAAACAGTAACGGCCCTAAAACAGAGCCTTGAGGGACGCCAGCAGATATTTCAAGAGATGATGAGGTGACATGTGATGCACAAGACACAGGCATGTACCTTAAAGGTCAAGGTCACATTTACTGGTCAAAGGTCGAAATGAGAAATGTTTGTTAGGACTGTATCCAAAAATTTATGCAGTGCATTGCTGTTTTTGTACCAAAATGCACATACAATGTGCTGTCCTCGTTCGGTAGGGGACTTTTATATTGCTTGCAATACGTAATTAACTTGTTCAATATGTAATATCATTCTTTTTATTACTTTATCATGGTACTCTTCTTCTGTAACACGTATTAACACGGACAGTTAACTTGTTTAATCAAAAATATAAGATAACATGGAACATTTCTGTACAATAGCATTGTGACAACGTTACTTCTTTTATAACTAGAACTATCACTGAAGATGATAAATACCCCCTAAACAGCATCTTGACCTACACCATAACTTAATAAGTAAAAGGGCCATAACTCTGTAAAATAACATGCATTTGTAACCCCTTTAGGATATGCACATCACCTCTTGGTATAGAAGGTTCATGTAGAATTTTATTGAATTCCACCCGGTGGTTTGTAAGAAATAGGCCGGACAAAATATGGCTTCCGACCGACCGACAGACAGACAGCCCGACACAGTGACTCCTATATACCCCCTCTTCTTCGAAGCGGGTATAATTATACATCGTTGCTAAATTTTATTAAAAAAGCATCGTTGATCAGTTTTGTTGAAATTTAATCGTTATTGAACAAATACCGCAATTTAATATAAACAGATCAAATTAAATTAAAAATGCATGGACGACAGTGACCATCACATGATCCCCGCCGCTGCACTGTTCAAAGCTCGGGGGAAAATATTCCTGAATACTTAAAATATCAGGGATTAACGCATAAACTTGTCAAATGAATAGCAATATACAACGTGCAAGCATGCAAGAGACTATTGTATTAGTGACGATCATTTGATTCAATTAATGTATTTATTATATTTACAAAGTAATACAGATTAAGCTGGTGTAGTAAAAACAATAACGGCAGCTAGATTGACTCAGTAAGATCCCTTTCAAAACACTCAATACTGTTATACAGACATACTTCAAACAGGCCAGCGTAAGTACAGGGTAAATCTACGGCAGAAATAGTTATTTCATTTAAAACAGAAGACATTGTTTGTCATTGTAACCTATTCTACAAAACAGCTTGGATTAGTAGCCGTTAAATTTCTGCTTGTAACTGATGCCATTTTTTTCAAACTGGAAGAAAAGGTAACTATCCATTAAAATTTGACGCTATGTCTCTAATATAATTCGATGTAGTCTCCGTTGTTCCCGGTTAATTGATGTTAACCTGACTTTAAATCATGCAAACGCAAGATAATGGAGGAAAAACGTAACTGCTTGGAACCGAAGTCCACTGAAATGCCAACTAATTTCAAGGTTTTCCTGAGTGATTGACAAAATTGCTCGACTGGGGATGGCGAACCTGTGTTTCTCGGAGAGCTTATATTTGTCCGTTTAGCATGGCATATATGCCATAAAAATCGGAGAAGAAATGAAATACTTACGGCTGTTTTTAAGTCTCAGGCGATGAAAATGTTGACAAATTTGTCTTGGGTTTGTAGCCTGTATGACATCACAGGTCACGTGGTATTGCCACACTGTAATATGTACAACAAAAATCTATACGCCTATAAATAGAAACTTTGTTCTACACAAATGACGGTTAACATTCTTCATTGACATTAATACCGTAAGCAAAATTTCGAGTAGATATATTATACAAATGCCTACACATGAAGACTTCTTATTATAAGAAAACATTGGCACATTTAAATACATTTATTCGTTGATATTTTAATTAGAAATGGTTGATTTTCTATCATTGTTACAGACTATTCTGTATGGAGTTACGTTTATACTGGGACTTTTGGTGTCAATTCCTGTCGGAATAACCCAGGTATTATAAGTTATATATTGTCCGTGTGTGTTGAACTGCATCTTCGCAAGCCAAGGGTAATTTGTCTATTACATTACCAGCCTTTGCTAGCGAAGATGGTTGAACTGCCGCGTTGTGAATACATAACAAGTTCGGTTTACAAAGAACTATATATACCCTTTGTGGGGAATCGGCCGTAGCCGAGTGATTAGTCTCAATATATTGCCGTTACATATATATAAATATATTTCATTGTAACAGTATGTTAGATGCGAAGAGTCAAAATATAAAATCGCATTCCTAGTACAGAAGCCTGGACTACCGAGTGGTAAGTTTCTGGGATTTTGAACCGTACGTCCCCAGTTCAATCCCCAGTCGCAGTGCAACGATTATGGTGGAGTCTAATTGGGCAAGGCACATTTCACAGTTTAGTTTGGTCAGCGACTGGGATTTTAAAACCGGGGGTCCTGAGTTCGAACCCCAGTCACGGTTTTACGGATTATGGTTGAGTTCCCTTGGGGCGAGGCACATTTCCTTGCCCTTAATTTTTGTTTAAACAACTATCATCTGACGCCTTAGCAGAAAACAATTTCTGGAAACATTGTGACAAATGGAGAAAAATTACTCATAATGAGCAATTTCTCCTTTTGCCAAAATATTTTGAAATTTATCCAATAATTGTTCTTTCATTTATAGATATATGTTTTCTGCAGCAGATTTGTTGTATGTGGGAAAGGGTTGATCTTTATACTCGGACAATATCAAAGTCCTATTAAATTAGCTTAAAATGGATTCTTATAAAAACTCGGACCACTGCCTTCACAGGGAGACAGACATAACATATTCACTTCCGTTATTTGTCCGTCGTACTCGGACTTATTGGCAGGCGACACATGCGCTGCTCGTTATGCAACGCTCGTTATTTCAGAGCTCTAGATAACAGGAGCTTTTTAATTTTCTAAAATCCTTGTTTTAGCTTCTTACCCCATGTTGTGGGTACTCAAAATATTATTTTGAGTACACACATTATTGGCTTTTTACGAATGCTCACAAAAGCAATAGAGTAACGAAAAAAAATCCGATTATTCAAGCTTATAATAGAAAATAACAAGTCTTGTAAGTGTAAATATCATATTTAAAGTGTACACAATTATTTAGATATATACGCCATTATAGCACTGCACCGCGCAATTACCCTTTGTAAATTGTAACCCTTTTTTCCCTCTCGGCAGAGATGTAAACATCCACTCGCCCGCTAGCATAAGCGAGTGGAATGAAGGATCGGCTAGTACGAAATTCTAGGCGCTAGTCCATTCATATTCGTTCATGTCCTTATTCATAAAGATAGTATGCATTGCTAAGCCTTTTCTTTCTCTTTCTCTTAGTCCATCTATTCCTTCGACAACGATTTGCATTTTGGATAGGTGCTTTCGACAAGGTCCGCGTCTAAAGAAACAAATTTCATCAAATAATTTGAGCGCTTTAAATCACTTGTTTATAAAGCGTTTAGAATACTTTGATTATAATAGGCAGAACGAATAACGAATAAATCTTGCAAGAAATCGATCATTTCATTCGGCCAAAATCAGGTAAATGACCCGCGGATATTGGTTGTTACAACATAACTGATTCATCCTTTTATTCTAAATTTGTATTACACAGTTCAAAATTAGATTTTGACAGTTTGTTCGTTATGATTTTGACGCGATTCAAGATTTTGACGCGATTATTTCGTTCATAGAGTTGATTACTAACAGATGACTAAGTTGATGATGGAAAGAACATTAACAAGTTAAGTTAAGCTAAAACATGCACAGGCAGGCGAGTGTTTCATTAGGATAAGTGCAACACTCAATTCCCAATCCTGCTTGCCCTTTAACAAATCACAACCCACCCCACAATATAAAAACTCTGCAGCAGACGAATTAAAAATAATCTGAGCAAAGATACAGAAAATCACATTTATTGGAAGTGTAATCATTGAATATAGTTGAAAACATTGTTGCAAAAGGAGAAAGCTTGTTATGATCAATTTCTTCTTCTGCGTCAATGTTTTCAAAAGTCGTCGGCTGCAATTACGTATGCAAGTGGGAAAGGTTTAAATAAGAAACACTTTTTCAAATGATAGTCAGTTGGCTATTCTAGTATATAATGTCCGTCTTAAATAATAATGACAAAACTTTCAAAAAACAGAAAAAGATTTTTTACAATTTAATTGAAAACATATTTAATCAAAGTTGGGAAAGTTGTTTCTTTCCGTGCTTTTTTTATGAGAGTTCAAATCACAAGCAAAACGTATGGGACAGAGTTGACAAATAACACATTGACACATTTTCAGATTTAGGCTTTGTTTCTGTCAAACTGCTGAAGAAGACAACACTGATACACACATTTTGATTAAAAGTTTATTTAAAAAAAGGAATAATTTTATTTATGATAAACAACATTACAATGATGGTGTAGAAAATACATGTCAACAATACATTTTTCAATTTGTACATTCATTGCACAGACCAAATCTTAGCAAGTTTGAAATTATGGACCTCTCGGCACATTTTTTTCTCAATTCATTACTTCTTGGCAGGATTTTACTGCTAAATTTGATGATTTTTTTTTATTTTTGGCCGGATTGCTCTAGCAATTCCGGTCTATAGATTGGCGATGTCTGTCTCTCCGTCTGTCTGTTCGTCAACATTTTGGTTAAAGTTTCAGGTTGAGGCAAAATATCAGCACTGGAAAGGGTTACACAATTGAAACTTGACTGAAGGTAACCGGTAAAATAAATATTCATATATGCACTTCTGTATCTCTTCTTAAACGATCGCAATTCTACCTTCAGTACTTTGTACTTTGATTATGTATAAAAGTTTTGGAATATTTAGATAACTAAAAGGCAACATTGCTGATTTTAGGCGAGACACCTCCTTAAATGTTATTTATTGATGTATTGGGGTTTAACGCCGTTTTAATAATTTCTCAGTTATATCACGGCGGCCAGTTCACCTACTCATGCATTTCCTGGTGTTCTCACACCAGTACTCCACACAACAATCTTCCCAAGCAACTGGCTGCTTTTCCACATAGACTTAGCCCATTGGTGGAAGACGAATGACGCATGTCGCATTGACTTTTGTTAATCCTCGGAAAGAAAGTTGGCCGAGCCGGGATTCGAACTCACAAGCCCTGGATTAACAGCCCGCGTCGCTACCGACTGAGCTACCGGGGCTCGGCACACCTCTTTCAAATCACCTCACCTAAATCATACATATGGTTAAATTGTTGGGATTATTTTGAGTATCCACAACACATGGTTTAATTATAGATGTTCTTTTGAGTACCTACATAACATGGTTTAATTATGGGTATTCTTTTAAAAATTACCCACAACATAAAGTTTAATTATGACTATTCTTTTGAGTACCCACAACATTTGGTTTAATTGCGGTGATTATTTTGAGTACCAACTACATAAAGTTTAATTACGTTTTTTTTTTTTTTAAATACCCACAACATTTGGTTTAAATGTGGGGATTATTTTGAGTACCTACAATATATGGTTTAATTATGAGGATTATTCTGAATACCCACAACATATATTTTAATTTATGGTATTCTTTTGAGTACCACAACATATATTGTAATTAATGGTATTCTTTTGAGTACCCACAACATATAGTTTAATTATGGTTATTCACTTGAGTACCCGCCACATTTGGTTTAAGTGTAAGGATAATATTGAGTACCAACAACATATGGTTTAACTATTGGGATTATTTTGAGTACTCACAATACATGGTTTAATTTTGGAGATTATTTTGAGTACCCACAATATATGGTTTGATTATGGTGATTATTTTGAATATCCACATCATATATTTTAATTAATAGTATTCTTTTGAGTACCCACAACATTTGGTTTAATTATAGGGATTTTTTTGAGTACCCAAAACATATGGTTTAATTATTGGGATTATTTTGAGTACCCAAAACATATGGTTTAATTATAGGGATGTTTTTGAGTACCCAAAACATATGGTTTAATTATAGGGTTTATTTTGAGTACCCACACCATATGGTTTAATTATGGGGATTATTTTGAATACCCAAAACATATGGTTTAATTATGGGGATACTTAAGCTACAGGGGAGATAATGTGGGGCAAAGATTTGTTTACTCCTCCAGATTTATACCTCTGTAAAATGTGTATTTAAAGTAAGAGGATATTTGCCACACCAGTCGGATGACAGTCACACAGGTAAACATTGATTCACCTGAGTACATTTTACAATCAAGTACACTTAAATGGTACATTTATACAGACAAGAGTATTGTTATGAGCATTTTTTACTGTGTATATCCAAACCGTTATCAATTGATTATATTGTCTGTGTGGACTTTTGCAGCCATCACAAAGGCGTTTTAAAAAAGAGAGAAACTTCTGACTTTGTGAACTGTTTTTATCATTTTATTCCTTAAAATCCATTTAATGATATGAGCAAGCTATATAACCGTTTCCCTCATATAGACGCTTTCTGACGCCTCTGCAGCAGACAGCTTTTTGAAAACATTGTGACAAAAGAAGAAATTACACAAAACGTGCAATTTCTCCTTTTGCCACAATGTTTTCCACTTTTTGTCATAGGTTATCCATTCAATTATCGAGATTTTCTATGTTTTGACAAAATACGTTCAAAGTCGTCTGCTGCAAAATTGTCGTATGAGAGAAAGGGTTAAAAAAGAAAAGAAAAAGCATATATATTCTATTATATATATATCGACAGGCTCATACTTCCTCGTCCGCCGTATTTGACACATGTTTGTATTTTGATCAGCTACAAAATAAATAAAAGAACTCGGGAGTACTGAAAGTCGGGTTCACATCAAAAACCCCAAAGATTAATTAAATTCAAAGATATTGAAATTACAATGAAAATATGGATATCGGTATGTAAAGGGTTACGAAAAATGATAAGGGTAACATTTCTGAAAATTTGATTGGTTTACACACTTCCTGCATACAACATAACAAAATAAACATTTTTCATTTTATAGAAATTATATTGAATTTGTTTGGGGTTTTAAGCATCAAAATCTTCAAATCAGGAAATAGAAAATGCGCGAAAGTATCAACTACAGCTCAAATTGACCTTAACCTGGACACTTTACACAATTTATTTTTGTATTTACATACGACGTAAAACCTTTGCATTTCTAGCGTTTTGCTCATGTCCAATTGGTATGTCTGGGCTTTAAGTCATGATGTTGGTGTCCTGTACGAGCTTGCAAATTACAAAGCTATTGGACACAATATACTTGCAGAAGATGTTGAAAAATAAGTTGGCCACAAACATTCCGTTTACTCACTGATGTCTACAATCAAGGCAAGGCCGAGATTTGAATATAGAACAATTTAAGAAAAGACAGATAAGAAGAACATCCTGTAAAATAGGATATGCAACTGTCAGCATTCCAAAAGGTGTTTGTTCAACACCGTTCAGTTTCGTTTTGTTTAGTTAAAAAGGTTTAATGCAGTTTTCAACATATCATGACAACCGTTCATTTATTTATATTCTTGGGTAAACAAACTAGTACCAGGCTAAGAAATATGCCTTGCCCAAGGGCACCCCAAAGTGACCGTCATGACTGCAGATTAAACCCTGACATCCGAGTTCAAGTCCCCGATGCTAACCACCTGCATATGACTATGGCGGATTCCCTTTTTTCTATAAGGAATTTTGATTGCAAATTAATTTCTGTAGATTGGTGTATGTTTTCTTTTTGCTGTGATTTTTTTTCTTTCCATGTGTGTTGCCAATAATGTCAATAGGTGTAGCAATGAAAGGTGTCTTCAGATTTACTGAAATACGAATTTAAATTTCTAATGTGTGTACATCTATTTGATTAAATATTATACATCAACTTGTTAGTTACGTCGGGGCGGTCATGGTCATGCCTAGTTTGTTTGGCCAGGGGTCATGAATAAGTGAACAAGTGCAGGCAATATAACTGAACTATTGTTGAAAACGGCAAGAATCCAAAATTAAACCTTTCTGAAAATTACATTTTAAAACATTGTGTAAATGTTCCTCTGTATTGCTCGCCTTAGTAGTTTGTCACAATTCAAATTAAATTTTGAAGGTGCAAGTCTTTTAGAGTCGGTTTGGTGCATTTTCTAACTGCTGACACTGTCGATAAGTTTGTAATGTTTTGAACAAACAATTATTGTCTTACTGATCTGACACAGTACCAAACATCAGTTTGTCAGAGCTGTTTAGCATAAATACGGTAACTGTATTGGTCAAACTGCTGTAGTGGCCTATATACTACGGAACATTGTACCTTATTAAACACTTGAAATGTATTTTGATAGTTCAATTTTAATATGTAAAAGCTAAATAAACTTTTTACAATCATCTACGAAAGGAAATGGTTAAAAAATGTTGTAGGTTTATGGAATAAATAGCATTATGTTAATTAAAAAGAAAGAAATTTACATTTGTGTGTTCTCCTTTATCCCTTCTTTTTTTCATAATCATTTATTGTCTTATTTTGTTTTAAAGCAATATGTTTTGATGCCATTGAATAAATTATCATATTTTGAATCTGAATGAATTGCATTGTGAAACAAAACAATGTAACACTTATTTTACTTTTAGTTTTGATGTTTGGGCTTATCATTTGTTCAGCCATTGTTTACATTCGTGCTTAGTTAGCCTCGCTCTGGTGATGGAATGTAAGTTATGCATATAATTTGAGATAGGCCTATGATATTAACAAGAGTGTATACATACATGCATTTATATTATCTAGCATCTAAACTTAGTGTTTTTTCCTAATTTCCTGACGTCCTTATGTTCACCCTTTTCTCATAGGCTCTTTACATTTCCAGTCAACGGAGAAGTGTTAACCTTTTTGCCCAATGTCTGAAGATTTGTTTAGTCTTGGTATAGTAGTTTTTTAAGCTCATCTGATATTTAAAAAATCCTGACGAACTATTGTCGTCATTAATTTTCTTTCTCGTAAGAAGTCATAGGGGACTGACAGAAATGCATACAGTTCAAACATTTAATTAAGAAAGAGCAAACCTTTTCCATGAGATCTTCAATAGAACTCATGAAAGGTAACACATGATGTATATAAATACCTGATACCACAATTTGAAGATACGGGACATGTTCCTATGACTTACAAGTCTTCAAATCATTTAGCAATATGCCGTTCAATAGTATACATGAAAAATATTAGGTAATTTTCAAATGCAATGAAAGTGTCCACAGCAAGAGGTGCGTAACTGCTATTCACAAATGTCACTTAAGCATTCATTTTTTTAGCAATCATTTATACATATCTCTATTGCTCTATGTCAACACCTTCAGTATTATTGGTTATGCAGTCTCCATAATCTTTGGAGGCAAAATCATTTACATAACATTATAGTTTTACTGTCTGCGTAACCCTCTATCACATAGGCCAAATCTACAGCAGATGACTTTGAAAACGTCTAGGCAAACATATTGATAATCTGTATAAGTATTGACTAGTGATGACAACATTGTGGCAAAAGTTAAAATGACTCTTTATCATTCGTTTGTTGAGGATAAGTCGAAATTTGTCAGAAATGGGGAAAAAGTAAAATAGTACATGTAGCAAAACGTTTCAATATTAAGAATATCGAGAGTATAACATTGAATCAGGTTTAAAGCATTGGGTAAGAAAGGAAAAATTGCTCATTTCCAGTGATTGCTAGATTTCCCACAATATTTTCAAAATTTGTCTTTTACAGTAGCTATCACAGAACGTGTCAAACCATGCCACTTGCAGATGCATTTTGTCGTACATGCAGCAGACTACATTTGAAAATATCAGGGAAATAAAGTAGAAATTGATTATCTTGGGCATTTTCTCCTTTTTCCACAAATGTTTTCAATAATTATACTTTCATTTATCTCTTATCCACAAACAAGAAAAATGCAGCAGACAACTTTGATCAAATCTTTGTTAAAATGTGGAAAATCTTCATAAATAACAGTTTTATGTTGATAAAGGTTGAAACCATTGCCGCAAAAGGAGAAAATACTCACTAAAAGAAATTTCTCATTTTCCCTCAAATGTTTTCAAATATTGTCTGCTGCAGAGGTGTAAGAAAGCATCTATATGTGGGAAAGGGTTAAAGACAAATCCATGTTTGTGTTGTGTTTCTACCTAGATGTATTCAAAAATAATCTGTTGTAGACTTTTTGTAAATGGATAAGGGTTAACCATTTCCCACTGACTCTCATCTTGACTGCATGTGCAGCAGAGGACATTTGAAAACTCTACCCAACTATCACACCTACGTAGATTATCAAGTTAGATAACTATCCTGCATATTATGCAAGTTATGGCCCTTTTCTACTAAGACATTTGATTAAAGTTTTGTGTGCAACTAAATTAAGAGTCAATATCTCAGTGTTTACTTGATGCATTGCATTTAAACTAAAGTACAACCCTTCCCAACTATCACCCCTATGCAAAATAAGAAGTAAGATAACTCTATCTTGCATTTTATGCAAGTTATGGCCATTTTTGGACTTTGAAATTCTGGTTCAAGTTTTGTGTGCAACTATATTAAGAGACCATATCTTAGTAACTGCTTGATGCATTGCATTGAAACTGTATACAGCCCTACCCAACCATCACACCTATGTAAACAATCAAGTACAATAACTCTATTCAGCATATAATGCAAATTATGGTCCTTTTTTTTGCTTAACAAAATTGTTGAAGTTTTTTGAGCAACTACATTAAGAGTCCATATCTCAGTAACTACTTGAAGCATTCCAAATTTCCCACAACTATATACACAACCAAATAAGATAACTTTATCTTGCATATGATGCAAATGATTGCCCTTTTTGGCCAGATTGCTCTAGAAATTCCGGTCTATAGATTGGCGATGTCCGTCTGTCTGTCCGTCTGTCTGTCTGTCTGTCTGTCCGTCAACATTTTGGTTAAAGTTTCAGGTTGGGGCAAAATCTCAGCACTAGGGTTACAAAATTGTAACTTTGCCTGAAGGCAACCAGTAACAAGTTGTATTGATTTCTATGAATTTTACTTTGACCTTGACCTTGGTTTTATCGATTTTCAAGGTCAAATTGCTGACAATCTGGCCTTACTGTCTTCAGCGGTTTCTTGTTTACTTAGAAATTATGGTTAAAGTTTTGCATGCAACTACATTAAGAGTCCATATCTTAGTAACTACTTGATGCATTGCATTGAAACCCTTCCCAACCATCACACCTAAATAATCAAGTTAGATAACTCTTTATCCTGCATATAATGCAAATTATCACCCTTTAAGAAATTATGATTAATGTTTTGCATGCAACTACATAGAGTTCATATCTCAGTAACTTAAATAAGTGGTGGAATAGTCGAGCGCGCTGTCCTCCGACAGCTCTTGTTATTTTTTTAAATAGCGTGCCAGGCCCCTATGATTCCAATATAATGCAATTGGGTTTTCAGAGTTTTATGTTAATACATTTTCAGGCCAAGTTTGAAGGTCACTGTATCCTCTACAGTAAGACTAGTGGCTGGGCTCAAGAAGCCAGTGGTCCATGTACTTTTGCCATTGTGTTTTCAGTGATTGCCCTGATATTGTACAGCCTGCTCTGTGCTGCCTATCACGGGGTGTCTTTTCGGAGGTCAAGAAATGATAAACAGATTGGGTAAATAAGTACACTTTTACTCCTTGTCAGATCAAACTCATTTCTAATTACTTTTCCACTTACAGACGCTTTTTGAAAAACATATTTATTAAAAGAAGAAATTGCTCATCATGAGCAATTTCTCCTTAAACACCTACCTCAATATTTTCAACTTTTTTAATTAGGTAACCTTTTATTTGTAAACGAGCAATTTCTCCTTTTGCCACAATGTTCTTCACTTTAAATCATAGGTCACAATATCCTTTCAATGATCTTCTATTTTTTGACAAAATATGTTCAAAGTCGTCTGCTGCAGAATTGTCGTATGAGGGAAAGGTTTAACCTGACTTACATGTAGATACATTTTGAGAGATTTGCCCCCTTCCCCTCCAAAGAAACCCCAACAAAACAAATGGGGATCGAACCCGCAGGGACGTCCTGATTGACATTCCCCAGGAAAACCACTTGGCCATGAGGGATTCCTGAAATATTCTTGAAGGTCCATCGAATGGTAATAACGATAAAAAAATACAGGTGACCTGAATCATTGTAAATTGGTAGTTACTTTTATTATTGTTATTATTATCATTATTTTAACCATTTCAGTCTGTCAATTTGGAATATACCATTTCTGGGTATAAATGCAGTCATCACTTTATTAGTGTTGGTAATGGCCTGTATACTGTCAGTTGGGTATGCCTACTTCTGCAATGATTTTGACAACAGGTAAATATTGCTTTCTTTCAAACATCTAGATAAGGCGCATTTTACATGTTCTGAAAGCCTTATCTGACACGCCAATGATACAATTGTTTTGAGTACCTGCATCATAGGGTTTGGTTTGATAATAAGAGAGATGTTTTTGGGTGAAAAGCTTTATATCACTCCTTATCTGAAGCTCTGTCTATTTGTTACTGCTCTTCATTAAACAATGCTTTCAGACACATATGCTGCAGACGATCTCAAAAACATAATGTGGCCAAGTATTTGTTTTGTTTTGTTTCATTGTGATAAGTTTTATGGTAGTAGTTTATTTTCCTTGTGTAAGTAAACCAGTACAAGAAAAGGAAATGAGCCTTGCTTAATTAATTAAACCTTTCCCTCATATAGACGCTTTATGACTCTTCTTCAGCAGACGTCTTTTTGAAAACATAGTGATAAAAGAAGAAATTGCTCAAAACAAGCAATTTCTCCTTTTTCCACAATGTTTTCCACTTTTAGTCATAGGTTATCCATTCAATTATAGAGATTTTCTATTTTTTGACAAAAAATGTTCAAAGTCGTCCGCTGCAGAATTGTCGTATGAGGGAAAGGGTTAACGGCACTCCACCATGACCACCACAACTTGTGATCAAAGTTCTGGACACCGAGTTCCAAATCCTCGACGCTAACCACTTGCCCATGGAGGATTCCTTTTGGCAAAGGATATAAACTATTTCTCTTTCTTTCAGCTAAATTTTGAAAACCATTTCAATAGTTATTCAGTTATATAGCTCCTGCTTGAATTAACCGTTAAACCATTTCAATATTTATTCAGTTATATAGCTCCTACTTGAATTAACTGTTAAACCATTTCAATATTTATTAAGTTATATAGCTCCTACTTGAATTAACCGTTAAACCATTTCAATAGTTATTTAGTTATATAGCTCCTACTTGAATTAACCATCTCCCACATACAACAAATCTGCCGCGGACAACTTACCCAAAAAAAATCGGAAACTCCCTTTAAATGAAAGTACATGTACAATAATTGAATAAAGTTGAAAACATCGTGACAAAAGAAGAAATTGCTCGATTTGAGCAATTTCTTCATTAGTCAACATTTTTCAAAAAGCTGTCTTTTGCACAGGCGTCGGAAAGTGTCTTCATGAGGGAAAGTGTTAACAAAAGTTTTAGGTAAGGGACATGTCTTCATAAATCTTTATTTGACCTCCGAACCATATGTTGGGAGTTAAAATTACAATCTCAGAGGGTAATCTGCGGGCAAAGATCAGTTTACATATCCCAATCTAGGGTTTGTTGATTTTTCATAATTTAACCCTTTCCCTCATACGACAATTCCGCAGCAGACGACTTTGAACGTATTTTGTCAAAAAATAGAAAATCTCCATAAATGAATGGATGACAAAAAGTGGAAAACATTGTGGCAAAAGGAGAAATTGCACGTTTTGTTTTATCTTTTTTTCCTTTGACTGGATGAGGAAAAAAGTTCAAAACCTGATACGGTCTTGAATTATGCAAGGCTGTTATGGATCCAAATTGTTTTACATTGTCCAATTTAAGGGCTTATATTCCTGGGTAAATGTTGATATTTTCTTGTGGCGACAATCCAACAGGATTATGGATTTTATAACAATTTTCAGCAATGGTTTGGCATTGTCAACTCCAATATGACTATTCTATATTCATTGTTTTTAACAGCTGCACGAATGTACAAAATGGCAACACCAAATGGACCTACAATAATGAGGAATTTTATCCTGGGAATTTTCATGATCGCATGACCTTGGCCACTGTAAGTACTATTTATATGTTGTGTCATGCCGCTTTCAACAATTGTTAGCGTGGACAATTTCTTTATATAAAAATTTACTTTTAGAATAGAGCTTAAAACATTTTGGTAACAGCTGTCTGCTGCAGATGCATCAGAGATCATCTGTATTAGTCTGCAGCAGACGACTTTGAATATATTATATTGACAAAAATATGAAAAATTTCTGTGAATAGTAGTATATTTATTGCATAGAGTTGAAAACAATGTGGCAAATAGAGAAATTGCTCATCATGAGCAATTTCACTTTTTGGCACAATGATTTCAATTGTCGTCTTCTGCAGGTGTCAAAATGTGTCTGTATGAGGAAAAGGGTAGAGTTTCAATGCCTACCTTTTTTCGCACACATTTAACATTTTTCTTGTAACAGACAAACTTTGACCCCTTTTGTAGAAGACTTTATAACATTATCTTAAACGGATAAATTGCTCAAAAAAGAGCAACGTCTCCCTTTTCCTCAATGTTGTCAACTCTTTATATCAAAACGGTACTTCCAATTTTTAACATAAAATCTATTTTGTCCTCCAGTATTTACAAAGTGAAATGACACATCAGTTAACAGTAAACAGTTTTCTCACTGAATTTTTTTCATGCCATGGACATGGGCCAGAAATAAATTTTCCCTTTCCTACATATAGATGCTTTCTGACTTTTGAAAACATTGTGACAAATGGAGAAATTGCTCAAAATATCAATATATGAAAGTATAAGTACTGAAAACAGCTGAAAACATTGTGGCAAATGTATATTGATATTTTTCATATTTGTGCAGTAATATGTTCAAAGTCATCTGCTGTTAATTTGTTGTATTTGGCAAAGTGTTAAAACAGAGACAAATTCACTAATTTTAACAATCGAAATTAAAAAAATAAAAATAGCTATTTTCCACGTTCCTTGATTTTCTCTTGCAGGCAGCCTCATGGATAGCCTTTATTGTATTCTTGTGCCAGGTTGGATTGGGTGTTCTTCGAATGCGAAATAAAAGATCCCAGAACCAGAGTAAATCCCTCGAGGCTAAACAAGCACCTGCCAAGGCAGCCCCTTTAATTTGAACATATGGACCAGAGACATAATAATGAACCTTATGATAGTGAAACTTTCAAAATCTTATCCTCCAAAAGTATATGGCCATTTTCAAATAATTATGTAGAAATGTTTCTTAGTATAATCTTCTATCAGATTCTTTCAAGCCATGTTGATTGGTTTAACCCTTTCCCTCATATAGACGCTTTCGGACGCCTCTGCAGCAGACAGCTTTTTGAAAACATAGCAACAAAAGGAGAAATTGCATAAAACGTGCAATTTCTCCTTTTGCCACAATGTTTCCATTTTTCGTCATAGGTTATCCATTCAATTATGGAGATTTTCTATGTTTTGACAAAATACGTTCAAAGTCGTCTGCTGCAGAATTGTCATATGAGGGAAAGGATTAAAACCGGAGGTGGGGCTGTAATCCTTATACATGTATTGGCTTTAGAAAAAAACTTAACAAATCTTTGAAACTGTTTGGCTGAATTTCAAATAATTTTGAATAAATTTTACTTGTGTGACCCTCAGAGAGATTCCTTCCAGCAATCTTGATTGGTTCAAAACCATGGCCTGTAGGGGGCAGGCTGTTTTGCCTTAAATGGTTATAGTGATTTAAGCTTTCGCTAATGTCAGTGGAGTGATACTGAAATGCATCTGCTACAGATGTGTTGTATGTGGGAAAGGGTTAATTTGTTGATATGTTGATATGTTTATCTGTATTGCACTCTGTTGAATCTCAAATCAAAATGATATACAGTATCAAGGTAATACAACTTAACCCTTTCCCTCATATAGACGCTTTCTGACGCCTCTGCAGCAGACGACTTTTTGAAAACCTTCTGACAAAAGAAAAAATTGCTCAAAACGAGCAATTTCTCCTTTTGTCACCATGTTTTCAACTCTGTTTAATTATTGTACTTTCATAAATAAGGAGTTTCCAATTTTTTTTCGAGTATATTTTCAAAGTCGTCTGCTGCAGATTTGTTGTATATGGTGAAAGTGTTAAAGCCATTCCAAGAAGATTCTTAGCAACATTTACCAATAAGAATGCTCAGTGTGTTAGGTAAATCTAAATAAAACCCCAATCTACGGAATTTTTAGAGGGAATGAATGGAAACGTTTGCACTTTCCCACTTATAAAACATTCTGGTTCATCTACAGCAGATTTTTTTTGGAAACATTACGGCAATTGATTGATTGATTGATTGGGGTTTAACGCCGTTTTTAACAATTTCTCAGTTATATCACGGCGGCCAGTTCACCTACTCATGCATTTCCTGGTTTTCTCCACACAACAATTTTCCCAAGCAACTGGCTGCTTTTCCACATAGACTTAGCCCATTGGTGGAAGAGGAATGACACATGTCACACTGACTTTTGTCAATAATATTACGGCAAAAGAAGTAATTGCTTTAAATGTGGCATATTATTTTTCTCAGGGTCTGTTTTCATAACAAGAGGGCCATGATGGCCCTGGATCGCTCACCTTAATTATACAATGTACTGCAATGCAAAACACATCAAGACAATTATTCTGAATGCATTAACCTCCACAGCGTTAACAAGATTTTCCTTCGTTTGGCCTAGTGATCTTTATTTTTTTACCTGATATGACACATATTCCAACATGGACTAGATATCATCAAGACAACATTCTGACAAAGTTTCAACTTGCTCAAAGTAAATATGCGGCCTCCGGAGTTTGAACAATATTTTCCTTTATTGACCTAGTTTCTGATCGAATATGACCCATATTTGAACTTGACCTAGATATAATTCAGACAAACATTCAAGCTGCTGAAGCAAAAACTGCGGCATCCAAAGTGTTCACAAGATTTTCCTTCAATTTGATCTAGTGACCTAGTTTTTGACCCAGCATGACCCATATTCGAACTTGGCCTACATATCATCAAGAAAAACATTCTGATAAAGTTTTATCATGCTGAAATTTAAAATGCAGTATCCAGAGTGTTAGCAAGATTACCCTTCAATTTAGCCTAGGCATGACCCATATCCGAACTTGGCCTAGATATCATTTAGACAAACATTCTGACCAAATTTCAAGCCGCTGAAGCAAAACATGCGGCTTCTACAGAGTTAACAAGATTTTCCCTCGATTTGGCCTAGTGACCTAGTTTCTGATCCAATATGACCCATATTTGAACTTGACCTAGATATCTTTAAGACAAACATTCTGACCAAATTTCAAGCTGCTGAAGCAAAAAATGCGGCATCAAAAGTGTTAACAAGATTTACCTTCAATTTGACCTAGTGACCTTATTTTTGACCGGCATCACCCATATTCGAACTTGACCTAGATATTTTTAAGACAAACATTTTGACAAAATTTCAAACTGCTGAATCAAAAATTGCAGCCTCTGGAGTGTTAACAAGATTTTCCTTCCATTTGACCTAGTGACCTACTTTTTGACCTGACGTGACCCATGTTCGAACTTGACCAACATATCATCAAGACAAACATTCTGATAAAGTTTCAACATGCTCAAGTTGAAAATGTGGCCTCCAGAGTGTTAACAAGATTTCCCTTCAATTCGACCTAGTGACCTAGTTTTTGACCTCATATGGCCCGGTTTCGAACTTGTCCAAGATTTTATAGAGATGATCATTCTGATAAACTTTCATGAAGATTGGATGCAAAATGTAGCCTGTAGAGTGTTAACAAGCTCAAATGTTGACGACGGACGACGGACGACGGACGGACGCCGGACAAAATGTGATCACAATAGCCTACCTTGCACTTCGTGCATAGGTGAGCTAAAAAAACCTGTTGGGCCCAATTGATGAATATAGTAGAACAAATTAAATCTTCAGGTATTTTAACCCTTTACCTCGTATCAAAGCTTTCTGATGCCTCTGAAGGCGACGACTTTTTGAAAACCATCTGACAAGATAAACAATTGCTCAAAACAAGCAATTTCTCCTTTTGTCACCATGTTTTCAACTCTGTTCAATTATTGTACTTTCATTTAACCCTTTCCCTCATATAGACACTTTCTGATGCCTCTGCAGCAGACAGCCTTTTGAAAACATAGTGACAAAAGAAGAAATTGCACAAAACAAGCAATTTCTCCTTTTGCCACAATGTTTTCCACTTTTAGTCATGGGTTATCCATTCAATTAAAGAGATTTTCTGTTTTTTGACATAATATGTTCAAAGTCGTCTGTTGCAGAATTGTGGTATGAGGGAAAGGGTTAAAGGGCGTTTCCAATTTTTTTCCGATATGTTTTGAAAGTCGTCTGCTGCAGATATTTTGTATGTAGGAAAGGGTTAAGAGAATCATTGATGTACAAGACATTATAGCTCTCTTCAAATTCTTTACTGGATATATGTCAGATATTGTAGGGGATTACTTAACCCTTTCCCACTTGTAGACGCATGCCGACGCCTGGGAAGCAGAAGACTTCTGAAATCACAGTGTCAAAACGAGAAATTGCTCATAATGAGCAATTTCTCCATTTGCCACAATGATTTCAACTCTATTCAATAATTATATTTTCTTTTTGTGAGATTTTCTAAATTTTTAACTAGATGTATTAAGAGTCGTATGCTGCAGATTTGTCGTATGAGTGAAGGTGTTAAAATCTGAAGTAATGTTCATAACATAAGAATTGTTGATGTTTATGACAGTTTTTGAATCTTTATTTTTGCTTTCTAGTTATTTTCCATAAGAATTGTTGATGTTTATGACAGTTTTTGAATCTTTATTTTTGCTTTCTAGTTATTTTCCATAAGAATTGTTGATGTTTATGACAGTTTTTGAATCTTTATTTTTGCTTTCTAGTTATTTTCCATTTCCGTTTTTGACAAAGGATCATAGGCTTTCTCTTTTATATGACATTTTTTATTCTTGAATGTTCTTTATGTTAAAGATTTTGTATATTAAAAGGTTAAACAAAAGTTTATACCATCAATTTATCTTCTTTCAGTGCTAGCAATTTATATAGTTTGCCTATTTCACCCTTACAGCCATAATATAAATCTGCAGCAGATGACAAATGAATTCTATTCAATCAATACAAAACTTTCAAGGATTTTTCATATTTCCAAAAATGTTTGCAAAGTCGTCTGCTGCAGCTAAGGTGTAAGTGAGAAATTGTTAGCCCTTTCCCACATACAACAAATCCGCATAAGATGACCTTGAATACCTAGGCAAAAATGAGAACAAAATCTATAATTGAAGTGGTTACTTTTCAATAGAGTTGAAAACATTGAGGCAAAAGGGGAAATTGCTCGTTATTAGCAATTTCTGCTTTTGCCAAATGATTTCAAAAGTTGTCTATATGTGGGAAAGGGTTAAGCAATATTTGATAGGGTTAATAGAAATGCCTTACTTGCAGCAGATCATTTTTATCAGTTGTTGTGCGATAGTAAAATCAATATTCATCACATCCTTTCGAACAATATTTTCTTACGTAATTTTTAGACATGCTGTAATTCATCTATTGTTCTCTTCTGAAATAGGAATTAACCCTTTCCCTCATATAGACGCTTTCTGATGCCTCTGCAGCAGACAGCTTTTTGAAAACATAGTGACAAAAGAAGAAATTGCTCGAGACGAGCAATTTCTCCTTTTGCCACAATGTTTTCCACTTTTAGTCATAGGTTATTCCTTCAATTATAGAGATTTTCTATTTTTTGACAAAATATGTTCAAAGTCGTCTGCTGCAGAATTGTCGTATGAGGGAAAGGGTTAACACCCTTTCCCAAATGAAAACATCTACTAAGAATATTGAAAATATCTATAAATAAGGGTATAAATACTGAAAAATGTTGAAAAAGAGGAATTGCTCATCATTAGCCTTTTGCCACACAATGCCTTAAAATGTCATCTGCTGCATAGGCTTCAGAAATAGTCTGTATGTGGGGATGAGTTAATTCTTTTCCACCTACATCAACATTGACAGATTGGTATCATTGCTGAAATTTTTTGAAACATTGTGGGAAATGAAAAAATTGGTTGTTTTGAGCAATTTCTCCTTTTGTCACAATGTTTTCTCATTCGCCTGCTGCAGATGCGCCTACACTTGAGCAAAATGCTGGTTGTTCACAAAGGGATAAGTGTTTTATTATGATAAACCTGAAATACCGTTTAAATTTGCTTAACCATTATCCACTAATGATAAACCTGAAATACCGTTTAAATTTGCTTAATCATTTTCCACTAATGATAAACCTGAAATAATGTTTAAATTTGCTTAATCATTTTCCACTAATGACATAGCTGAAATTCCATTTAAATTTGCTTAACCATTTTCCACTAATGACATAGCTGAAATTCCGTTTAAATTTGCTTAATCATTTTCCACAAATGACATAGCTGAAATTCCGTTTAAATTTGCTTAACCATTTTCCACTAATGACAAAGCTGAAATTCCGTTTAAATTTGTTTAATCATTTTCCACTAATGACAAAGCTGAAATTCCGTCTAAATTTGCTTAATCATTTTCCACTAATGACATAGCTGAAATTCTGTTTAAATTTGCTTAACCATTTTCCACTAATGACATAGCTGAAATTCTGTTTAAATTTGCTTAATCATTTTCCACTAATGACAAAGCTGAAATTCCGTTTAAATTTGCTTAATCATTTTCCACTAATGACAAAGCTGAAATTTCGTTTAAATTTGCTTAATCATTTTCCACTAATAACATAGCTGAAATTCCGTTTAAATTTGCTTAATCACTTTCCACTAATGACAAAGCTGAAATTCCGTTTAAAGTTGCTTAATCATTTTCCACTAATGACAAAGCTGAAATTCCGTTTAAATTTGCTTATTCATTTTTCACTAATGACATAGCTGAAATTCCGTTTAAATTTAATTAATCATTTTCCACTAATGACATAGCTGGAATTCCGTTTAAATTTGCTTAACCATTTTCCACTAATGACAAAGCTGAAATTCCGTTTAAATTTGCTTAAACATTTTCCACTAATGACATAGCTGAAATTCCGTTTAAATTTGCTTAATCATTTTCCACTAATGACAAAGCTGAAATTCCGTTTAAATTTGCTTAATCATTTTCCACTAATGACATAGCTGAAATTCCGTTTAAATTTGGTTAAACCATTTTCCATTAATGACAAAGCTGAAATTCCGTTTAAATTTGCTTAACTATTTTCCACTAATGACAAAGCTGAAATTCCGTTTAAATTTGCTTAATCATTTTCCACTAATAACATAGCTGAAATTCCGTTTAAATTTGCTTAACCATTTTCCACTAATGACATAGCTGAAATTCCGTTTAAATTTGCTTAACCATTTTCCACTAATGACAAAGCTGCAGCAGACAACTTTGAACAACAATGTGACAAAAATACTTTTGAATCATGTTGTAAACATTCTGACATTTGTTAAAATGTTTTTCAAAAGTGGTCAGCCGGAAAAATGCTTGAAAGTGGGACAGGTTTAAATCCCAATAAATCAAATAAAGTCAAGACTTTGCAGGGCTGTGACATGGTCAGATCATAACTGCATGGTCAAAACAACATGGCAATCACAACACAAATCCAAACACTGAAAGTATTGGTGGGACCTTTGTGTTGGTTTTCATAAATTAAGCCTTTCCCTCATATAGACGCTTTCGGACGCCTCTGCAACAGATGGAGTTTTTGAAAACATAGTGACAAAAGTAGAAATTGCACAAATCATGCAATTTCTCCTTTTGCCACAATGTTTTCAACTTTTAGTCATAGGTTATCCATTCAATTATAGAGATTTTCTATGTTTTGACAAAATATGTTCAAAGTCGTCTGCTGCAGAATTGTTGTATGAGGGACAGGGTTAAGGTCAGACAGGCGGTTGCATGTGTATGTACACAAGAGGTCACTGGAACAAATCAAATGAAAACTTTGTTAATGTTCTGGAGTCACATATAATACCCAAGTATCATGAAATTTGGTCAAAAATCAAAAACAAGGTCAACGGATCAGTTCCAAGGGCAAATTTTAAGTTGAAAAGGGGCCATAACGTATTAAAACAGGAGTCCCAAGAGGGCCAGTAATGCTCCATAGTCATTAGGCAAAAATTAAATCGCTATATAATTTAAAACAGCCCCATCCCCCCTAACAGCCAGGTTTGTGACCAATTAGCATGGCTTGAAGTAATCTAATAGAGTGTCATACAAGGATCATTTCTACAAATGTATTTGCAGAGCAACCAGATACTTTTGGAGGAGAATTGTTTTTAAAGTTTGCACTCTAGCCATATAAGCCAAAACAGACCCACGCTCTGATGGCCATATTTCTTGACCAACAAACATGGCTTTAAGTTATCTGATAGAGGGTCGCACCAGGAACATTTTTACACAATTATATGCAAATCGGCCAGATACTTTCGTCGGAGAAGATTTATAAAATGTTCACTGTAGACATATAAGGCAAAACAGCTCTTCCATCTGTCTTTGGGCAACGTTTTTGTTCCAATCAAGTTGGCTGAAAGGAATCTGATAGAGGGTCACCCTGAGATATTTCTAAAAAATTATTTGAAGAATGGCCAACTGGTTTGGGAGGAGATTTTTTTTTTTTCTTTCCGTTGCAACGGAAACCAGAATTGTTCATGGATTAGAAACAAAAGGGCCAAAATGGCCCTTAATTAATCACCTGAGTGATAGTAAGTTAGTGGCAAATATTTAATTGCAAATAACTGGGAATATTTGATCAGAAGTGCAAATGAACTAAAAGGAGTGGCCAAGAAATAGCTTATAAGTAAAGGCCATCTGTAATAAGGCAAATAAATCTTTGCAGTATTTGAAATAGGACCACCAAAGGAACATTCCTGTGAAGTTTGGTAGATATCCATCAGTTTAATGGTTTAGCAGATGTCATTTGAAGCTAAAAGTTCATTACCCCTTTTATGATGCCACATAGCATATCTATTTTAACAGACTAAATTATGTAAAGGGTCAGTAAAGGAACATATCTGCTAAATTATCTTGAAATCTAACAAGAACTTCAATAAGGATGGAATTAAAAAGTTTTGTCATTTTGCACCTTTCCTGATGCCGCCTTGCTGCCCTGTTTTTCAACAAATCAATATAGCTTGAACTGTTTTTGTAGAGGGTCACTTAAGTAACATTTCTACCAAATTATCTTAAAATGGAACAAGTGGATTCTGGATTTTGGGATTTTTCTCACTTTCTGATGCCGCAGTAACCAAAGTTCTTAACAGAATGTCATTTTTTTGAACAATTTTGAAAGAAGACCAACAAGGGAACATTCCAGTGAAAGTAAAGTTGAAATTGGTCTAGTGGAATGGTAGGAGTTGTCATATGTAGCTAAAAGTTCAATTTACACCTTTTGTGATGATGCCTGGTTGCTATGATTTTGTAATCAATCAATATGGCTTGAAAAACTTAAGTAAAGGATCACTGAAGTAAGATTTTTATTCTATTTTCTTAATATCAGACAAGCACTTTCATAAAAATAGAGTTTTTAAATTTTGTCATCTTGCCCCTTTTCTGATGTGGCCTGGTTGCCATTTTTATCAACCAATCAATATGGCTTGAACAGTTTTTGTAGAGGGTCACCCAAGGATCATATTTATCAAATTATATTGAAATCTGACAAGCGGATTTCAATATAATTTGATAAATATGATCCTTGGGTGACCCTCTACAAAAACTGTTCAAGCCATATTGATTGGTTTTTGTAGAGGGTCACCCAAGGATCATATTTATCAAATTATATTGGAATCTGACAAGCGGATTCAGAGGAGAAATTTTTATAAAGTTTGGACATTTGGCCCCCTTTCTGATGCCGAAGCAACCAAGTTCTCAATGGAATTTAAATCTTTGTTCAATTTTGAAAGAGACCACCAAAGGAACAGCCCGGTGAAGTTTGGTTGAAATTGGTCCTGTAATTTAGGAGACGATGTTTAAAGCTAACAGTAAACGGCGGGCGACAGAAGATGGCCATTGAGTGATCGGAATAGATCACCTTGAGCCTTTAGCTCAGGATATCTAAAAATTGAAGGCATTTTGGTGAGGACATTGAGAGCATGCTTACTTTTAAGTTTCATCCCAATCAACCCAATGGTTACAGAGGAAAAGATGTTGAGGGACGACGGATGCTGGACAAAAATCTATCACAATAACTCGTGCTCAGGTGAGCTAAGAATCAACAGAGCGATAAGTTCACACACCCCCCCCCCCCCCCCCCCTCAACTTTGTTTGTGGGTATTATAATAAAGCGACTTACTTTTAAAGTTAACCATATTCCCCTTATCCCATGATCTAAAAATTAGATCTGTGCATGAACTAGGGGCTACAGGATAAAACTACATTAAAAAAAAAATACTTTTTTTTATCTCAATTTCACTTTTTATTAACTTCAACAATAAATATAAACAATAGATAGTTTTATATTACAACAAAAAATTAAACAATTATGCATTCGAAAATTACACCCCCTTTTTTTTAACCATTTCCCACATACAACAAATCTGTAGCAGACGGCTTTGAAAGCAATTAGGCAAAAATAAGGACAATCTCTTTAATAGATAGTCATATTATTGAAAAGAGTTGAAAATATTGTGGCCAAAGGAGAGATTGTTTATAATGATGATTTCTGCTTTAGCCACAATGTTTTCAAAAGTCATCTGCTGCAAAGGCGTCAGAAAGAATCTTTATTCGGGAAAGGAATAAAATTATTTTATGTATGTTTATGACATTGTGAAATATAATTAAATTCTCAACTTTTTCACAATGTAATAATGAACAATTTCTGTTTTCTACACTATTAAATAATAATACCTTCATAAACACTTGCCCTCTAACAACAGATCTGCAGGGGACGGCTTTGAAACATTTTGCCAAAAACGTGAAAAATCTTCATTGATAAAAGTTCTATTATTAAATAAAATTGAATACATTGTGGCAAATGGAGAAATTACTTGTTTGGAGCAATTTCCTTTTGTGTCACAATGATTTCAAATGCTGTCTGCTGTAGAGGTGTCAGGAAGCGTCTATATGAGAACAAGGGTATATAAAGAATTTCCAATATTTTGTCTAAATATTTCCAGAACATCGGCTGCAAATATGTTGTATATGGGAAAGTATTAGAAATTTGCATTTGGTAAACAGAGATAAGCCAAGGGCTGAGATTTGAAACATTGCCATACCAAAATCTTGAGTAGGCCTAGAAAAAAAAAAATCGAGAAAGGCATGATAAGTATTATTAGAGAATGGGCCATAGGCCTTTAACCCTTTCAAAAAAATCTCCATAAATGAAAGTATAATTATTGAATAGAGTTGCGGCAAAAGAGGAAATTGCTCATTTTGAGCAATTTCTTCTTTTGTCAGTGTTTTCAAAAGTTGATTGCTGCAGAGGCGTCAGAAAGCGTCTGTATCAAGGAAAGGGTTAATTCTCGATACTTGACAGATTTATTGGTCAATTGTTACAAACAAATTTGAACATAACTCTCCTTACATAAACTTTCATCCTATATAGGTGGGAATGGGTTAACCAAAGCATATGTGTGATGAACAGAGGGTAGAGAAGTGATCCATAGGTATCACACTACCAAGACAGGCCACACAATGGATGAATAATGATTAATGGGTTGATCAACTCATTCTCACATCATGCAATAAATCTGCAGTAGATGACTTTAAAAACATCTCTATTCTTAAATGAAAGTATAATGATTGAAAAGAGTTGAAAAAACACTGTGGCAAAAGGAGAAATTGCTCATGATGAGCAATTTCTCCTTTTGTAAGTGTTTTCAAAAGTCGTCGACTGCATATGCGTCAAAATTCACCTGAAAGAGGGAAAGGGTTAACCAAAGCAAAAGTGTGATGAAAAGTCAATGGAGTAGAGATCCCTAAATATCACACAACCATGACAGGTCACACTTCCATGATAGGTCACACTACCATGACAGGTCACACTTCCATGATAGATCACACTACCATGACATGTCACATACTACCATGACAGGTCACACTACCATGACAGGTCACACTTCCCTGATAGGTCAAACTACCATGACAGGTCACAACCTGTTATCACCAGAAGCTGATTTTGAACTCATCCAGGCAGAATATAAATAAAGGTATAATTATTGATAACAATGAAAACATTGTGGCAAAGGGAGAAATTGCCTATTTTTGCCATGTTTCTAAAACTTTTCTGCACATGGGAAAGTGTTAACCCTTTCCCACATATCTGTAGCAGATGACTTTCATAACAATTTTAACATGTAGGCAAATGTATGGAAAATCTGTACAGATGAATGATTAAAGATTTTTTGGAGTTGAAAACATTGTGGCAAAAGGAGTTATTGCTCATCATGAGCAATTTCTCCTTTTGGCACAAAGTTTTCAAACATCATCTGCTTCAGAGGTGTTAAGATGCGTCCACATATCAGAAATAATTAATATTTTTCTACAGATTCAGAGTTGACCCGAGAGTTCCTGATTTAATTTCAACATTCACAGCTGTTAGTCCCGTCATCTCTTGCTGTCTTCTTTCTTCCTGCTCCCTCTCTTTTTCCTCCTGAATTAAAAGAAATGAAGCATTTCTTTACTGAAATATCGATTCACCAATGATGGGCACTGAATTTCAGAAATTCTATAATTGATAAACTACAGTCTACGTTTTACATGCAGGTAAATTGGTAGTAATGGCTGCGCTCCTTGATGCTCGGTGTTAACCCTTTCCCTCATATAGACGCTTTCTGAAGCCTCTGCAGCAGAAGGCTTTTTGAAAACATAGTGACAAAAGAAGAAATTGCACAAAACGTGCAATTTCTCCTTTTGCCACAATGTTTTCCACTTTTTGTCATAGGTTATCCATTCAATTATGGAGATTTTCTATGTTTTGACTAAATACGTTCAAAGTCGTCTGCTGCAGAATTGTCGTATGAGGGAAAGACTTAAACCTTCACACATACTGCAGCAGACGGCTTTTTGAAAACATAGTGACAAAAGAAGAAATTGCACAAAACGTGCAATTTCTCCTTTTGCCACAATGTTTTCCACTTTCTGTCATAGGTTATCGTTGAAAGTCGTCTGCTGCAGAATTGTCTTATGAGGGAAAGGGTTAAGCATTACGACTACCTGGCTGTTGTCCAGATAAAAAGACCAGTAGGACTGGTAACTTACCCGGAAATGCCATGATTTATAAACTGAAAAATCGGTTAAATCCGCGTAAAACACCAAACAATCAATTTACACGATTACTGTTGTTGGGAAAACATTCCATAGGTTAGAATAAATGTCAGATTCTACCTGCCAATATATAAGTTAGTGAAAGTGTGACTGACTGACAATGAGAAAAGAGATCCCTATCCAGCTAGATGACATCAAAAAATACTTTTCTTTTTTTCCAACAACTTTACCTTTTGCCACAAAGTTTTAATTTTTTTTAAGTAATCATTTACAAAGATTTTTAATGGGTTAAAATTTTGAAAGTTGTCTGCTGCAGATTGGTTGTATGTGGGAAAGGGGTAAATATAGGGTTCCTGTTTTATTTTCAAGATGAAATTAGAGGATCTTTCAAGGACCTTTTGAAGTACCAATATGAAATATATCATTAACCCTTAAACAGAGATGGAATCTGCAGTAGAAAATACGAAAACATCTAGGCAAAACTATGGAAAATCTGAATAGGTGTATGTAGCAAACTGAATAGAGTTGAAAACATTTCTCCTTTTGACACTATGTTTTCAAAAAACGTCTGCATGTTGAATGGGTAATTCCTTTACCTCATACAACAAATCTGCAGCAAACGACTTTGAACATATTTCGTCAAAAAATAGAAAATATCTATATTTGAATGGATAATCCATTTAAAGTGGAAAACATCGTGGCAAAAGGAGAAATTGCTCGTTTTGAACAAGAGGGCCATGATGGCCCTATATCGCTCTCCTGATTTTTTTCCCTTCACTTTAGCCATATAAGCCCCGTCCCCAGGTGGCCATAGTTTTAAACCAATAAACATGGCTTGAAGGAATCTGATAGTGGGTCACTTAAGGAACATTCTGAATCTTTATCTTGAAAAATGATTTTTTTTATCGTGTTTCACAAAGTCAATTATAACAAGGAACCGAGCTCCTATGTATATCTAGCTACTGTATAAATTTGGTAAACATCGGATAATAAATGATGACTTTAAGTTGTTCACAAGGTCAATTATAGCAATTTTGCCAATTTTAAAGGGGCCATAATCCTGTCATGCATGGATGGATCTGGTTTTCGAAAGAACCAAGCTCTCATGTATATGTAGCTACTGAATAGGTTTGGTAAACATCGGATAATAAATGAAGACTATCGTATTCACAAGAAATTGTGGACAGACGACGTGACAGGGGAGCTAAAAAGCAGTCTGCTGTAGAGGTGTCAGAAATAGTCTGTAAGAGGGAAAGGGTTGAAACCCTGATCCTGTTGCCTACAAATAAAGCCAATGTATAGCAATTATGAACCTACAGTTACATGCAATTTTTAATTTGCTCAAAATTGTTTGTTTACCCGTGACCTCCCCACCTCCCCCTACTCCTTTCTGATGCCTCTACAGCAGTAAACTTTTGAAAACATTGTTGCAAATGGAGAAATGGAGAAATTACTCATAATACCTCTTTTTTCCACTATGTTACAACTCAATTAAATAATTAAACTTTCATTAGTAGATTTTTTCTAAGTTTTTGCTTAAGATATATTCAAAGCATCTGCCTCAGATTTGTTGTATGTGGGAAAGGGTTAAGTTAGAGTACGAAGTAAATAGCAATGAACTAATCTTACCTCATGTTTCAATCTGTAGAATTCATCAATAGCTGACTGGTATTTTGGCGATGTTATGCCAAAGAACCAAGCCAATTTTTCTCCACATATATCTGCAGCTAAAATTATACAAAAAATCATGAATGTTTAGCAATACCCCCCTTTTTAAAAAGTTGTCTCCATCATAAACATCAACACTCATATGCATCAATGAAAGGTTAGGAAAAGAGATTCAGAATAAAAGAATGATTGAACATTTGAGCGGTCCTACGAGAAAACCAACATTATGGTCCCTGCGTAAAGTATCGACCCTGATCAGCCTAAGCATGCCGTGTAACCTTAACCGAATAGACACTTTTCGCCTCTTGTGGATTTTCTGTTTAAGGAATCAATACGTTATTCCTCTATCCCCCTGAGACAGAATGTGTCGGCCCGGATCAGTCTGCGCAGACTGCGCAGGCTGATCTGGGTAGATACATTACGCAGATGCCATAATGTTGATTTTCTCGTAGGATGCTCATTTGTGCTTGACGACTTGGTACTAAAGGAGACCGAGTGCAATTGGCGCAAAAACACTTTATATCTTATGGAAGTAGAATGGAAAGGGAAATTTTAACCAAATATGCTGCAGACAAATTTGAAAACATCTTAGCTAAAATATAACAAGAGTGCTGCAAGCGAACGCCAACGCTATTCTGCTTTTTCTAAGGGGGGAAAGGGGCATTACTGAATAATCATTTAAGCCCGACTTATGTGACTTAGCAACACATGTGTATTGTTTCTAGGAACATGTGTAACAAGTTTCATTTGAAAATGTTAAACGATTTTTGAGTTATGAGGTAAGGTTAAAGTTTTGTGACGCTGCAGACCCAATTTATAAACTTCAAAATCATATATTTTATAACTAGAATGTGCTCCGCGGAGCATGTGTGTCACCTGCTCATTGAAAGTGTGACGCCGGACAAAAAAATAAGTAATCCCTAAGTGCCTACCATGCTACGCAGGGTGACACAAAAATCCTCTGTAAATGAAGGTGTAATTATTGAACGGAGCTGAATACATTTTAGCAAAAAGCGAAATAACTCATTCTAAATATGAGCAATTTCTCCTTTGCCACAATGTTTTCAAAAGACGTCAGAAAAAGGGATAATGAACCATTTTATAATAAGCATTTTTTTCCTTTTGCTACAATGTTTTCAACTTTAAGTCATAGGTTATCCATTCAATTAGAGATTTTCTATTTTTTGACAAAATATGTTCAAAGTCGTCTGCTGCAGAATTGTCGTATGAGGTAAAGGGTTAAATGATGGAACGAATTCAGCGAGGAGACAAGACTTACCGGTAAAGGCTTTCCATCCCGCGGAAGATATGAAATACCACATCCAGGGGCCCCATGTTAGCGTTCTCTGTGACAAATAAAGAAACAAAACAAATAGGTAAGAAATCCTTACGTTATCCACTTACCCTATGTTGTTGGTACTTAAAAGAGTCGTCTCAATGTGACAATTATTTTGAGTACCTACAACCCCCTCCTTATCTGGACCTCTGATAGGCTCTTAAACTTATATGGGTTTTTATCTTCTTCTTCAAATACATCTCAGGAAAAGTATGGAAAATCTTGAAAAACTTAAAACTGATTTTAAGATAAAAGAAAAGACAAAAAAGAGAAAATGCTTATATTTGTTTAAGTGTTTTCAAATGGTCAGGTTTCTGTTGAGATAGTGAAGTTGTCTATAATTTAATATTACCATGACTTTTGATATCTGCAGCAGAAGACTCGAGATTTGTGAGAAACTGAATTATTTCTCAATATGATTAATTTCTCCACCCTCCACTACCCCACAACAAAAAGATATAAATTAATTTCTTTTTCTCAGCACTTTATTTAGAAAGATCTAAAATTAAATTAGCAAAGCAAGTCACATTGAATAGATTATAATCAAATTCCATTGATTGAATTATTCAATTTTGATAATCTTAAAAACTGTTAATGGTGCATTGCATCTCATGATGACTTGTACTCTATAAATCTTTCCAACCAAATCCTATGATGTGGGTACTCAAAAGAATAGTATCATTGAGACGATTCTTTTCAGGACATACAACACAGGCTTAGAGGGTCAAATAAGTATTTTAGAAAATGCAAAATGTCCCTTATCTCATGGCCTGGATCAAGCATAGTCAGTACTATAGACCTTTCCCACCTTTTGACGCATCTGCAACTTTTGACGCAACTTAGGAAAACATCATGACAGAAGGAGAAATTGCTCAAAACAATTTCACCTTTTGCCACAATGTTTTCAACTTTTTTCAGCAATCTTACCTACAATTATAGAGATTTTCCATGTTTTGAAGTAGACATTTTCAAAGTCGTCTGCTATAGATTTGCTGTATGTGGGAAAGGGATAGACAATAGAGCGTGTCAATTGGGGGCTGTTTCAAAACTTTAAAATTTTGCTAATTCTCCCTAATCCAACGATTGATTGTTTTGGGATTTACATCGCTTCCAACAGCAAAGGGCATATTGCGGCGGACAGGAAAGATGATATTGGTCCCACAATCGAGACCATTACCACCCCAACTGCTGGAGCTCAAGAGTTGCAATGACCCCAATCATTTAGACCAATTTAGCCAGCCGGATACCAACAAAGGGTAACAACATAATCTCTCCTGGGGCACAGTCCGGGTGAACTAAAAAGGAAATTTCCCATTTCTATTTCTGTGGTAATAATAATTTCAATGATTGAGAGAATATTTAAATGAAATGGAGCACACTATATAAAGCAAATTTTATAGTAATCTATTGAGTTATATTTTTTATTTCAATAACATTTCTCAGATGCTGTGGAAAAAGAAGAAATTTATCATAATGAGCAGCTTCTGCTTTTGTCACATTGTTTTCAACTCTGTTAAAAAATGTACACCTTTATTGATATAGATAAACCATAGTTTTAATTTAAAGTTTACAAACTAGTCTGCTGCAAATTTGTTGTTTACGGAAAAGAGTAAATTCTTCCTACGGTATACATTACATCTAGTTATATGTAGTATATATGAAAATACCTTTACACTTTATCCCTTTCCCTCATACAGAAGATTTCTGACACCTCTGAAGCAGATGACTTTTGAAAACACTCATGATGAGCAATTTCTTCTTTTGCCACAATGTCTTCAATTCCATTCAATAATTATGCTTTCATTTAATTAGGTTTTTCATCTTTGTGTGGGTATGTTTAAAAATTGTAGATTTGTTGTACGAGGGAAAGCCTCAAAGGGTTAACCCTTTCCCTCATATAGACACTTTCTGTCGCCTCTACAGCAGACAGCTTTTTGAAAACATAGTGACAAAAGAAGAAATTGCTCAAAATGTTTTCCACAATGTTATCCACTTTTAGTCATAGGTTATCCATTCAATTATAGAGATTTTCTATGTATTGACAAAATATGTTCGAAGCAGTCTGCTGCAGAATTATCGAATGAGGGAAAGGGTTAATACAATGTAGTATCTAGGCAAAAATATAGAAAATCTGTAATATGTATCTCTTTAAAAGTATAATTATTGAATTAATTTTATAGTGCAAAGAGTAGAAATTACTAAATAAGGCCAATTTCCATTTGCCACAATGTTTACAAAAGGAAGGAGTTTGCTTCAGATTCACCAGAATGTGTATGCATGAGGTAAAGGGTTTATCTAGGTCACTGATCTTAATAAGTACATACAGTGTCAACAATTGGGAGAAGAGCGGGCTCATCCTCTTCCTCATCAGTGGAATATTCCTCCAGTACCCCATCACTAAAATGTAGAATCTTTCTGGGCTGTTTTGTCTTCTTTTGTATCTCTCCTTCAAGGGGAATATTTGTAAAGTCTGTAACAACTGGCTGTAGTAAACAGATTTAAAAGATTATGTCAGAAAAACATATATATTTAGAGCTTTTCCACATGCAGACAAATGTTGCCGCTTCCACAGCCCGACAACTTTTGAAAACATTTTTGCAAAAATAATAGCAATTTTCACATTTTCCACAATGTTTTCAACTTTTTAAAATAATTATACTTTTAATTCCCCTTCTTTTGGCTGGTAATTTTCAAAATTGTTTGCTGCAGATTTGGTGTATGTGGGAACGAGTTTAATTGTGCACTTTGTAATGAACTAATTTGTACATACGTCACCGGGTTGGGGCAAATATTTGGGTAGTTTTCACCCTGTCTTCTCAAAAGAAAGACATACAGCTAGATTGTGCGCCCCTGTTAAACAGTCAGACTACACAATAAATTTCTTCTTTGCTTCAAAGTAAATCTACAAGTTCAGCCCTCAATTTAACCACTTTAACCCTTTCCAACATACAGACGCCTCTGCAGAAGACAACTTTGAAAACATGTATGCAAATTATGGTAAATCTCTAAAAAACAAGGGAAAAAAAAGTTAAAAACATTGTAGCAAATGTGGGAAACAGTTAATACATTTTCCAAGTAGGCACACAAACATATCACTGATAAAGCTACCTCTCAGCTTAAGAAAAGAAATCTAATAAAAAATAACATTACATTAGAATTTAGAAAGAATAAAAGTGGTCAACCCTTTTTTAGCAACCAATCCAAACACTGCCCAGTTTTATACAATTAATTTATTTTACTGTCCCTACTTACACTTTGCATGCAATTCAAGATAACATTCTCATAACTCTCTAATTCAAACATATTCACCATGTCACATGTATATATATATGCACTTAGCTGGTACACTCACTTTCACATAGGCAATGCATTTATCTAGAGGCTGACGAGCATTTCAAGACAAAAACAGGGTTTTCATACAGACTATAATTATCATGTCTGTATCTCAACTCTGCCACAGATGTATTTGGTGACTTGTTTCCTATAACGGAATGTGATTGTAAAAGGGTGATGCCAGAGGTTCGAGCTAGGGAGTCCCTAAAGTTCAGTCGGTAGCGACCCAGGCAGTCAATCTAGGGATGGGTTGCGAGTTTCAATCCCAGCTCAGCCAACATTCTTTACGACGTTTGACAAAAATCACTGTGACAGCCATGAGCATCTTTCACCAATGGGCTTACAGTCTATGTGGAAAAGCAGCTAGTTGCTTGGAAAGTATGTTGTGTGGATTACTGGTGTGAGAAAGCTAGGAAACAGATGAGTAGGTGGACTGGCCGATGTGATATGCCTGAAAAATTGTTGAAAACGGCGTTAATCAATCAATCAATCTAATAGAACCAGGAACATCTTACCCACATCCCTGGTAGAACATAATTATTATGATGATAGAATAAAAATTGATAAGTCATAAAAATATTCATTTTTTAAATTCCTGATATTTGATAGGGCATGATAAATGTGTTTTTCACACGGGTAAATAAATAGACAGTGTAGCTGGAGATTTTTTCCCTTCCACAGGTATGACATTTCCATAATCATCTATGCAAAAGATTTGACCACAACAATTAATGGTGCAGTCACTGATATTTTGATGTTTTGATTTAAAGATGAACAGAAAATTTAAAAAAAAAAAAAAATCTAAAGGAAATAATAAAATATGGTAAGACCTACTACTCGATAAAGGAATGAAAACAAGAAATCTGATATGTGATAATTAGTGTGCAATTGTGCTCTTTTTTCTTTTTTTTAAAATGAGTTCAAAATATCATTGATAACAGTTTTTCAACTGTGTGTTGTAATACAAAGGAAGAATAAATACCCAAACGAAACAGCAGAAAAGGTATGAAAGGATAGTTTGACCCAAATTGATGTCCTGTATTAGTGTAAATGTGAAATGTTTTCAGTGGAAGTACTTTATGAAGATAAGTCGATAATTTTTTGTTCCTATTATCATTATTTCACGGATTTAATTTAGAACAGAGGGATTCGTGAATTCAATATTTTTGGAAAGTATGACACAACTTAATTGTTAGTCAAAAAAAAAAAACATGCCCTAATAAGCAAAATCGTCATACCAAAAGTCCAATACTTTTGTGACTATCTCGGTGAGTGATTATCTCAATTGAATTTGGACATGATTTTTGTAATGTTGTTTTTTTGTGAGGGTTAATCAATATGTGTGAAAGCTTGAGCCAAAGGAAGATAATTCAGTACAATCTTAATATTTTACACATATCAAATCTCAACCCCATAGGACTTTTTTTCGACCATTTTGTTTCCGGTTTTACTGGACTGAAAAAGTAACTTCGTAACCGGTAAATCCGCAGAAACAAATTTCCTTAGTATTGATTGGATGAAAAGTAAATTACGAAACAAAAAATACTTAGTACTAGAGGGAATAATTAAATAAGACCATAAATCTTCCTACTCGATAAAGGAATAAAACAAGGAATCTGATAAATTGCATGTAATTACACTTGTTTTCTATTTTTAAAATAATATTTTCTCAACTAACCGGATGTAAAAACATCCAAATGTGATGTCATTGTAACGCAAGTAATGAATAAATAACAAAAGGAAAATGACAGAAATGGTCGGAAAGGATAGTTTGACTCGTCACAAATGTAGTTCAGTAAATTATGGATTTCCTTCATTTTAAGTACTTTATGAAGGGTAAGTCGACTATTCTTTTTTACCTGTCATTTTTAACGAATTATTTTTTCTCAAAAAATAATACAGTTAACGCGATCGTGTTTGTTTGCGGAAGTCACGGTTAAACTACACTTCCGCTTAGAATACACATTCGCTGCACCTAAATAGTCCTAGTATTTTTTCGATATTAAAATGACTTCTATGTGTTATTTCAATACAGTGAAGTCATAATTATACTATCGAATCATCATAGATAATCAATTTTCTAGAAAATATCAAATTAACAGTACGCGCATATATATTTCATTTGTCGGCAGGTACGTATAAGGCACGAGTATGAATTTTAGTCGTATGCCCATTCACTAGAAGTCGACCCCACGCTGTATAGAACAATGTTAATCTCACAAATATGCTACCACGCAGAGCTCAGTGAAATAGTCAGTGTGCATTTTAAACGCTCGCATCGCCGTTGTTTCTCCTTTTTCCAACATGATAACGATGATCAAAGGGGCTTTCTAATTATAGATCATGGTTTACATACGCGCGCATTCAGTATATATATATATATATATATACGAAAGTAACGCTCTAACGTTGTATCAAAGTACCGTGGTGTAATGGAGAGCGTGTAGAACTACTAATCATGGACTACCTATCGACGCGAGTTTGAGTCCCAATAGGAACTGTTCTTTTTTTTTTTTTAATTCTTATTTTATGCGATTTGTTAAACATTATAGATTTATAATAATTAATTCACTCACATGAAACATAGTTATAATATAAGCCGAAATCCTGGATCCACCCCTGGTGACGAAAACAAATCGAACTAACAATGTAAATCTCACAAATATGCCATGGGTGTTTTGACAGACTCTACGCAGAGCTCAGTGAAAGAGTTAGTGTGCATGTTAAACGCTCGCATCGCCGTTGAAATGCTACATTTACTAAAACTGTCCACTGATAAAAAAAATCTCTGGACAAAAATAATAAAATAAGACTAAATTGTGCAATAGCATGATCAATTGCATTCATAAATTAGATTTTACAATACATGTTCAAAATAATTCGTTACCAGTACTTTCAGTACTTTGATTATTTCATGGATTTTGTATATTGGGAATATAGAGAAGCAATAAATACTTTAAAATTATAGCAAAAATGTCAACGAAAGTTATCGTTCGTTACACTGGCCAAGTGCGCGAGACCTCGGATATTAATTTATCTGGAAAAAAAATAATAATTATGTTTTTGTATTGAAATAGCTTAATTTTATGGTAATATATTTGTTATATAGATAATTTGCTTAAAAATATAACTGCATTTCTAAATTAGTTTTTTTTATCTGTTGAGAACCATTCCATGATGCTTCCGTCACATCATGTCTATTGTTTTTGTCTGTATCTGTCATCTGTCATTTGAAGCCTAAGCCATCCCGTCAAATGTTGTTTACATTTTTTACAGTTTACAGTTTATGTCTATGACCTACTCTTTGTTAAATTATGTAAACAGGGCCTGCGCTGTCGTTCGCCACTTTCGCCAAATGCGAAGATTATTTTAAAGTTGAGAAGTTATTTCATGAGTGGCGAATGTAAGTGGCGAAAGGTTTTTATCATCAACATTTACCTGATTTGGATATCAGTGACTGTTTCCGTTAATCTAATATAATGCACTGCCATTTGATTCAATGTCGGGAACCAGTGAGCACTTTACGACATTTTAACGACACCCGTGGAAATTGATTTCACCCGACATTTTGTATACTAATCACTGGGCGCTTCTTTCCGCAGTACAAAACAGTTTGAAATGCGAACCAATCTCTCGACTGATACAGGATACCTGGGCGAAATCTATTTTTATCACTGGACGCTTGTTTCCGCGGTACAAAAGAGTTTGAAATGCGAACCAATCTCTCGACTGATACAGATTTCATTATCCCACAATTTGATCAATAAGAGCTATCCCCCTCTGGGCGAAATCTATTTTTAATCACGGAATTTCCAGTTTCTATTATCATTTTAACCTTTTGTCGCATACGCAGGCCGAAAAAAAGTTTTGCGTAACTGGATTTTTGTATGCTTTTTGTACGCGTAAGTTTAATTTTTATTGGGTTTTTGCTATTTTTAATTGGGTATTTACGCAAATACGCTGCTTATCTGTACCTCTGGGTCACTACTACACACAATGACTTGCTGGAGCTTTTACTGAGTGAGTTTTAATAATACAAACTGTCTGAAAGGGGAAACAATTGTTATTTCTTGTTTTACAATTGAATCTTCAATATTTTGCGAACTCCTGGACAAAGCTGATAAGGATGGTCTTTAAGAGCACATTGAAGTGTAAAAATGAGCAAAATCTTAGTTTTATCCTTATTATGCGTTTTAAAGCATTTGCAGCAGACTTTGAAAACATTGTGGTAAAAGGAGGAGTAATTGCTCATAATGAGCAGTTTCTCCTTTAACCACAGTGTTTTCATGTTCATTAAAATTTATTTTTAACTGATTTTCCATATTTACAGAAGGAGATTTGTTGTATGTGGGAAAAGGGTCGAGTACAAGAGAATAAAAACAACTAAAGCAGATGTGTTGTTTGTGGGAAAAGGGTTGAGTACAAGAGAATAAACACAACTAAAGCAGATGTGTTTTTTGTGGGAAAATGGTTGAGTACAAGAGAATAAACACAACTAAAGCAGATGTGTTGTTTGTGGGAAAAGGGTTGAGTACAAGAGAATAAACACAACTAAAGCAGATGTGTTGTATGTGGAAAAAGGGTTGAGTTCAAGAGAATAAACACAACTAAAGCAGATGTGTTGTATGTGGAAAAAGGGTTGAGTACAAGAGAATAAACACAACTAAAGCAGATGTGTTGTATGAGGGAAAAGGGTTGAGTACAAGAGAATAAACACAACTAAAGCAGATGTGTTGTATGTGGGAAAAGGGTTGAGTTCAAGAGAATAAACACAACTAAAGCAGATGTGTTGTGTGTGGGAAAAGGGTTGAGTACAAGAGAATAAACACAACTAAAGCAGATGTGTTGTTTGTGGGAAAAGGGTTGAGTACAAGAGAATAAACACAACTAAAGCAGATGTGTTGTATGAGGGAAAAGGGTTGAGTACAAGAGAATAAACACAACTAAAGCAGATGTGTTGTATGTGGGAAAAGGGTTGAGTACAAGAGAATAAACACATCTAAAGCAGATGTGTTTTATGTGGGAAAAGGGTTGAGTTCAAGAGAATAAACACAACTAAAGCAGATGTGTTGTGTGTGGGAAAAGGGTTGAGTACAAGAGAATAAACACAACTAAAGCAGATGTGTTGTATGTAGGAAAAGGGTTGAGTACAAGAGAATAAACACAACTAAAGCAGATGTGTTGTTTATGGGAAAAGGGTTGAGTACAAGAGAATAAACACAACTAAAGGAGATGTGTTGTATGAGGGAAAAGGGTTGAGTACAAGAGAATAAACACAACCTACGCACCTGGGTCAAATTTCACCAACCATACTTAGCACTAAGTAATACTTATATATTTAAAACTATATTTAAACATGAATGGTGGAATGTTTTTATGTAAATGAATAAGTTTACTGAAATACTTACCTTTCTGAGTATCAATACATGGTAAGAAATGAAATATCTTGGCATAGTTATTAGGAAAACAAAAATGATGAAATACTCTCTTACGCTAAGTATCGTTGTTGGAATTTGGGCCTGGTGGTCATTGTTGGAAGTCTTTGCCAAAACAAGAAAAATCTTTTTAAATGAAGAAATAATTACTGAAAAAAAGTTTAAAATATTGTGGCGAAAGTAAAAATTACTTGCAAACAGCTGCTTCAAGGCCAATCAATGAGATCAAAGGTCATGTCCTATGACAGCTTGTATTCTTTAAATGGAATCAAATTTCAGACATTACCCTGAATAAATGAATTTTTTATACATCTTTGAAACACCATTTCCAACTTGTTATACCAACAAATGGTAGAAATGGCTGCCTTCCTTGGTGCTCAGGGTTGCGGGGTTAGCATTACGACTGACTGGTGTCATGGTAAATAGACCAGTAGTACTGGAAACCTACCCAGGAAAAAAGATTGAAAGCGACGTGAAACACCAAACAATCAATCAATTTGACACATCTGCATCAGATGACTTTGAAAAAGTTTGTTGCAAAAGCAGAAACTGCTAAATATGTCTTAATCTCAATTTTGTCACAATATTGTCATCTCTTTTCAATGTTTGTACTTTTATTGTTAGAGATCTTCCATATTTTTGCCTACATGTTTTCAAAATCATTTGCTGCAGATTTGTTGTATGTTGGAAAAAGTTAAAGGTCAAACTACCATATCTGTGTGTAAAAAGTTAAAGGTCAAACTACCATCCTTGTGTGTAAAAAGTTAAAGGTCAAACTACCATCTCTGTGTGTAAAAAGTTAAAGGTCAAACTACCCTCTCTGTGTGTAAAAAGTTAAAGGTCAAACTACCATCTCTATGTGTAAAAAGTTGAAGGTCAAACTACTATCCATGTGTGTAAAAAGTTAGAGGTCAAACTAGCATCCCTGTGTGTAAAAATCTAAAGGTCAAACTACCCTCTTTGTGTGTAAAAAGTTAAAGGTCAAACTATCATCCATGTGTGTAAAAAGTTAAAGTTCAAACTACCATCCATGTGTGTAAAAAGTTAAAGGTCAAACTACCATCCCTGTGTGTAAAAATCTAAACGTCAAACTACTATCTCTGTGTGTAAAAAGTTAAAGGTCAAACTACCATCCCTGTGTGTAAAAAGTTAAAGGTCAAACTACCCTCTCTGTGTGTAAAAAGTTAAAGGTCAAACTACCATCTCTATGTGTAAAAAGTTAAAGGTCAAACTACCATCCATGTGTGTCAAAAATTTAGAGGTCAAACTGCCATCCCTGTGTAAAAATCTAAAGGTCAAACTACCATCTCTGTGTGTAAAATGTTAAAGGTCAAACTACCATCCATGTGTGTAAAAAGTTAAAGGTCAAACTACCATCCCTGTGTGTAAAAATCTTAAGGTCAAACTACCATCCATGTGTGTAAAAAAATTAGAGGTCAAACTACCATCCCTGTGTAAAAATCTAAAGGTCAAACTACCATCTCTGTATGTAAAAAGTTAAAGGTCAAACTACCATCTCTGTGTGTAAAAAGTTAAAGGTCAAACTACCGTCTCTGTGTGTAAAAAGTTAAAGGTCAAACTACCATCTCTGTGTGTAAAAAGTTAAAGGTCAAACTACCATCCATGTGTGTAAAAAGTTAAAGGTCAAACTACCATCCCTGTGTGTAAAAAGTTAAAGGTCAAACGACCATCCCTGTGTGTAAAAAGTTAAAGGTCAAACTACCATCCCTCTGGTTTAGGGTCTGCCTTGGGAGAAGGACACCAGTTTGTATTATTGGGTTTTATGCCGGTTCAACATTATTTCAGTTATATCACGGTGACAGTTTACTTATTAATGATCCCTGGGTAAACAAACCAGTGCTAGGCTAGGAAATGTGCCTTGCCCAAGGGCACTCCACCATGACAGTCGTGTTGCGACTGGGTATCGAGCTCGGTACGCCCGGTTTCAAATCCCCGACGCTAACCACTCGACCACGGTAGATTCCTAGCGGTAGACCTCGGCTCGATCCCTGGTCAGGTCATATCAAAGACTTTACAAATGGTATCATTGCTTTCCGCGTTGACACTCAGCATTGCGGAGATAGCTTTGGTTTGGTTGGTTAATTGGGGTTTTACGCCATTTTCAGCAATTGTTCAGTCATATCATGGCGGCCAGTTCACCTACTCATGTGTTTCCTGGCTCGCCACACCAGTTATCCACACAATAAACTTTCCAAGAAACTGGCTGCTTTTCCACATAGACTGTTTAGCCATTGGTGGAAGACGAATGGTACTTGCCAGAAAGAATGTTGGCCGAGCTGGGATTCGAACTCACAACCCCTGGATTGACAGCCCGCGTCGCTACCCACTGAGCTACCGAGGCTCGGCTGCGGGGATAGCGCTGTGACTGATGCATTGATGTCAGCTTATATAATACCAGAAGTACCGGTAATTTACCCAGGAAATACCATGATGTTACTGAAATACTGTTGAAAGCGGCGTCTTACACCATTCAAATAAACAAAATGGGTCACAACTTGTTAGTTTGATGAAATAACGTCTTTCTACAAATTTGTAAAAATCTATTCATCTCCTTTCTTTATTAAATAGTTTGAACTTATCATCTGTTATATCATTCCTTCAGATTTAACCCTTTCCCACATACGACAATTATGCAGCCGATGACTTTGATCATATGTTGTCAAAAAAATGGAAAATATCTATAATTGAATGGATAACCAATGACTAAAAGTGGAAAACATTGTGGCAAAAGGAGAAATTGCTCGTTTTGAACAATTTCTTCTTTTGTCGCCATGTTTTCAAAAAGTCGTCTGCTGCAGAGGCGTCATAAAGCATCTATATGAAGAAAAGTGTAAGATATTTCTTAGAAGAACAAATTCAGACGTTTTTAGCATATGGCAATAAAAATGACATTAAAGATTGAAGAAAATGAGATTTTCTATATAATGAGTATGTAATTAGGCAATCCAAAGCCAGATTTCCCACTTATAGATGCTTTCTGACGCCTAAGCATTTAGAAAAGTTCACAAAAAAGAGCAATTTCTAAATTTGCCGCAATGTCTTTGAATTTATTAAATAGTTGTTCTTTATTAATATAGAATTTCCATATGTTTGCCTATATATTGTTAAAGATGTTTGTTGCAGATCTGTTGAATGAGGGAAAGGGTTCAGTAAACAGTGAAAGCTCTTAAATGTTCTGTACAGAAATTTATGGTCGACTTTTCGTCTGAGAAGTGCTCCTATTGTAACTATTCAACAGAATGCTACACGTCATGACATTGACCTTCTAGTCACACAAAAAATGACCATATGGACATTGCGACCAGAGAAGACGCTGCTTCTGCTCAATCTCATCTGGATCGTCTGTTCGTCAGTTAGTTAAACCTTTCTCACATACAACACATATGATCTGGATCTATACTGAACAGAAAAGTCAACATGTTCCTTTTCTCTTTGACGGACTCAATTCATTATTTTGGCATTTAAAAACACATAAGTGTTGTTACATGAGAAATATAACGGGTTTGTTCATTGAATAAGTGCACCACTGAAATGAGTGCTTGGATCCATATTAGTGTGTGTAGTACATCCCCCGAGATAGACTTCATCTCCCTTGTTGAGTTGATACACGAGAGTTGCGGTACCGGATGGGAAATCACCAGTATGTTTTGTGTGTGCGTATGCAAGAGAATACGGAGTCGAGCCCACGTAAATGTGACAATGACATGCACTGGTTGTTGAAGTTTTCCCTATTATTGTCGCCGAGAACAGATATAGACCGGGAACTTTGCAAATAAATCGTCCCGTGTCCTTCACAAAGTCGTCTCCATAGTTAGAATAAACTCCAGTAAACGTTAGGGCTCCGTTCTTTATGCTGGAAGGGTATCTCACTGTGAAGCCGACCCTGGTAGTTTGCAATGCCCCATCTGTAAAATATAATTGGGAACATTACTCAAAAAGGAGTAGATTGAAACAAACGAGCTATAGCACGTGATTATAGTTCACTTTAAACACTATTATATTGAATCTACATGAAGGGAATGGATAGATCAATAGGGGCTAGCTAGCTAATACATGCTTAATTCAGAGACACATTGGAATACATATGTGAATCAAAGCGCCAATGGCACTATAGTGGCGACCGTATGGAAAATCCTGCAAAGTAACAAGCAGTATATCGGTGTAGGGCTTGCGATGACTGGTGCGGGTATATTTGAGAATGTATCAACCCTGCATCTTTTGACAGTAGAATAATGTTAGTTTGCCAGAATGTTGTCTTGGTTCAAAATTAGGCCATTCCAAAGTTATGAATTATCTAGTTGGTATTCGATAGACTACCGTTTTAGCTCATTAGAATGGCTATTTGTAATCTGAATTGTTCGGGTAATCACATGTTTATCACCAGGTCGCTAGGCCATATTAAGATAAAATATATTTTACACTTTAGAAATGACTAAATTATCAAGAAAGGAGAGAAAACAGTATCCATTAATTTGGTGTTTGTTTCAATGATGTCCGATATTAAACAAGTCTGTTCAATTTAGTCCCTTCACATTGCATGATTGAGGGTTGTCAGAGACATATAAACACAGTGTATTTATATGTCTCTGAAGTTGTTAAACTGCTTCGAATAATATGTGAGTGCAAAAAATAAAGGCATATATTATAATGCTCGATCTCCAAACTAAATTAGGCTACACTTTCAGCATTGATTGCTAATTGACTCTAGAACGTGCAGACGTGTATACATAACGTGTGTACAAACTGACATCGTGTGTCCTTTAAACCTTTGTAAACCAGTCTTATCATCTAGACGCTTTCATATATTTAAACAACTACAAAATAAAGCGTTTATAATATTGAGATTTAAGAACACCAGTCACGAGCTATTTATAGAACCTTTTGGAATTTCCAGATTTTAGTATCATCAGAGTTATTTGCCGTTATTTGCAAGGCAGAACGCGCAATGATATTTATTATCTGCCCAATCATGACGAAGAGAATATTTACATATTTTAACTCTATGTAGATAATGTCTCGATAAAACTCAAATATTAGTAACAATCCGGTACCAAAGTAGCACTGACATAATTATTATTAATCACGTCTCTGCATCAATGATGGAACTATAACGGATGTGAGTAAATTAGTTTGCAGTAAGGAAAGAAAATATCAACCGATTGTTCAAAACCGACTATGTAAATATGTTTCGTTGTTGTTGTTTCTGTTAGCATTGTGGCGATTGTCAAACCAATCGCCACAAAAAAGGCGTACTTTCTCTTTCGGACACTTTCTCTTTCGGACACTTTTCCATATTTGAACATGTTTGTTAGATAGTTTTTTTTCTATCCGCTCATATTACATGTACCTGGGCTAATAATCCTTTCCCACCCGCAGATACATTTTGACGCACTTGCAACAGACTTCTTCTCTTGTCCACTATGTTTAAAACATTTCAACAATTACTTTAATGTTGATAAAGATCTTCTAATTTTTGCCTAGATATTTTTAAAGTCGTCTGTTGCAGATTTGTTGTATGTGTGAAAGGTTTTAGGTCCCGATGATATTTAGTACCTGTAACATTGTTATATACAGAAACGTCTGACTCTTAATGTTCGCTCATGTATTGACATTTTTATCTTCCCTGCTAAATGTTACGCCTGAGACTTCTTAAAATTCTTACTAAATTTCGTTTGAGAAAAATAGTACTTAGACCCTTCCCTACATGCAGACGTATTATGACGCATCTGCAGCAGACGAATTTCAAATAAAATGTGTCGAAGGAGGAATTGTTTATGACGAGCATGTGTTCCTTATGACTCAATGTTTTAAACTGTATTCAATAATTGTACTCTCCCGTTATAGAGATTTTCCATGTGTTTGTCTAGAAGGTTTCAAAGTCGTCTGCTTCATATTTGTTAAAGATGAGAAAGGGTCAAAGGTTTACCCTCGATATTCCCGGTGTACCGGAAACGTATCAATGCAATCATTAAATTTCAACACCGCCTTAGAAACAGTCGACATTAAAATCACTCAGAAAATAGCAATTCAATGCATGGCGCAGCTCGATATTCCCCGTGTACAAGAAACGTGTCAATGCTATCATCAAATTTGAACACTTGATTGATTGATTAGGGTTTGACGCCGTTTTCAACAATTTTTCAGTCATATCACGACGACTAGTTCACCTACTCATATGTTTCCTAGTTTGCTCACACCAGTACTCCACACAACATACTTTCCAAGCAACTGGCTGCCTTTCCACATAGACTGTTAGCCCATTTGTGGAAGACGATTAACGCTTGCCACAGTGACTTTTGGTAAACATCGGAAAAAATGTTAGCCGAGCTGGGGTTCGAACTCACAACACCTGAATTGACAGTCTGCGTCTTACCGGGGCTCCGCCTTAGAAACAGTCGACATTATAATCACTTAGAAAATAACAATTCAATGCATGGCGCGGCTTTATTAAAAATGTAAAACTACAAGGTACACAACGATGTCAACATTCATTAAGCAGCATTGGAGCACATGACATATTTATACATCCACGTGTTGGTACCACATACAGGATTATGGGAATGAAACCAACCGGAGAGCTACACTTCTAGTTTTTTAGTCAGTGATCGCATCTGTGCATTTTGAAATGTAGACAAACGGTAATGTATATGCTCATCTGAAACTCCACTGTTTGCAGATGTAACAAACCTATATTGGCTTGATGGTGTTGATACGTATACTTATATGAAAGATAGTGTTCAGTCCATTAAATGGAATGTCAATAAATACGAATATACATTACCTATACCTGCTGCGTGGCATGGTTGGATCGAACAGGATCTGTACTCCATCGGTGGACCTTCACACATCCTTCCTTTCAGATACCGGGCTGGATCATCACACGATCTATAACGTGACTGTATTCCTCCGCCACAAGACGCCGTACACTCTGACCACATAGACCAATCTGTCCAACCACCATCTGTGTACCAAACAGGAAAATAGAAATATATAAAGACGCTAAATTGACGATTTCTGTACAGCAAGCCTGTTCCCGTTACATTTTCTTAACTTGGCAAGCAGTTTTAGTGAAGTCGAACATTAATTGAGATTCCACCCTTTTGACTAAAGAGTGTACCTCATCTGTGACTACACTTGCATTTCGATGTCAATTTAAAATAGAGGTCGTCGCTTAGAAAATTCTGAACAGTTGCTGCGCTGTGTTCGATTCATGCATTACTTTTCGAGCACCCCTTCTATTGAATGAATTTTATTTGTGTTATTTTAGCACAGACTATTAAAGATGGAAAAAAAAACACCCAATTAGTTGTATAAATTTCTAATACAGGTATAATGAAAGAGGTAGATGTTTTGCAAGTTTCATACTTAAAAGAGATTTTCTCTAAATCGATACTGTTGCAAATGTAATTTTATATCCTGAAAAGAAATATAATTAGTTCTTGCTCACTGATCACAACTAATTTCTTTTAACAGTATAAAGGTGATGATGAATTGAAATCTTTTGATTGTATAAGTAGATATACGAGTAATTTCTGACGACTTCCTGCAATATTTAAAAATCAAAAAGGAAAACATATATCAACTTACCTATAGATAGAGCCTGGAGATTCCCGTCGTTGTTGTCATTATTCTTCTTGATAGCAGACTCAATTTTCTTATCAAATGCATTTTCCAGAATAAGAAGTTCTTTCTTAAGTGTTTCCAATTCTAATTCTGTCCGGATCATTTTGCTCAACATCTTTTCGTCATATTCGAACTGTCGACAGTAAGGTTCGCTAGCATTGCACTGTACAATGGAAACAAACAGGACTAAAATGCGCACAACTGCCATGATGTTCACAATAGAATACATCCTTCTTGTGAGAAAAATTCGTATGGAATAATCTGTTTCAGGAAAACAGTTCTGTTTATCTGGTTGTTTATCCCGACTTGTTTTGAGAAACATTCGTGCATGCCAAAATATTATCACAACGTAATTCAAAAAGCCTAAAGTTTATCTACATATCTCTTATATAAATAAATTCGTGCCAAAACAGCTTGATTGAAACAAGACCAACGCCTATATCTATATATTTGTTATATAAATATATTCGTACATGCCAAGATAACAGCTTGATTCAAACCAGACCAACGTCTACCAGTTTTAGAGATAAATGTTTCCCGTTATTCACACTCGTGAATTATACAGAAATGAAAATGAGCATAATGTGCTAACTAACACACCATACACCCTTAAGGTCTCAGAGTTATCAAACTGTGTTTGTATCAAGGACAAGATTAACCTCTATAATGTGTCACCTCTCTAGAACAGCTGCAATGCTTTGTATCCGCTAGATATCACTCTAGAGAGGTCGCACAACAACGTGCAAATTAGACTTAACGTTTTTATACACAGTCTTGAACTCCTTCAGACGTTCATAATAATATTTTGAATTAGGCACGTAGGGCTATTACGACTTTATTTTCGCGTTACTACGCCTTTCTTTCGCGTTATAACGCCTTTTATTAGCATTGATACGCCTCTGTTTAGCGTTATTACGCGTTTATTTCGCGTTATTACGCGTTTATTTTCGCGTCATTACGTCTTTATTTCGCGTTATAACGCTTTTTATTAGCGTTAATACGCCTTTAATTTCGCGTTATTACGCCTTCTTTTCGCGTTATAATGCCTTTATTCGCGTTACTACGCCTTACTTCGTATTATTACGCCTTTACTTTGCGTTATTATGCCTTGTTTCGCGTTACTTCGCCTTGTTTCGCGTTACTTCGCCTTTTTTCGCATTATAACGCCTTTTTTCGCGTTATTACGACTTTACGATATATATTTTTTCTCAGATGGTCCTAATAGGCTTTCGTAGATATCCTATCAGTATAAAACAGGATTTAAACCATTTAAATGATAAACTATTTTAAGACTCATTCAACCTGTGTTTGGCTGTTTTACGTACTCGGCTGATAAAGGTTAAATTCCACGATTTGCTATGTTTCATTTCACGACGACAGTTTATATATTCATGATCCTTGGGGGAACTAGTACTAGGTGTTAGGTTATAATTGACTAACTTTCTCTATGATACGGTAACTGCACTGTACATATTGAAAGGCGTAGTTTACGTGCACATAGATATGTATGATTGATTAGATTTGACCAATAACTAATTTCTCCATTTGCCATGATGTTTTCAACTCTATTTATTCATTACTATTTCATTTATAAAGAGATTTTCTACATTTTTGCCAACTTATTTTCGAATTTGCCTGCTGCAGATTTATTGAATGTGGGAACAGACAAGAGATAAGTTCTCTTTTACACGAAATTAACAGGTATTTTAGTATTTAATCTTGTGTCTGGTTATTATAAGTGTATTTCCTTTACAATTTTGCAGGAAATTAAAAGCATAAAGTTAGATGGGTTGGGCCTTCAGTATTTTTCTGTGGATGTGGATATATTATATTATGTTCCGAGTTGATGTTTTTTTTTTATCGTTCATTCATTAACAATATAAACATTGTCATTCTCCATCATCCAACCTCATTAATATACTCATTATATACATTTGAGTCGTCCTGCGAGAAAACCAACATTATTGTCTCTGCGTAATGTATCGACCCAGATCAGTCTGCCCAATCCGCGCAGGCTATTCCAGGCCGACACAATCCGTCTCAGGGGGATAGAGGTATAGAGTAATGATTCCTGAAACAGAAAATCCACAGGAGGAGATAAGTTTCTGTCCGGGTTAGCCTTCGCGGTACTGTTAGGCTGATCCGGGTCGATACTTTACGCAGAGTCTACAACAATACATTTTATCATATATTTGGAATAAGTATTTCCACTTGTGTACTCACCTTTCTTACTGTACTTACTTACTTATGGCCCATTACTTTTTTCTACATATAGTATATTATAGCACCCTTTCTGTATCCTCGCTCTACTTCGGGGGGGAGCATCCATCGGTTTCACCGATATCTTGCTGAATGCAGTTGAAAGAATGATTTAAAAAATGGTCTGCCGAAGATCTTTTATGAGCAAGCAATATTTCCTTTTGTCACAATGTTTTCAACTCTATTAAACAATTCTGCTTTCATTTAAAGAGATGATTGATGCGGGAAAGTGTTACAGCAAACAAAAAATATTTTTAAACAAATTGATGAATGACATCCTTTGTCTTCACCATTGGCTAACAGTATATGTGGAAAAGCAGCCAGTTGCTTAGAAAGACTGTTGCATGGAGTACTGGTGTGAGTAAGCCAGGAAAGGCTTGGGTAGGTCAACTGGCCGCCATCATATGACTGTAAAATAACTTAACCCAATCAATAATTCAATCATGAAAACCTAAAAATTTCAATGAAAATACATGTACATCTAAGTACAAAGGTCAGGAGTAGGTCAATATTGTAAATATAGTTTCTGTAAGTTTTCATCATACTCAACCCCCCCC
>JASEVX010000001.1:34629491-34644472 GCA_031761405.1 Serripes groenlandicus | reverse complement strand
TTCCGTGAAATGCCCTTGTTTCGTTAATGAGTGTTTCCCAAGCGTTGTACTTTGTCCAGAGCGACTGACTGTCTGTCCGTATTTGTGTTCATCCATCCGTCGGTCTGTCCGTTACGGTTTGCATTAATGGGTCAAAACTTTGTTTCTGTTTCGCGGATCCAGTTCAAAGTCGTCACACGTATACATTGGGATTAAGAGATCGATACAATATTTTGAACACAAATCTGATCTGTCTTTTTTAGGTGTTAAACTCATTTTTTCATTTCTTCGGTTACTTTCTCAATAGATGTCCAATGTATCAATTTAAGACTTGTTGTATAGGAAACTCAGAGCTCCAGATGTGCAGTGCAAAAGAAACATAACTCTAGCATGCTTTCGATTGTCTTTCATTTATCAGCATGATTACAATATACATTATGAATCTTTAGTGATTTCTGAACTGGAAATATTTTAATTAAGGGTCGCTGCTCAGTTTTTTGTCAATCTTTTTATTTTGTTTATACAAGAAAAGGGTCAAACTTTGATAAATTAGGTATTTGTATTGTATAGGCAGGCAATATGTGTGCTTTTTGGTTTGGTTTGTTTAAAGGTCATTGTTTCAACAATGTTTGTCTATATTATCTATGCCATATATTTTCAACTTACATATGCCCCTATACCATCAGCGCTTTCAGCGCTTTGATTCCTGTAGCACCATTGAATATCTTACGCGCAACATAATAATAGTGAACCGCTGTGGCCAAGTGGTTAGCGTCGGGGATTTGGAACCGGGCGTCCTGGGTTCCATCGCCTGTCGCGGTAATCATGGTGGGGTGCCCATAGACAAGACACATTTCATAGTCTAGGACTGGTTTGTTTACCCAGGGATCATGATGGGGTGCCCATAGACAAGGCACGTTTCCTAGTCTAGGACTGGTTTGTTTACCCAGGGATCATGGTGGGGTGCCCATAGACAAGGCACATTTCCTAGTCTAGGACTGGTTTGTTTATCCAGGGATCAAGGTTGAGTGCCCATAGACAAGACACATTTCCTAGTCTAGGACTGGTTTGTTTATCCAGGGATCAAGGTTGAGTGCCCATAGACAAGACACATTTCCTAGTCTAGGACTGGTTTGTTTACCCAGGGATCATGGTGGGGTGCCTATAGACAAGGCACGTTTCCTAGTCTAGGACTGGTTTGTTTACCCAGGGATCATGGTGGGGTGCCCATAGACAAGGCACATTTCCTATTCTAGGACTGGTTTGTTTACCCAGGGATCATGAATAAGAAAACTGTTGCCGTGAAATAACTGAAATAATTTTTAAAACGGCATAAAACCCCAATAAAACAAACACAAAAAGTGAATAGTAGAGTTAATGGCCAGGTGATTGTTTAAAATACTATTAATGAATTTACAAAGTTTAGACAGGATATTTTCTTCATTCTCATTCATGAGTGAATCGTAACTTAGAAGATTGTTATTTATACTATACTTTACAGGTATAAGTTTTTTTCGCAAGTTGTTGAAATATGCGCATTGAAACAAATAGTGATATTCATCACCTATATCTCCGGAATTGCATATTTTACAAATTCTCTCGTGATGATTTATATTAGACCAACGAAGTTTTTCGATCGGAAGATGGTTATTACACATTCTAAAATTTACAAAAACATGTGTCAGTGATACATGTATAAATTGTTATGGTGGTAAATGGAGAAACATGCATAAATTCTCATGTTTCCAAGAATTCTTCTCAATTCTTGCCGACATATAACAAATCTGCAGAAGAAAGTATTAAGCTCATGTCAAAGCAAATTATCTGCTTCAAAAAACATTATGGAACTTCATAGCAATCATGCTCTCAATGTCCACTACAGGGTGTGTTCCCGGAACGCCTACTCGACTTAAAGTGTATTAGGGAATTAGGGGGCCTTGTAATGGGTAAATTATAGATATAGTTTGTAGATGACTTTGGAACTCTTTATTAAACAAATAATTAAATATCTTTATTACAATCTTAGAGAGTAAATTTTGTAAATAAAATTATCATGTTTTATGTTCTTACAGTTTGATAGCTATTAATTAATTAATAATTAACTTAAATTTAATCCGTTATTAATTAATTAATAATTAACTTAAATTTAATCCGCTATTAATTTGTAATTAATTTGTTATAAACATGTAGCACGAACAAATTATCATTCAAACCAGGGACACTTTATTATGTAATATAGTGTCCCTGTTCAAACAACAAATTATTTGCCTTTTAAGTTAAAGCTTTATGTTCTTACAGTTTGATAGCTATTAATGTTTTTATGATGGCACAGCAAATTAAAACAATATACCCAACATGCCCACCCTAATATATGCATGGCCATACATTAAAGACGTTCATAACTGCAACGATATCAACAGAATTGAGAGAGCTGCAGGTGGAACTATTAGACCACGAACCAAACGGTACCTGAACTTGTTGATCGTCGCCTGATAGTTCTCAAAGAGAGATACCAAACTGGAGTGATTGGTTGAATGACTTATGTGGTCTCAGCATCCCAACTCATACAGTTGGGAGCTTAGCTATGTGAAAATAACATATATCTCATCTACATGTATAGCATGTGCTATTGTTTATATGTATATGTTTTATTCTGTGCTATACCTAAACAAGAATTTCTACAAATACTCATTTTCTATATTATGTTGATTAATATGATAAAAAAAAAAAATGGTTTAAATTGCATTATTTTTTGTAGTTGTGTATGTAGTTTAAATATATTTAAACCGATTTCAAGTGCAGACGAGAATCAGACTCATGCCTACAGAATAAGCACCCTAACCTAATACCTTTTTAGATAGTATACCACTTGAAATTGTTGTGGGGAAATAAAAGTAGCCTTCGCTTTTAACATGCATTGGCTCTTTTTCAACAACACGTTTCAATCACATTTCATCAAAATACCATTTTTATCAACTGTATAAATTTGGAAGCGTTTAAATTCAGATTAAAGCGTATACATACAAAATAATATTTTTTGTTTATAAAAGAACAAATCTGACCAAGTTCAATTATTTTGTCATAATGATAATCAATTAAGTCCACATAAATCTATCACTTATAACTGCCCTTTAAAAGGCCCCCTAATCCTCAATGTTGACCAGGTAGAGACTAAATCGAGTAGGCGTTCCGGGAACAAACCCTCTATTGCACTCTTTCAAATCTGTTGGATTCATGCAGATTTCAGGCTACTAAAGTAACATGAAATTACCAATGTTGGAATACTTGACAGAAAACATGTTTTTTGTAGCCTTTAGTCAGGTACCTGCAGGATTTGGCAGAAAAAAACATAACAGACAACCTAAAAAGGCCAAAATATGAGCCTTCCCGCAAGAAAACCAACAATGTGGACTCTGCGTAAAGTATCGACTAGGAGGCTTACCCAGTTAGACACTTTCCCCCTCCTGTTGATTTTATGTTTCAGGAATCATTACTCTATACCTCTATCCCCCTAAGACGGAATGTGTCGGCCCGGATCAGTCTGCACGGAGGGCGCAGGATGATCTGAGTCGATACATTAGGCAGAGGCCATAATGTTGGTTTTCTCGCGGGCCGGCTCATATGTAAATAAAAGTAAAAGCATTTAGAAGAGTTCACAAAAAAGAGCAATTTCTCAAGTTGGTGTAAACGCTTTGAATAAGAGCTATCATGATAGCCAATTGCGTGTTGCCTATTTTTAAGTTGGTCATCAACAATTTCATTTATAGGAGTCAGTTTATCTAATATAAGACCATTTTCACCTCGCTTTCACATACACTAACCTTTTGTGGTCCCCATAAAAAAGGGCTAAATGCATAATTAAGTTCTACTGGTTGCTATCGAACATGAAAAACAGAGGTTTAAAAGTACCCCCATACTGCCCCTGATGCTGGGGGCGCTCAATTAGAAAGACAAAGACAGTCTGACACTTGCTTGAACCGTAGGAGCCGGCTAAATCGATCTGGAAGATTTTAGTGAATGCAACTCTTGAGATCCCTCAATGGGTGGTATTTGTTTCATACCTTATACATTATCACCGTGTGGGATATCATCTTTCTTGTTTGTCATGATAGGGCCGAAGCTGTAGAAAGAAGTGAAAAACAAACTAACACCCCCCCCCCCCCACCCCCCCCCCCCCCCCCCCCCACCCCCACCCCCAAACACACACTCACTTACCATGTAACTACTGACCAATGTCCGTGTAAATGAAATAAAATAGGGCAACCCAATTAGATATAAGGAATGACACATCTTGAATTTTTTAGGGCGTTTATTACTTATTATGTACAATTCATTTCACACATATCATATAAGATGTACACTTTCCCGTAACTGATAAAATAAGTAGGCACGAATTACTAATGTTATTAAATGTATCCTACAGTTAATCATCAAAAAATGTCCCAATCATAGAATTTCTTTATTCTTCGTATATTGTTAGTACATACAATAACTGGTTGAAATAAAAATAAAATATATATGATATCGATTTAAAAAATTATATATTGGCCTGTCAATGACATGACCAATTATATCAAAGGCACAAATATAGGCATTTTGGCCGAAAACCTAAAAAACACACACACAATAAAAAATAATAATGAAAACTACAAATCATATTAATGTTCATATATAACTTTATATATAGAATTTAAATCAATATGAAAAGAGAATTTGTCAGAAAAACATGAACAATTATATATTAAGCTTTTTTCAAGGTCGAAATAGTGTCACATTTTACCCCTGAAAAAGTTAAAATCATACAATTTTCAAGAAATTTCCATTCTACATAATAAAATGTTCTGTAATTATCCATAAACACTGAACATGATTCACTTTAATAAAAAATGCAACAAAAAAGATAGGTCACCATACTCCTTTTCTTGTAAATCGACTTTTTCCTTGAAGCACGGCCTGTTTTTAAGGAAGAAGTCCCTTTACTCTAAATAGGAGTACGGTGACCTAATTTTTTTGTTTGCATTCTTGCAGGAAGCAGACAAGGAGCGTGACTAATATAAGCTGAAAGCTTGCTTCGCAATCGATGTAAAATAAATAATATTTAAATTAAATTTAAATTATTAATCATCTTTGCTTCGACTTAGCCAGAACTCGCGCCAAATGCGTGCATGGGAAATGGTAATAGAAGACCCATTAGGAATCGAACCGAATACTTTTTGATTATGAGGCTGTGGTATACCTGTATGAAACCTTCCATAAGCAATTAAAACACGTTTATATCTTTCCCACATACAATAACAGCACACGACTTTAAAATCATAGAGGCCTTTTCTTTTTTGAAAAGCTTTATAAATGAAAGAAATATGAGTTAACATTGTGACAAAAGGAGAAATTTGTGAAGCCTCCCTTCAGCAATTGTGCTCGTAATGAACAATTGCTTCTTTTGTCACAATGTCTTCAAATGTTGTCTTCTGCAGATCCGTCAAAATGTATATATGCAGGTTTGAAAACGTTAAATCTAACGAAATCCACCGACAGATATACACTTTAAATCAAAGGCGTATAGCAAGTCGTAACAAGGTAAGCTTTGGTCTCGTCATCAATTATGCAATGATGCATTTTCTTGACTTTGCTTTAAGAGAAACGCAAGAGCCCTCTTTCCCTCCAATTGTACTCTCCAATTGAAAATGTACTGGATTTCAACAATCCCTGAATGAATCCTGTCAATGTAAAATATATTCTAGAAAGACATTAGTGTGGAAAAAGTAACTAGGTGGCATATGTGTGTAAGTTCATATCAGCATGTATATCTGCTCTGTCTGATCATAAACTACACAAATTCATAAAAGCTTCTTATAAACTAAGAAAGTAATATGTGAACAGTGTAGATACTGATGACACTGCGAACACACAGACTGATTCTGAATCTATACTGAACACAAAATCCAACATGTTCCTTTTCTCTTTGATGAACTCAATTTATTATTTTGTCATCTAAAAACACATAAATGTTGTTTCATGAGAAATATAACGGGTTTGTTCATTGAATAAGTGCACCACTGAAATGAGTGTTTGGATGAGAAATATAACGGGTTCGTTCATTGAATAAGTGCACCACTGAAATGAGTGTTTGGATGAGAAATATAACGGGTTTGTTCATTGAATAAGTGCACCACTGAAATGAGTGTTTGGATGAGAAATATAACGGGTTCGTTCATTGAATAAGTGCACCACTGAAATGAATGTTTGGATGAGAAATATAACGGGTTTGTTCATTGAATAAGTGCACCACTGAAATGAGTGTTTGGATGAGAAATATAACGGGTTCGTTCATTGAATAAGTGCACCACTGAAATGAGTGTTTGGATGAGAAATATAACCGGTTTGTTCATTGAATAAGTGCACCACTGAAATGAGTGTTTGGATGAGAAATATAACGGGTTCGTTCATTGAATAAGTGCACCACTGAAATGAGTATTTGGATGAGAAATATAACGGGTTCGTTCATTGAATAAGTGCACCACTGAAATGAGTGTTTGGATGAGAAATATAACGGGTTTGTTCATTGAATAAGTGCACCACTGAAATGAGTGTTTAGATCCATAGTAGTGTGTGTAGAACATCCCCCGAGATAGACTTCATCTCCCTTGTTGAGTTGATACACGAGACTTGCGGTACCGGATGGGAAATCACCAGTATGTTTTGTGTGTGCGTAAGCAAGAGAATACTGAGTCGAGCCCACGTAAATGTTACAATGACATGCGCTGGTTGTTGAAGATGTCCCTATTATTGTCGCCGAGAACAGATATAGACCGGGTACTTCGCAAATAAATCGTCCTGTGTCCGTCACAAAGTCGTCTCCATAGTTAGAATAAACTTTAGAAAACGTTAGGGCTCCGTTCTTTCTGCTGGAAGGGTCTCTCACTGTGAAGCCAATCCTGGTAGTTTGCAATGACCCATCTGAAAAATATAATTGAGGAACATTACTCAAAAAAGAGTACATTGAATCAAACGAGGTATAGCACGTGATTATAGCTGACAGTTCACTTTAAACCCTATAATATTGAATCTACATGAAGGGAATGGATAGATCAATAGTGTCTAACTTATACATGCTTGATTCAGAGACACATTGGAATACATATGTGAAAAAGGTGAACTTTCTCTTTCGGACTTTTTCCATAGTTCACCTTGTTTCAAGGAGTCACGTGCTTGTTAGGTTTTCTAACCGCTAAAATGACGAAGGCCTTTATACGTATTTGTTTGTTATCACATATGCAGCATATTGCTCTTTCGATATTAAGATGTATTTAAAGTTAGAGTGAATATTTATATCGGTAAAAATACAGGTAATTCTTTCCTACCTGCAGACACATTTTGACTTAAATGCAGCAGACGACTTTTCAAAACAGTGTAGCAAAAGAAGAAATTACTCATAATGATCAATTTCTTACTTTGTGCACTATGTTTGCAATAAAAATTACTTAAGTTGATAAAGATCTTCAATATTTTTGCCTAGATATTTTCAAAGTCGTCTGTTGCAGATGTGTTGTATGTGGGAAAGGGTTAAGGTCCCGATGATATTTAGTACCTGTAACATTGTTTTATACAGAAACGTCTGACTCTTAATGTTCGCTCATGTATTGATATTTTAATCTTCCCTGCTAAATGTTACGCCTGAGACTTCTTTAGATTCTCACTAATTTTCCTTTGAGAAAAATAGTACTTTAACCCTTCTCTACATGCAGACGTATTATGACGCATCCGCAGCAGACGAGTTCCGAATAAAATGTGTCGAATAAGAAATTGTTTATGACAAGCATGTGTTCCTTATGACTCAATGTTTAAACTGTATACAATAATTGTACTCTCCCGTTATAGAGAGTTTCCATGTGTTTGTCTAGAAGGTTACACAGTCGTCTGCTGCATATTTGTTAAAGATAAGAAAGGGTCAAAGGTTTACCCTCGCTAGGAACGTGTCAATGCAATCATTACATTTAAACACTTGATTGATTGATTGGGGTTTAACGCCGTTTTCAAAAAAAATCAGTCATATCATGGCGACAAGTTCACCTACTCATATGTTTCCTGGTTTGCTCACACCAGTACTCTACACAACATACTTTCCAAGCAACTGGCTACTTTTCGATAAAAACTGTTAGCCCATTTCTGAAAGACGAATAACGCTTGTCACAGTGACATTTGGCAAACATCGGAAATAATGTTGACCGAGCTGGGGTTCGAACTCACAACACCTGAATTGACAGTCCGCGTCGCTAGCGATTGAGTCACCGGGGCTCCGCCTTAGAAACAGTCGACATTAAAATCACTCAGAAAATAACAATTCAATGCATAGCGCAGCTTTATTAAACATGTAAAACTACAAGGTACACAACGATGTCAACATTCATTAAGCAGCATTGGACCACATGACATATTTATATATCCATGTTTTGGTACAACATACAGGATTATGGGAGTGAAACCAACCGGGGAGCTACACATCTAGTTTTTCGTCAGTGGTTCGCATATGTGCATTTTGAAATGTAAACACACAGTAACGTATATGCTCATCTGAAACTCCACTGTTTGCAGATGTAACACATCCTATATTGGCTTGATGGTGCTCATACGTATCTAGATATACTTATATGAACTATATTGTTCTGTCCATTAAATGGAATGTCAATAAATACGAAAACACACTATCTATACCTGCTGCGTGGCATGGTTGGGTCGAACAGGATCTGTACTCCATCGGTGGACCTTCACACATCCTTCCTTTAAGATACCGGGCTGGATCATCACACGATCTATAACGTGACTGTATTCCTCCGCCACAAGACGCCGTACACTCTGACCACATAGACCAATCTGTCCAACCACCATCTGTGTACCAAACAGGAAAATATAAATATATAAAGACGCTAAATTGACGGTTTCTGTACAGCAAGCCTGTTCCCGTTACATGTTCTTAACTTGGCAAGCAGTTTCAGTGAAGTCGAACATTGATTGAGATTCCACCCTTTTGACTAAAGAGTGTACCCTCATCTGTGACTACACATGCATTTCGATGTCAATTTAAAATAGAGGTCGTCGCTTAGAAAAATCTGAACAGTTTCTGCGCTGTGTTCGATTCATGCATTACTTTTCGACCACCCCTTCTATTGAATGAATTTTTTTTTTGTGTTATTTTAGCACAGAATATTAAAGATGAAAAAAAAACAAAAACAATTAGTTGTATAAACTTCTAATACAGGTATAATGAAAGAGGTAGATGTTTTGTAAGTTTCATACTTAAAAGAAATTTTCTCTAAATCGATACTGTTGCAAATGTAATTTTATATCCTGAAAAGAAATATAATTATTTCATGCTCACTGATCAGAACCAATTTCTTTTAACAGTATAAAGGAGATGATGAATTGAAATCTTTTGATTGTATAAGTAGATATACGAGTAATTTCTGACGATTTCCTGCAATATTTAAAAATCAAAAAGTAAAACATATATCAACTTACCTATAGATAAAGCCTGGAGATTCCCGTCGTTGTTTTTATTATTCTTCTTGATAGCAGACTCCATTTTCTTATCCAATGCATTTTCCAGAATAAGAAGTTCTTTCTTAAGTGTTTCCAATTCTAATTCTGTCCGGATCATCTTGCTCAACATCTTTTCGTCATATTCGAACTGTCGACAGTAAGGTTCGCTAGCATTGCAATGTACAATGGAAACAAACAGGACTAAAATGCGCACAACTGACATGATGTTCACAATAGAATACATCCTTCCTGTGAGAAAAATTCGTATGGAATAATCTGTTTCAGGAAAACAGTTCTGTTTATCTGGATGTTTATCCCGACTTGTTTTGAGAAACATTCGTGCATGCCAAAATATTACCACAAAGTAATTCACAAAGACTAAAGTTCATCTACATATCTGTTATATAAATAAATTCGTGCATGCCAAAACAGCTTGATTAAAAAAAGACCAACGCCTATATCTATATATTTGTTATATAAATATATTCGTACATGCCAAGATAACAGCTTGATTCAAACCAGACCAACGTCTACCAGTTTTAGAGATAAATGTTTCCCGGTATTCACACTCGTGAATTAGACAGAAATGAAATGAGCATAATGTGCTAACTAACACATCATACACCCTTAAGGTCTCAGAGTTATCAAACTGTGTTTGTATCAAGGACAAGATTAACCTCTATAACGTGTCACCTCTCTAGAACAGCTGCATTGCTTTGTATCCGCTAGATGTCACTCTAGAGAGGTCGCACAACAACGTGCAAATCAGACTTAACGTTTTTATACACAGTCTTGAACTCCTTCAGACGTTCATAATAATATTTTGAATTAGGCACGTAGGGCTAAACAAACCTTTAGCTACAATGTTTTTGAAAGTCGTCTGCTACAATCGCGTCAAATTGGAATAAAATTGGAGTAAAGGTTAACCCTTTCCAACTTGTAGACGCTTAATATAGCAGACGACTTTTGAAAGAATTTTAACTAAAGATAAAATGCTCATAATGAGCAATTTCTCAATTTCTCAATTTCTCACAGTGTTTTAAACTTAATTCAATAAGTTTTCTCTCATTTATAGACAGTTTCCATATTTTTGCATAAATGTTTTTAGCTGCAGATCTATCTGTTAAATGATGGAAAGTTTAAAGTAAACAATGACAGCTTTTAAATGTTCTGTACAAAAATTCGTCTGAGAAATGTTCCTAAAGTAACTCTTCTAGAGAATTCTACAGATGACTTTTGAAAACGAGCAATTCCTCCTTTTTCCACAATGTTCATTGATAGAGATATTCCATATTTTGCGAAAATGTTTTTAAAGTTGTATGTGGGAAAGGGTTCAACGCAACTTCTAACGCTACATAAAAGCAGACCTTCGCAACATTGCGAACAGAAAATACCCTGCTTTTACTCATTCTGATCAGGATCTTCCGTGTTCGGCAGTTAGATTACCATTTCCTACATACAACAAATCTGCACAAATAAATAATATGGCCATTGAATAGAGTTGAAAATATTGTGGCAAAACGGGAAATTGCTCATTATGAGCAATTTCTTCTTTTGCCACAGAGTTTTCAAATATCTTCTGCTGTTCAGGCGACAGAAGGCGTCTGTATATGAGGTCAACAGGAGTGTTGTGTTCTTGTCTCATGATGTGTCCACTTTCGAAGTGTGAAGCGACATAGCTCAGTCAGTAACGACAATGGTTGTCAATCCACTTTGTGTTCCATGGATTCCGGCACAGCCCTTACTGTTATTCCGATGGGCTAAGTGGTAAGAGTCGGGGAAATGAAACAATTGTCGCCATGTTTTCAAAAAGTCGTCTGCTGCAGAGGCGTCATAAAGCATATATATGAAGAAAAGTGTAAGATATTTCTTAGAAGAACAAATTCAGACGTTTTTATCAGATGGTAATAAAAATGAAATTAAAGATTGAGGAAAATTAGATTTTCTATATAATGAGTATGTAATTAGGCAATCCAAGGCCAGATTTCCCACTTATAGATGCTTTCTGGCGCCTATGCAGCAGACGACTTTTGAAAACATTGAGGCAAATGAAGAAATTGCTCAAAATGGCAACTTCTCCATTTGCCGCAATGTTTTCAACTCTATTCTATAATTATACTTTCTTTTAGAGATATTTTCCATATTTTGGCAGGTCTGTTTCCAAATTCTTCTACTGCAGATAGTTTGTATGTGGAAAAGGGTTTAAATGAAAAATGAAGTTGATGTATTTGGGATTCTGTATTTCCTTTAATCTAATTTCTCATAATGGGTATTTTATTGTTCCTACATTTTTTCTAAGGAATTTATGTGTTCATGTATTATTTCCTAGGCAATTATTTATTCATCCAGTATTGCATAAACATTTTATTGTTGATGCATTATTGCCTCAATTTGAGGCATTTACTCATTAACCCTTCTCATCATTGTCGGACATGCATGTTTGTTGACACCGCTGTGCTCAAACCTAACCCGTGGGATCTTTCACTGTCGTTTCGCTTTTTAGACAGAACAGAATAGAATTCACATCAAACAATCGAAATGACGCTTATATTTCCGAAGCTCTCCTACGTAGAGACGCATAGAAAAATGGCTGCGCCCATAGGATCGTAAATATGCGTTTTGTTTATCGTCTCTAAAAAACTAAACATACCGAAGTTTGGAAGCAAAATGCAGCAAAGAGCAGTACTTTTCATATTAACAGAAATGAAGGAGCGTCATTTTACGTGGAGATAAAAACATGCAGCCAGTCCAGGGGCTCGAACACGGGACCTCTTGTTTTCAGGGCGAGTGCTCTACTGAATGAGCTAACCGGGCCAGTTACATGTAATTATTTCGTGAAACCAAAGGTCGCTTATTTTGTGTGACGTGGTTCATTTATTATATGAGGTCAATAAAATGGTTCTGTTCTTGTCTCATGATGTGTCCACTCTCAAAGTTGAAGCGAAATAGCTCAGTCAGGAACGACCATGATTGTCAATCCACTTTGGATTCCATGGATTCCAGCACAGCCCTTCCTTTATTTCCGATGGACTAAGGGATCAGCGTCCGGAAAATGAAACCGGGCATACCAGTCGCAGCTGTCACGGTATAAAATCCATTGGGCAAGGCACTTTTCCAAGCCTAGTACTGGTTTGTTTAATCAGGGATCATAAATCAATGAGCTGTCGCCGTGGTATAACTGATAATGTTTTAAACGGTGTACATTCCCAGTACGGAAAATTCATTCAGATGATTGGTAAAAGTTACCAGTTTCATTTGTCTTCTGTCAAAAGGAAAATAGTCTATAGGAGTAGGTAGAGAGTTGCATGAAATAATGTTGTGTTTATTACTTGTGGGAGAAAGGCAGGAATCACATGGTTGGTGAACTGTCTGCAATGATATAACTGAAATACAGTCAACGAGAGTGTTAAACACCAACAAATAAATATGTCGACCAATCTGAGAAGTGCATTTATAAGCTATTTGTTAGCTCTACTGGTGAATTGTCCATTGTGAGTCTGTGCATGCGTGAGATTTACTTTTCTCTTTAAACAACTTCTCTGTAACCAATGGGCCAATTATGATGAAACTTTATCAGGCTTTAGTATAAACTTTAAAAATATTCTCCGCCAAATCTATTACGGCCAATTTTCTAATAACTTTTTAGAAATAATCCTTTGTTGTCCCATCTGTGTCCTACAATGGATATTTATTACATTATACTTATAAATAGCTAACCTGGTTAAAACGCTCTGAAGGTGAGCTATCTTGATCACCTTTCGTGTGTTACCCATCCGATTGTTAAGTTGGTCTTTAACAATGTCATCATTTTCACCTCGCTTTCACATATACTAACCTTTTTTGATTCCTTTAAAAAGTTTAAATGCATAATTTAGTTATACTTAGAACTCTGGTTGTCATCGCGGCAGCGCTGAATTAGAACGGCAGCCACTGTCTGACCCTTGCTTGAACCCTAGGCTCATTGAATCTGGAAGATTCGAGACAATGCAACTCTTGAGTTCCAGCAGGTTGGGTGGTATTGGTTTCAAACCTGATGAGTTATTATCTCGATGTAAATATATGGTGTTGAACAAATGGACAACATAATGGACTCTGCGTAATATATCGAACCAGACCAGACTGCGCAATTCGCAATGTTTATATCTTTCCCACATACAATAAAAGCAGAGTACTTTGAAATCATCTAAGCAAAAATATTGAAAAGTTCTATAAATGAAAGAATTATGATTAATAGAGTCGAAAACATTGTGGCAAAAGGAGAAATTGGTGAAGCCTCCCTTAAGCAATTGTGCTCGTAATGAGCAATTGCATCTTTTGCCACAAGGTCTTCAAATGTTGATTCCTGCATATCCGTCAAAATCTATCTGCAGGTTTGAAAACGTTAAATCTAACCAAATCCACCAAGTTACCGCACGTACTGCCTCTGCATCTTAATGTTTAAACAATAAATACCAAACGGGCAGCATCATCTAAACGATAAATTATCAGTAATGGAACAAAGACGGATTTACACTTTAAATCATAGGCGTATAGCCAGTCGAAACAAGGGAAGCTTTGGCCTCGTCATCAATTGTGCAAGTATGCATTTTCTGAACCTTTCTTTAAGAGAAACCCACATTGCACCCACTATCATTTCGAAAGTGCGCCTTTTCTTGATGTTTCTTTAAGGGAGGCCCCTTGCCCTACAATTGGATTTTCCAACTGAAAATTCACTGGATTTCACCAATCCCTGAATGAATCCCGTCAATGTGAAAGATATTCTAGAAATACCTTTAGCGTTGGAAAAGTAACTAGATGGCATATTTGTGTAGAATTCAGATCAGCATGCTGCAGGTGTATCTGCTCTGTCTGATCATAAACTAAACAAATTCATAAAAGCTTCTTATAAACTTGTAAAAGTAATATGAGAACATAGTAGATAATGATGAGTCTGATGATGCACAAACTGATCTGGATCTACAAAGAACACAAAAGCCAACTCAATGTATAATTGTGTTATATAAAATCACAAGCCGGTAGGCGACGTGGGATTCGCCTTTGCATATATATACATATGAAGAACAAGTCTGATAGTGTCACAAATGTGATGACTTGGTGAACACTGGTGAAAAGTGTGCAGCTTGTAAAAAACAATCTCTGGTCCAATCATCTGTTACTAACATGCAAAGACGCACCCGTATACACCGAACCGTTTCGCCTTGGTATATTTTGCAAACTTCCGGCTATAGCTCGGAAACCCGAGGTCGGAGGTCAATGACGTAAGATACCTTTTTGAAGCTATTGAATAGCTCTATGATATAGTGTAATAAAATCGCTATCGATTACTACCACTGCAGCGCTAGGGGCAATTGAAGTCAAAAATGACTGTAAAAATACCCTATCTTTGAAAGGCTACCATTTGGAAACAAAGGCCTAAATCAAAAATCGTTACTGATATATATTTTCTAAATATCTGGAACTATCTA